>CM068315.1:14989009-15041509 GCA_034766995.1 Acanthacorydalis orientalis | reverse complement strand
TGAAAAGATAATGTGAATTACCTATTTATATATATATATATATATATATATATATATATAATCTAATATTGGTATATATTATACTACTATAGATTATTATTATAAAAGCTTAGAAAAAATTTCAACGAAACCCAATATTGTGTCGAGTGCCGCACAAAGTAGCTTTGGGAGACTCATGCGGCTTGCAAGTCTCATTTTTCCCACCCTTGTTATATATTAACAGAAAGACTTAGGACCATATACTCCACAGAAATTATTATCTAAATAAAAAAGTTTAGGAAATAATTGGTTTCTTACAAATAAACTTATGAAATAATAATAATAAATCGAGTTTAAGGTGCGTATGTCCTTTTCTATAATAATAGATGTTTTAAGTATTTTTACGTTATATAATCAGAAAAGAAAAATACAGCACGATGACTCAATTGACATGAAACCGGATTCATATAAATCGACTGTGTTCATCTATTTTTATTTCCTATTCTCTGAATTTCGTTCTATTTCCATCTAAACTCACCCATCGATCACCATCGATGATATGACAGATATAGTTATTTCATAAACACAGGAGTAAGCTCAGAATCATAATCATCAGATTCATGTTCTCTCGTTAGTTTCCTCTCTGTTACGTGTACAATGTACGTTTCATTGAGCTTTGTGTTATGTAATCAAGAAAGAGACAGCACAGCAATACTACTCAATCACTCTTTGTTTACTGAATTAGTTAAAAATTAAAAAGGGAACAATACAATTTTCATCATGAAAAATGATAACAATTAAAAACACAAAGAAAATAGTTTTTCAGAGTAAATTTTAGAACAGTTTTTTATTTCTGCGTTCGACATGTATACACGTCAATCCAAAACTTTATTTCAGTGCGGTGGACGTGTATACTCGTCGTGTTAAATAAAAAATTACCATTTAGTACAAAACCATTAAATTTTTGTAAAAAGTAATATAAGTGCCATTTAGTGGTATTAACAGTAAAACTTTATATATTTTATAAAAAAAAGTTTGATTACTTGATTATTCTCTTTGGTATATCGGTTATTTCTCGTATAATGTATTACTTTTTACAAACTGAGTTGATTATTTTCTCCAATGCGTCGGGTATTCTCAAAATTGTTTTGTGTACTTTACTGTGTATGTCGGGTGTTCCCCGATAAAAATTGAAATAATATAAATAAGATGCGCGAACTATGACGGCCCTTACTAATCTCTGGTTCGTTGCAAGAAGGTGATACTTATAAGACTTATTTTATTATTTTTTGCTAATTTTTAAGTTTCTAGTAACAATAACTTTTTCAACATTGAATTGTTAATTATTTATGGAATAAAACTATAATCCTTCTTCGTTTTGCCTTACTTTTTTGATAAAATTTTTAATAGGAGTATTTACCCTGCGGTCGACGTGCATACTCATCATTGCTTGATTTTAATTACGCGCCCCGTGATAGATTTTTAAAACCAAATTCCGCAGTTAACTGGTTAATATCAGTTTTTGTTTATGTGAATTGTAAGTCCAGACAGAAATTAAGAATTAAAATGAAAGTACGTCAATATATATATATATATAGAGAGAGAGAGAGAGAAAGAGAGACCGGTAGATTATATTCGGTCATGTTTGTGCAAAAAATTGAAATAAAATAAATTTAGTTTAGAAATAGACATATATCTGCTTCCTAATTTCTTAATTATACATATATGGTTAATTATATATATATATATATATATATATATATATATATATATATGGTTTTCGTAAAAAGAGGACGTTCATTCTTTGAATTACTCTGTCGTATATCTATAAATCGGTATTAAATATACAGGGTGTGCCGAAAGAACGAAAAAATTTCAAACCGCAACAATTAAATGATTTTTTTATTTTTACATAATTTTCTTTACATATTCTTGTTCGGTACATCGGGCTATTTTTTTTAAAAAAAATAACGCTTGATAGATACTTCGGCCCACGCATTCCTATAATAGTATTCGAAAATTTCCATTACCAGTCTTAACATGTCTGACCGAATCCTTGAAATTGCTTCTTGGACTTTTCATTCAAGTTCAGGGATGTGTGTGGACGATCAATATACACCTCGTTATCTAGATAACCCCCCAAAAAACACATATCGAATCTGGCGTTCTTGCTAATCACACATCATCTCCATTTTTAGAAACGATATGGCTCGGAAAAAGCGCTCTTACAGCAGACATTGATACTTAAGTGGCATGACTTGTCGTTCCATCTTGCTGGAACCATGCAATTTGTGGAAATCGAATTAATTCTTGTGTCATAAATATTGTAATCATGTCAGTGTAGCAAGCTGCGTTAATGTTTATGACATTTTTTGTTAAAGTTTTCGAAAAAGAATGGTCCTATAATGCAGAGAGACGAAAGTTCACGCCATACTGTAACTTTTGGACTAAGCAACGGCTTTTGATGTGATTCAAATGAATTCTCAGCATTCCAATATCAACTATTCTGCTTGTTCACATAGCGGTTTAAATGAAAATGCTCTTTATCCGACGTGAATAAATTGTGAACTATGTTTTCATCTTCATCTAAACGCGCCAACATATCTTACCGAAAATTCATGCGAGCGAGCAAATCAGTATTTCTTAACTCCTGAACAATTTGAAGTTTGTACGGATGAAAATTTAAATTTTTATATAACATTCGATGTGTTACTAATGTTCAGTGCTGATGAGTGCTTACGGGCTGAACATCGTGGAGTACGCGTTACAGCAATTCTGAAACGATCAATATTTTTTTGGGTGTTCTTGCTGTTATTTTCGACCCTTGATTTTTTAAATTTAATGTGGAACCAGTTTCTTCGGTGTGCACCAGACCACTATTCCGTGTGTACTAAATGGCCATAAATAACTAATAATTTATCATTTGATTTTACCCTCTCACTCCAACGATAAAAACCTGCTTTAAAAATTTCCCGCTCCACTGGCGCATCCCGTAGATGGAATGTTATGTAAAAGAAAATTATTTAAAACGCTCAGTATCTATGTACTAAACAATTTTTTTAAAAAACTCAACGATTAGAAATAATAATAAAGTATAAGTTTTGTTCTCCAATCGACGCTTACGCAAAATTAACGTTAATTTTCACCGATAAACAATAATATAGTTTAATCATTTTTAAAATTTATTGGGATTATTAAAGATGTTTATAATAATATAAAAACAGAATTATCACTGAACGAGTAAGAATCGGCGTATTCAATCATTTTGTATCTCTCTGTGTGACACAAAAATATTTTAACACAATTCGGTCAGAAAAAAACATTATTTGAATAAAATTTGACAGAACGTTCTCTATTGTTTCCAGCCGTCTGGATTTTTTGTACGTTACCTGCATGAATTGTTTAACATTCAGCAAGCAACTGTTTTATGAAATTTGCATAGATACATGTTTTGATCGAATAAATTAAACAGAAGATCATGAATATGAATTAACATCACGCTGAAAATGCATCTTTTGACTGATTTTTTTTGTTCTATCATACGAACAGTTTCTTTCGAATGAATTCTAACCTCGCATTTTATCTATTCGTACATGCAAACATGCAACGGACACGTCTCTCTTAATTACATAACCATTAATAATACTTAAAAGATATTTTCGTGTTTTTCTGTAAAACAATAAGTCTGTACTTTGACAAAAACATCTCCGTGGCATTTCGCACGAAAGACATTCTCAAGACGTTTACGGACAAGAACGACGGCGAATAAATTACATTGTATCCGTACTTTAAAGTGTCTTAATGCTCATCGCTCTTGACAAATACACCGTTTAATTGCACTCGGGCCTTGTGTTTCGTCCATTGAAATTTTAATTGTACGATCGTACGGAGTATCGTGTCCCCCATTTAAGAAATACAGCGTAACGAGGTTTGAAACGTCGTACCGCGGATGGAAAACGATTATACAACGCGGCCCGTTTTATTTCTTTTCAGGTGTCGGATGTTGAACAACAAAACAGTTTATGATTTTTTTACATGTTCGCACTCTTTGAGCCTTTTGTCGAGAACGATATTCATTTTACTTTTCGCCGGTCTTTTTTTGTTTTCAAGTGCATCGCCTTCTTGATGAGAAATGTATTCAAATCAGATAAATGCATTCTTACAATGCTGTTATTTTGTTTACAATCATGACAAACTATGATATTTTTCAATAACGGTTTATATACATTTTTTATGGGATTTTGAATTTATTGTTGTGTTCGACTTTTTGATTACTTGTGAAGTTGAGGTTCGACAATACTTGTATACGAATAACAACCATTTCTGGCATAGTTATATTACAAAATAATAAAACTATAGAAGATACATTTGAATTAAATAATATTATTACATCACTTTACAATCTTTTGTTTGCTTTAAATTAAAATTAGAAGAAATATACGCACTTGGTACCATATAAAGTAACAGATACTAAGACCGAAAAATCAGTTGATGTGCTGTGAAAAACTTTTAAATATAAAATTTTGTCTTTGTTGGTAACGGTACTTCATGGTAATATTATGACGGTCTACAGAATACATAGCAATATGTGGATGTTTGACGAGAGAAATTGTTTGGAATCAAAATAACATGTTGACCCACTTTGACCAGTAACATTATTTTAGTTGAAAATTATTAATTCATAAAAAGAATTCAACGAATTTATAAACAAGCATACTTTGAATTTCCGTCATAGATGTTTTATGACAGTTGGCTGCAGCCTGTCAATTCCGAATGTCATTCTAACAACTTACGTCAATTTATCTAGAATTTTAATCGAATTTTTATAGTTTATTTTGTCTTTTTAGCTACATCTCTTGTTTCCGGCTCACCGTTTACAATTTTGATCGGGGTTTTCTGTAAACGTCATGTTTCTAGTGTATAATTTACCGAAAAATGTATGAATAGATATGACAGAAACAAGATAAATTATTTACAATCTTTTTTTAAATTTTATTTTTTAATAATATATAAAAACTTGGACTTTGGTGTAATATTATGACAGTCGAACACAACCATGTAACAATCTGTGGATGCTTGATGATGAGAAATGGTATATATTTATTCTTTAGAAATGTTAAATGAATTATTAGGACACTGTTTCTTGATTGCTTCTTTATATACATAAACTAGTGGTTCCGTTCGTCATATATTCGTTGCTGAGATATTAAAAAGAAAATAATTTTCAAAAAGAATGATTACTGGAGAAAATTTTGAATATTTTTTATCGTGTCGCAAAAAAAAATTGTATTAAAAGAAAGGATAAGCAAGCAAATTTCAATGAGCTAAAATATCTGCTCTAAAGATGGTAATATGTTTTGTTGTTTAGATAATATAAAAAAAATGACTGAAAAGAAAGATTACTAGAGGAAAGATTGAATGATAAGTGATAAATGTATACAAACAAAAACATATAAAAATGAAATACTGGAGAGAGAAAGAGAGGAAGAGAGTTTGTTATAAAAAAAATAGTTCCTCGATAAAAAAATAAGAGCAAATTACAACAAACATTTATTTACACTTGAACCAACAGCGATCGCATTGAACCAGCGTACTGCGATTACGTTTTTCTAAGAAGTGTCCATGTATGTTGGCCGATAGATTATTTGGGAATCGAGGGCGCGCGTAAAGCTCTCATCGCGCGCACGCCAATTTTCGATAGAGACGAACGAACTATCGTTTTGCGGTTTCCATCCTCCAAAGCGGAATAATCGAATGCAACAACAATAACATCGTACTCAACTACTCGCATTCGCATAAAAGAACAGCGATGTCCATTAGCTGTAATGAGTTCACCAATTAAAATCATAACCGTTTCGCTGTGTGCAATGGCCACATAATTATATTTAGCGGACGTCTGACCGATGGATTATCAGTAATAAGCGAGCATAACTGGAAAAAAAATCGAATTAATTAAAATGTTTGTTTCGTTTCGATTCGTCTAACAGTGCGTTCGGATCGAATCTCGGACGTTTGTTTTTCTGTAAACGTACCAGCTGTACTTTTTAATTGAATTGAATTTAATGAATCTATTTAATTGAAATACAAATGCACGGAGCGAATCTTAAATCTTTTTCCATAATCAAACGTTATTTCCATTTTGCTAAACTATATTCTTATTATGTACAATTGGTGTTTCTTCGAATTTTGTTTCAAATATCATCCATTCTACTATATTATTTTCTGAGATTTTTGTTTTATTTTTAAACGTTTCTGTTTCATAATACAGTTCTAACATTTTATATAATATAATAACAAAATAATAAACGAAAATAGAACTATAACTACTGAATTTTCCTATAAAATAAATATTTTTTACTTCATACTTGACCTTTTTAGTAGGTAAATTATCATCTTTTTGGTAATTTTCGCTGATACACACGGTTTAAAATCGAAACGAAAGCGCCACAGCGAAATTATAAAAAAATATCAATGCGAAATATATACGCGACTATCTTGAAAGGGTTAAGATTATATATTTCTAGATTTAATATTTTAAGTTTCAGATTAAATTGTTAAAACTTTAAAAAATATACAGATAGTTAACTGTTTAAAAACTATGCAGATTTTATTATCTAGTCTTCTGTGACATATGGCAAAAGTTATGTATTTCCATAGCAACGATCAGTATTTTTTTTAGTCGTCTTAATGTTTCCTCAACAATCTTGATTTTATTCTATTATCACAATAATATTCTGTGACTCACTGCAGCTGGAAAAATCTATAATGCTCCAAGTCTTGACAATCAATGTTAAAACAATGAACATTACATTAATATTCGAACAGTTTCGAAAATATGAACAGAGAAACGCCTCACAGAAGAACTCGTTTTATCCTACAAGTCATAAAATATTTTTCTGACCAGAAATATGCATAACTGATTCTTCGATTATTTATTGAACATTTCTTCTTACTGTTACATAACTTTTTATACAAAAAATAATAAACTGTTTATTGAACATTATACTAGAAAAGTGCTTTATGAAGTGATAAGAGTTCATTTCTGAAAGCCACAGTGTCAGAACTGTACTGTTCATAAACTACGAGTACGTTGTTGTAATTCAAGATCTTCTGCTCGATTTCGGTGAATAATATTTAAATCAGAAAGAGTATAAGAACTTTGTCAGTTTTCGGAAATAGATACAATTGTACAGTGCTGAAGAAACGGCATAACTTTCACACTTATTAAACAATAATGTATCATCAAAAACGGGAATATTTTAAAGATGATCGTACTTGATTCTAACGTATCTTACAAATACAGTTTATGAATAAAATATTGAAATATAAATAGATTCATGCCCCGTACATAATATGTGTGTATGTTTCCGAAACGGGGCCTCGAGTCTCGCGCACACGTATGTCGGGCACATCGTTTCTCTTTTGCTACAGATAAATATCATCTGAAATATAATTTTTATATGTGTATGGCACGAAACCACTTGCTCCGATAGTTTTCTGTTTTAAGTATGAGTTGTGAATCGCGCAATATGTTGAATAATTAGATCGTAAAACAGACAAATTAATTAGTCGATGCACAACTGGAGCGGACGAGAATTACGCGTACGTGTGTAAAAAAAATATACAAAATCATAACGTGCATTTTACAATTCATACGTTTATATGCAATGTTACGATTAACTTACATGCTATTGAGAGCTCGTAAGTAATATGAAATTGAGAAGTGATTAAGAAAATAATATACGCGTGGAATCAAAGCGTACCAGTAGGGGGGGGGGGACAAAATCTTAAAATAGAAATAGATCATGTTTTAAATTAAAAAAAAATAAAAATAGAAGGCCTTGTTTATAATCTTTCAGATACTTGATCTCACGCGTTAGTAGTGTTTAATGCACCACTAAATCTAATGCTTGGTCAATTTAATAGGCGTGACTAGATCTAGTGGTGCACTAAGTACTATTATTAGGTTATTAAATATGAAATTTTCGATTTCCTTAAATACTAAGTTTGACAGCTACCATCACTGACATTTCACTTTGATTGACATTTCCTGTTCGTTTTTGTTTTATTGTGAAGGTATACATCCTCATTCTTTCAACCGCACGTTTTGGCTGGTGTTTAATATTCAATTAATTTTTAGGGTAATTTTTGTGAAACCATAGAAAAATCAAAAATTCGTATTATTTTCGAATATAAATTCCGTCTTGAAACCAATGCAGTACGGACAGCTCAAAATATAATATAAACAAACTGTTTGGGAAGGATGTGGCTAATGAATGCATAGTACTTCGATGGTTTGATAAATTCCATTCTGGTGATTTTATCTTTGAAAATGAGTCACGGGGACGATCTGACACCAAGGTAGATAATGATGAACTGAAAGCTGCAGTGGAACCGAATCCAACTACGCGTGAGTCAGCAGCGAGCTTTTACTTTACTATTCCAACAATATTGAACCATTTGAAACAAATCGGTAAGGAAAGAAGCTGGATAGATGGGTTCCGCATAAATTCAACAAGCTTCAGAACAGAAATCGTCTCGAAGCTTGTCTTTTTTTGCTGTCATGGCATGCAGACAAAACACTTCTACACCGTATTGTACTTGTGATGAAAAATGTATTCTTTTTGACAATCGCAAGCGTTCGGCACAATGGTTAGATAAAGATGAAGCGTCGAAACGCAGTCCAAAATTGAATATTTGTCAAAAAAGGCGAATGGTGTCTGTTTGGTGATCCAGCGCTGGTATTATCCACTATAGCTTCATGAAACCTAGTCAATAGATTACAACGAATGTCTACTGCAACCAATTGGACGAAATGATGAGGATGCATGCAATTAAGCAGCCGAGATTGATCAATAGAGACAGGTCAATCCTCTTGCAAGACAACGCTTAACCACATGTCGCAGAAGCAACGCTGCTCAAACTATAGAAGACGGACTTAGAAACTCTCTGTTATTCATCGTATTCACAATGCAGCAAAAGACTACCATTTCTTCCAGGTTTTGGACCATTTCTTGCAAAGAGAAATATTTAATTCTCAACAAGCTGTGGAAAACACCTTTCGTGATTTCATCGCCACTCGCTACCCTTACTTCTTCGATGCTTGCATAAAAAAGCAACCTTTAAGATGGAAAAACTGTGTCCATAGTTTAAGCGCATACTTTGATTAATTGTACTGCTCCTTGTTTGAGATATAGTAAACTAAAAGTTTGATTCGAAATCGGACATTTCATATTTAATGACCTAATAATTAATAAGATCTAGTTGCAGCATTTAGTAAAAGATTATGAGCATCGCCTGAAATTGTTAAAATGAAAGTCTACTAATCTAAGTTTATACAATTTATATATATTTATATTATCTATCTATCTATATATATATATATATATATATATATATATATATATATATATAAATAAATAACATATAATATATATATAACATTTATCATTTTATTGCGGCACACTTGAAACAGAAAGCGCTTATAATTTTCAAAATAAGTTACTGTCAACGATAGCTTTAGCGGTGAGAACAATCCATATTTTTTTCTTCAGTTGATTAGTTTTAATGCAAAAATGAATAGAGGGGATGAAAAGTTATGTTTTTCATTGGAGTTTATTGGTAAGAGAAATTTCAATTTTTGAAGTTAAAATTTGAAACAAGAAAACTTCTGTGCCTTGGCGTTATAAAGATGATGGTATCCTAATCAAAATGTACATAAGTGAAGATAAAAAAATGATCAGTAAAAATGTATACATCTTTTCATGGTTTGTGGGATGAAAAAAGGATTCATCTTCAAAATTTAAAATTCAAGCTCAAAACTTTTAATGGTTATGGCTTTGTATCGATTTTCGATAACGATTAAATTTGTTTGTCTCAATGTTTTTTCCTCAGTATGTAAAAATTAATATCTAAGGTCGAATAGACCGATTTTGAAAAAATATGATTAGCACCAAATTTTGCATACTAGATCATTGATTTCAAAGTCGAAAATTTAAAGTAAGAATAATTGTATTTTTTCATCTCAAATCGATTATTTGTAATAAAAATAATTAATTATCGTCAAAAATTGTTTTCAAAATCAAAAAAAAATATTTTCTAAACAAAAGCTCTTTTTTTAGGATAAACATATTTTTTTTCTTCATTATGACAATCTTTCTTTCAATTTAAAAATCGTTTTTATGTAAAAAGTATATTCAAAGGAAGGAATAAACGATGCGAAAAGAAACGACTTTTCGTTAAAATTTGTTAGTAGTATATATACTTTCTAATATATATATATATATATATATATATATATATATATATATATATATATATATAGCTGAAGAGATTTAAACCTGAAAATATTCATTCTTTTATCATAAAAATCGTTCTTTTTTGCCTAATAAAATATATTTTATCGTGGAAAAATTGATGAGGTACGAAAAAATATATTTATAACACGTCATCTATTTGTAATATTTAGACATAAATTAAGTGTATGTTAGATTTTTAATTTGGTTGGTTCAATTATTTAATAATAAGCATTAATATTAGTAAAAACAACAGATGGTAGTACCAAATAATTAGATTTTCTCAGACATTTTTTATTATTCAATAAATTTAAGATAATCAAGTTGCCTATAAGTATTAAAAATAGAATTTTTTCTTTTAAATTTTGTTTTATATTAAAAATAGAAAAGATTATGTATGTCATATATATATATATATATATATATATATATATATATATATATATATAATATCAATGGAGTAATATTTTTACCGTATAAAGGCAACTGGTCGAGAAACAGACGAAGAGAAAGGGTATCTTTTATAGGGAAGAGGTAGGGAGGGGTGGATTTTTTAAAAAGGTAATCTGAGTTTTTGAAACTTTTCCCAAATATTCACTATTTGAGAATATCGAGAACAAATGATAAACGCATCACAAATTAACATACGGAAAAGATTATTATCAGGGTCTTGCACCCCCCCCCCCCCCCAGGTACTGCCGGCAACACCATAATGACAAAACAAAAGATGTTGAAATACCTCAAATATGTAAAAAAAAAATCAGGGAAACTAATTAAGAAATAAAACCGTTAGATGGATTTCATATTTATCAAAAAAATAAATCAATTATATTTTCTATCATTTTCATGTCGATAAAAACGTTTTTTTTTCTTAATTCGTTTATAGATTTCTGAGTTTAAAAAATATTGAATGATTTTTTTTCTTCAAAAATTTAATCATAAATTACAGATATTAACAGAATATTTGGTCTTTTATATGCAATTTAACTAACAGACAAGTAATCAAACATATTGCAAGTCTAGAACTACTTTCTAGATCATTTACATTAAGAAGCAGAGCAGAATAACAGTTTTAACATCCTAAAACACAATAAACAATTTCATAAATTAATTGTTTTTAATCCTCACAAACCACAAAGATTTTTTCTGGTCAAAAATGATTTGATAATTTTAAGTCCATATTTTGATAACGATTCCATTATGCTCAAAGCTCTAAAATAGAAAAAAAATATACATATTTTTTACACTTTGAAGCTTTTTGGGGGTACGGAACAATTTGTTTCTGTAATTTGATTGATGCGCATAGTATCAATATCAATAAGATAAATAATTCCAATGCATCTCGCAATACTACAATAAAGTCTTTAAGGACGATTGCATTGACTATATTTCTTTAAGTTATTATTTTGTTTTCTTTCGTTGTATATTTTTTTTCGTTTTAGCAAAATGTATTTAAAATTGTTGATTCTAAATACTATAAACAATTTCATAAAATAATTATTTGTTCACCACACAAACCACAAAGAATTTTTCTGAACAAAATTACGCAATGAATCATTATTAATCATTTTTTGATTGTTGCTTATGCGTATTTCGATAGCGATATCATCATCTTCAGAGCACTAATATAAAAAACCATCTGAGGTATTTTTCTGTATCTTGGAACTCTGAAGATGATGGCATGGACAAACAATTTCTTTTGCTAGAGTTGGAATAGTGCGTTTGTAAAAAGCAATGTATTTTCTGTAACATGTTGAATAATCTTGTATTTTCTTTAAATTTCATCAAACATTATTTAGTTCAACATATTTACTTCATATTCTTAATTGTTTATTTTTTATTAAGAATATAAATTGTGAACTGCATCAAAATATAGTTTTGGCACTTTATCTTTTGTTCTCCATTGTTAGTGTTGGAATACCTTTAATAATCTATTGTTCTTTCGGACATCTATTCCTGTCATAGCCTTTTTGATTTCGAAAAAAATAAGGAAATAGTAATCACTTTCTATTTTCACAATTATTTTATATTAATTAAACAGAGTTCGGAATTCTTGTCGTTGGATATAAAATTCGTTACAATAAATTTAATTGAAACAGTAATAAAAGTCATTTAATTATAAATGATTGTGCTTTGCTTTGAAGAAATCAAGAACTGTTTTCTATTCCTTAAGTATTAATTAAAGAAAATAAATAGTTATAACGAATGAACTTTTCATTCACTTCACAAGCCACAAAAATGTTTATGATAAGAAATACTCAATAAGGATTGTTGATTATTCTTTATTGTTGCTTATGCGCATTTCTATGGCGAATTCGGTCACGTTAAAAGCGACTAGATACACAATAAATTAAGATGATATATTTTTCTGCAACTTTGCGCTATGTAAATGTTGGCGTCACTATTGTAATTCACATAAACAACAATCAAAATTGATCATTTTCGGCTAATTTTGTTTTAGATAAAAAAAGAATTCATTTTAGAAGCAAATTGAACTACATTTGTAAAACTATATTGCTATGAAATATGGCACCATCTTTACAAAAAATGGTCAAATTTGACTTGAGAAAAACGTGAATAACTTGAAAAGTAGGATCGAAAATTGGCCCTTTTTCATATTGACAATCATAGATATCCTAATAAACATTAACCCCGCATATATATATATATATATATATATAATAGGAGGTTGCATTGAAAGCCGCTGTTCATGTGTAGATGGCTCTAGGTGCGTACGCTGTGGGCAGTGTCTCTTATATCATTTTGAAGTGTGAACATTTCCCATTAGATTCAGTCATCAGACGTTATCCTTTGTTTACACAAGTACTTTTCTATAATCGAATTAAAAAGGAACGCATAAGATGTTTTTCCGATGTGTACTTCTATACTACTTTGATTTAAAAAAAGTGTAGCTGAAGCTCATCGATTGCTTGCGAAAACTTATGGTGAATCTGCTTTATCGGACACAGTATGTACAGATTGGTTTCGACGATTCAAAAGTGATGATTGTGACGTTCACGGTAAACAACGGCCAGGTCTATCGAAAAAGTGCGAAGATGAACAACTGCAAGCTCTATTGGAAAAAAACCCTGCTCAAACACACAAAGAATTGGCTCAACAGCTCGGAGTCGATAAATCAACCATTTCACGACGTTTACAAGCCATGGTAAAAGTCCAGAAAGAAGAGAGATGGCTGTCACATGAATTGACCAAACATGCCTTTGATAATCTTGATTTCTTTGCTTGCAATGCATAAAAAGAAGAGTTTCTTGTGGCGTATCGTGACCGGAGATGAAAAATGGATCTATTTCGACAACCCAAAACGCAAGAAATCATAGGTTGATTTTGACCAACCATCAACGTCGACGCCAAAGTGAAAGATTCACGGTCACAAAGCAATGCTCTCCATTTGGTGGGATGTGGAGGATGTCGTGTATTATGAGCTGTTGAAATCGAAGGAAACATGATGCAAAAACATCCATCAATTGCTTCGAATCGCTGAAAACTGATTCTTCTCCAAGACAACGTTCGGCTATAGCCATGTTGCTATAGCCGTGAAACAAACACTGATGAAGTTCGAATGGGAGGTTCTCCTGTACCCAACATATTCTCCGGACTTGACCTCAAGCAAATGCCATCTGTTCCGATCGATAAAACACACTTTGAAGGATACATATTTCCATAACTACAGAGAAGTCGAAAATTAGGTTGTTAAACGGATTGGCTCAAAAGATAGACCAATTTTTCATCGCGGAATTCAACTTCCACTAGAAAAATGGGAAAAAGTCATAACTTTTGAGGGCGAATACTTTGATTAATGTATTCACACAATTTGTTATTAAAATAAATTTTCAAAAAACACAAAAAACAGCGGCTTTCAATGCAATCTCCTAACATTATATATATATATATATATATATATATATATATATATATATAACCCCTTACATTCAAGACAAAATGTTTTTAATTTAAAATACATTCATATAACACCAAATCGATTTATCTTTCCATGTGTTATTTTTTACTTGAGTTCTTAACTATATTTCAAAACACGAAATATAATACGTTCGAACATTTTATCGAAATATTTACTTTTTTTTCAATAACAAGAATTCAAAATATAATATCGAAACGAACGTCTTGTACAAAGGACGACACCAACAACAACCAAAAAACAAACAAACCGTGCATGCACCATTGACAGTCCGAAAATTTGAGATGCTGCCGTCGAAGTGGAATTGCATTTCAATGTACGATTATTATTCAGACCGCATATTATTTCGTAATGCATGGCAATAGTATATTTATAAAATGAAAATGATGTATGCAGTCTCATTGAGAGCGGTGCAAGGTCAGTTGCAGTCTAAACGTCAGTTGCCGTTCAAAAGAAAATACACCACACATGCAATTAATATGTCTATTTAAAAACCTGTGACTATATGTACATTAGCATATAATAAAAGCACATACGATAATACACACATATCTACATATATACAATATATGAATACACAGGCCAATTTGTGGGACAGTGCATTGTTGAGAAATACTGTTCGTCGGCGTGCGCTGTTTAAAATTCATTTCGATTGCTTTTTTCGAAAGAGAGGAATGTCACAGAATTTTCAGTAGCTCTAAACGTGCTTTTATATGAAAACGTGACTATGCAAAAAATAATAGCAAAAAACACTATTCAAAAAATTCTGAGAATTGTTTCGAATTTTTGGATAGATAACTTATGATAGATTATTATTTTTTTTTTTTTGTAAAACTGTATTAAAATTATTTGCACTGTTTTAGATAAATTCATTAAATTCATTGAAACGTATTTGTTTTTACAATTTGTGAGTTGCTAGTTAAAAATTAACATCAAATTTGGTTGATAACGAAAGTATTAGAAATATCTATATTTAAACAAAAGTATATCAAAAACACACATAAATACACTTTTGTTTAAATATAGAAATGTTAGATATTTTCGTTACCGGGTATATTTGATGAAAAATTATATAAAACTTTAGTTAAATTACTTGCACTGTATTAAAGAAATTAATTTTATAAATCATCGAAAGGTGTCTCTTTTCACAATTTCCAAATGGATAGGAGGGTAAAAATTAACAACAAAGGAGCCGGCAACAAAAGTATTAAACTTTTCTATATTTAAACAAAAGTGTACAGATTTCTTCTATAAGGCATGTAACCGATCTCTATCTCTTATATGGTTACTAGTCAATTGCCTAGTATCTTTGAAGCATAATCTTGCACTAAATACTGCAACTAGATCTCATTAGTTAGCAGTGCTTAATGTATCACTAGATCGAGTTATGCTTATTAAACTAATTATGAACGTGTATATAAACACGACTAGATCTAGTAATATTTTAGACAATACTAATTCCTAGATGCTGTATTTAATGAAAGATTATGAACATGGCACAGACTGTTTATGAAATTGTCACGAATTACAATAATGCTTTATATACCATTAGATCAAGTTTCACTCATAAACTTATTCTTAATAAACTTAATAACTACATTTAGATCTTGTAGTATAATGAGGTTTCTGTACAAAAATTTCCTTTGTTTGACATGTTATAAATTTACAGTTAAAATAGATTTCCCTGTATCTTGGAGCTCTGAAGACGATATCATTGCACAAAACACTGGTTCAGTTTCATGCATAAACTTCTCGAAAACATTCTCTGTTATATGCGACTTGTATATGTCATTAGAAAATACATATTTCAACTCCGATGTCTCCACGAATCAGACAATAAGTTTCACAACTGTATGTTAATAAATATTAATAGACACAAAATATCAATGATAAAGTTATGATTAAATTATTTATATCAAAAAATCAATATCGATGTTCAATCTCATTTACATGTTTGTGGTGTTTTTAAATATCAGATATACGATTTTATATGTCTGAATTGTACTGTTTTTAATTTGTATATCGAAAAACAAATCCCAAATATCACCTGGAATTGCTTTAACGAATTTTATTGAATATAGAACAAGGACAAGAACCCTATACTATAAAGTTTCAATAGTTTCCAAAGCGCAAATCTAATAAATTAATATGTTTTTAATTATAGGAAGCTCGCTGTGCTCGATAAGCCCCGTGAGGAGTGCTTCACCCGAGCTTACTACCGCTCAATCCCCCATAACAAATAACAGAAATTAACAAATTATGCACATAAATAATCCGCATGAAATATAAATCTTAAAATTTTTATTCGAACATTTTATAAAAATTAACATAACGAATTTTCAATGTTAAAATGTGTAACATTTTTTTACTCTAAAGCGTCGGTGAATACAATATTTTGAATAAATTTATTATCGGTTTTATACTGAAATCGTATACTCTCTTTCGCTGTACACTGTGAAAACCTGGTCATGTACGCGATGTCTATTATCCAATCGGGATACGAATAAAAATCATTTGACAACAGGATTGATTTTTATTAATAGAGAGATAATTTCAGATTTTTAAAAAATAAGTAAAAAGGTACTTCTGTACCTAATAAATATATATATATATATATATATATATGTAATATATATATATATATAATATATATTATATTATATATATATATATATAATATATATATATATAATATATTATATATATATATATATATATATATATATATATATATGAGGGATACGTGCGATTTATTTCAGTATCATACAACTGCAAAATCAAAAAATATGGTGTCCACTGAACCAGAATATAAATTCTGTGTTATAATTCAAACGTGAATAAAATATTGACGTAAATAAAACGAATGAAGTATACCTTGCCGAAGTGAGTGAAATGATAAATTAATTTTGTTATTCATAAAAAATATGATTATTATAAAATACATATGGCTCTGTGTGTGCGTGTGTTGTCTAACAATCTACTCAAGTGTAAAGTCAAAGGCATCAGCCAATATTCATATCTTAAATTCGCACTGAATAATTAGGAATTTGTATGTATAATTTATCATGTGCGACATTAATTTTATAGTAAATGAAATTTGTTCCGCCGCGAGGGACACTAGCTACAGATTTATGGGTTCTCTAGGCTGTATATAATTTAAATATAAATAAAATTTAAATGTAAGTAAATTATCACATTTGAATTACAGATTTACTTAAAGTTTTGATTAATATGTACGCACATGTATATATATATATATATATATATATATATATATATACATACATGTCCACTTATACTTTTTTGTCATGGCTTTAAGTAGGTTATTTTTTAAATAGTTACCTTCTAAAGTCATCGTATGTTAGAAACATTTAGGATTGGAATACAGCCAACTATCTCATTTTGTTAAGACAATCGAATACAAAGCTTCCCCAACTAAAATCTAATTTAAGTCAAAAATTACTGTTTTTTCAAAATTGTCTAAGAAAATTTAATACTTATTATACTCTAAGCATTTAATTACATAGTAGATAGCCTTTTTATGTCTATTTTATTTTCTCATGTATTTTCAAATGTTTTTAATAAAAATTACATTGTTTTGTATTTGCATTTTAATTAATTCAATAAAAAATAGTAAAAAAAAAAAAAAAACACAAAATGGTTCTAAACAGAATTAATATATCTATTGCTCCCAATACAGTCTTAATGAAAAATTCAAAGTTTTGAAAATCATAACTTCTGCATTTTGTTTTAATGTATTATTACATTTTAGACATGTTGTAATCCAATATATTCCATTATTGTTAAGCCACAAACGTTAATTATAATATAAATATTAGGTTATAAGCGACTTTTGATAAAATAAAAATCACATTTCTACAAATATCTTATTATTTATTAACATTATTTATTTACAAATATATTATATTATTATTTTATATCTACAAATTTAAAACCAGATTCCATTTAACAACGATCTGACAAGTCTCTGCACAACTATTTTAATCATCTTTTATATCAAGATTTCGTGATTCTGTCATATTTTTTCCCTTCAAACGATATCGCAATTCAATCTCGTCTGTCGAGTAAAACGTGTATTCTTATGTAAATATTTTCATGCGACAAAATAAGTTATTAAACGATCTAGTCAGATACCAGTTGCTTAATCTGAAAATGAACGTTTACGAAAAGTGATTATTCAAATGAAAGATCACTCGTCGTATTAGCTTGGATTCGAACTCGCGTCAAAATAGAATTAAATCATACGCATGATTTATTCGAGATTTGTCAAATGATCGACCTATATGTTTCAATGTCGTAATAATGTATTGAAAGTAAAATTGTTTATGCCAAGAAAAAGAAAAAAAATGTTGTAACAAAATTAGAATTTCAACGCTGTATATCCCAGAAAAACAACTAAATTATTAAAAAAAAATCTTAAACGATATCCAGTTGCATTTATGATACGGTGGTGAAATGAAATATTGAATAAAAAACAAAGCTGAATAATATTTTATTTCAAAAATATTAAATTACAAATTATGGGACGTACTCATAATATTTTACTAAATACAGCAATTAGATCTCACTAATTACCAATTCTTACTATACCACAAGGTCCAAATATAGTTATTTAATTTATTAAGAATAACTTTATAAGTAAGACTGGATCTAGTGATACAGTGAGAACTACTCACTAGAGTGAGATCTAGTTGCAGTATTTAGTGGAAAGATTATAAGCTTGAACCTATCTTTATTTCTGGTAATCAACATATCAGAAAAAAACAAAACAAAAGTAATAAAACTTAAACAAAAACCACTATGTAATTCAACTCAGAATTATATTGTTTTTGGTTAGAATTATATTGTAATATATTTTGATGCTGTTTAAATTCATTTCCACAAATCAATTTTTATTTCACCAAAACCTTTTTTTTTCTGAAATAATCAATTATTGCTTACATCACATTTATAGTATTCGTTTCTAGCATACAATTTATTATGATACGTCTATATATGCATATCATAATCATTTTCAAACTAAAACTATCTACCTCTGGACAAATTTTTTTTCTTAATCTCAACAAAAATGTTAAGCAGGAAAACTTTTTTTAAATGTTTTGTATGGAGTAAAAATTCAGTTCTATAAACTATAATTAATAGTTTATTATTCGCAATAATAATAATAAAAATAAGAATTTACAAAAAGTGTATTATTATTGACAATAATTATAATAATAATATATAACAATTGCATCTACGCTGTAAGGATCAGACGCACAATTATATTTTATTTCATTTGTCAACATACTTTACTGATATTTCTTTAAGTTACAAATAAATATATTGACCATAGATCCTGAGATAATAATAAAAATATGTAACATTTGAATCTATGTAGAAAAAAATTAGAGAGAGGAAATGTTTTGTTTCGTTTTTTTATTACACGGATATTGTAAAAGCCATCTAAAAACAAAAAAAGGCTATTTTTTGTTTACTTATTGACTATAATAAATGCGCGATAAATATGATCATTCAATTTGTTTTTTGAAGTTATTTCAAATGCAAACGTACTTGTATACTAAACAAAATTGTAATCTCTATATGAAATCATTAAGGAGAAAAAAGCCTCTGGATAAACACGTACATGCTGTTATCTCACTAAATCAATCAAACATAATTGCTGTCACAAGCGCATCCGTTTAATGATCACCGAATTCGAATCTGACTTGACAAAGATCTAGTGTGTCCAAAAGTCCGGGGCGCTCGATTAAATCGGTTGCAGTTCAATACACATCCATCCATCTATTGCCCCGCAAGTTCATCGTAAACGTACACATGCACACACTCATACACAGATCCAGATTCATTGCAGCGCAACTGCACACTGTGCGTCAGCAATTCGATCACGTCATCGGCTAACGAGTCAAGTAGCACGAGTTCGACTTGTACCTGGATTTACCTCTACCGCCGGTCACCACTAATGGCATACATTGTGCAGAAGTCAGTTTTTAACGGACTGTCACAAACGCAACAGTCGTCTTCGCGGCGTAAAATAAAGAACACTGGTCAGTAATATCGAGTGACGACGACGTCGAAGACATGAAGTCGTACGAGTGCTGTTGTAGAGAAGTCAGTGTCGCGTTACTAGTAGTGACTCTTGTTGTTTTGATCGCGGATCGAATCGATGCGAGGACGTCGAAACATAAAAGTTTCCTCGACCAGTACGACGCGGTGCTCGTTGCAAAGTGTAGAATCAAATGCTGGGATAAGAGAGAGGATCAAGATAACGTAAGCTTGATTTGATTTTTTATTACAATAATCACTGTTTCGATATACAACAGTTCAAACAATTACTTTTAATTTTTTGAAAAATATTCTTCTCGACAATAAAGACATTTCTCGATTATGTCATTAAAGAAAACTAACATGGAATTATAAAATTCATAATATTGATTTATTTATGTCAAAACATGACAAATTGAATGATTATTAATTTTTACTTAACTGATTTCATTTTTTCACCGCATAAACTTGAAAAAATTCTTGCGTCAAAATGTTCAATATACGATTATTTATCATTTTTAATTGTTACTTATTCGTATTTTAATAACGATGATACCTACAGAGCACCAAAGTGCGGAAAAATATTTTATTCTCGCCTTAATTCTTTATAATACAAATAGATATATGTTGTATTTAATCATTGAAATATATATATATATATATATATATATATATATATATATATGCATATATACATATATATACATAGATGACATGAATAACTTTTTAACAATTACTTTTCGTTATTAAAACATATATTTTAATTTTTTTTATATTGATATCCTCTAAGAATTAAAATTCTGATATATACACACACATACTAGGGGGATTCATCTCTTGCTCGCTACGCTGGCCCACTTGTTCATTATAAGCCTGTACTGGTAACCAAATCAAATAATAAACAATTTTTTAAAACTTATTTATGTCTATATAATCATTCACACGATGTACTGCAACGTTGCTATTAAATATTTATATATATATATATATATATATATATATATATATATATATATATATATATATATATATATATATAGATATATATATATATATATATATATATATATATATATATATATATATATATATATATATATATATATATATACATATTATATAATCATTATCGAAGATAGATTGCAACGTGTTATTTTTTATATGAGATAAACAGATTTGGGTATTATAGAAACCTCGACATCATAAATAAATAACATCATCCAATTTTTTGTGGATTATTTTTATTTTATTTATATATATCAAAATATTCAATGATTCATGACTTTTAGTTAATATATTTCTAATTTTTTTTAAGTAAGTTTATAAATATACAGCGGTTCCATCAGTTTTGATATTATGAATTCACAAGAGAGATAAACAATGTGTAATTGAGATGATAAATATATTTTAAGACTACTCTCAAATGAATATTTGAATGATAAGCTGTTTTATACAAGACAAAGACGAGTAGGGCGTCTGTAAATAACATTTTTGATTGTTGTCTGTGTGCATTTCGATTCGAGGATGATGGCATCGTCATCAAAATGCGTACAAGCAACAATTAAAAATAGTTAAGAATGGTTGGTTAACCATTTTTGATACGAATTTTTGAGGTAAAAAGATTGTGTGGGGAAGGCATTTTTATGTGATAGAAAATAAGTATGTTTATATATATATATATATATATATATAAATATACAAAGTTATTATATGTACAAGTATATTTATTTATTGTATTTCTCTTCTCTCTCTCTCTCTCTCTCTCTCTCTATATATATATATATATATATATATATAAATATATATATATATATATATATATAATACACATATATATATAATATACATATACCTATAATGAATCTCTATAACAAACTGGATGGTGCGTCTATATATGTTCGTTATAGGCATAATTTTTTATAAAGAATAAATACATAATATAAAAGATGAAGCTACTATTAACAATTACCTTTCTTTAATAAAAAAATATCATTTTAGAAAAACTCATTGTGCGGAAAGTTTACTGTTGTTGAATACGCTCTGTATTGAAAATTTCAAAAGTGAGGTTCGTTTTCCGTAAAGAAATGCTTTCTCGTAAAAATTACTTCCATAGATCTTCAGTTTATTTCTTTTATAAATAATATGATTTTGATTTATCTGCAATATGTATAACTACAATTACAAGTAAACGAATAGATCACCAAAATACAGTTTTTATTTACATTTTATATACATTAACTCTTAAAAACATTTATTATTAAAAAAATAAACAAGCGGTTGTCATGACTACGTAGTTGCCAAGCAACCATTTACAAATATATATATATATACATACATACACACACACACACACACACACACACACACACACACACACACACACATATATATATACATACGTAAGTATATATATATATATATATATATATATATATATATATATATATATATATATATATAATACACACATTATACGCAAGTACAAAATCATAGATTCATATCTTCATTATGTATCGATATAAATTCAAATTGTCCGTGTCGTCTAACTGTACAATAAAGAATGAAATACAAACAACACGTGTTATTACTTAAATGATCTTTATGAACAAGAATTATAACATAATTAAAACACACCACGACAACAACGTGAATAAATTTTAGGTAATAAATTAATGTCGGTGCGACGATAAATACAATAATGTCGATTTTGAATTCTGTATGAATCGTTATAAATGCTGTCGAAACCGCAACAAAACGTATATCTGTCTTCATCTGAATCAAGTTATCAGTATTGTTCGTCTCGTTTCATTGTCGACAATCGCATGATTTAATTTTTAACTCATTTAAGTCTCGACAAGCAATTGCTGACAGTTTAATTATTTATCACCAGTAATTGACTGAACGCAGCATAGTTGCGAATACATTGTTTACAAATAATCAGATTTTTTTTATTGTGTGGCGGCCGTGTGTGATTACTGGTGCAAAAAGTAACAGTTGCATATTTTTCAAATCAACGCCCGTTATTTTTCGAATCGTATATTTTTATGTATTGAAATTATTATACATTGATTAATCGAAGAAAAGATTGTTAGTGAAAGTAATAACTGTCGAGTAATTTTAAATTGTCATTTAATTATAATACAAGAAAAATAAATTTTATTTAAATTTTACACGCAAAAATATCCAACCTAGTTTGTTCAAGTCAACTACATAGAAACAAAAAAGGAGGAAATTCACTGTCAAAAAAGAAATCCTCTTCATGCCGCTGGCCATAAACATTTTTTTCTAATCAAAAATGTTTAATAAATTATTATTCATCATTTTTATTTGTTCATTATGCACATTTCGATAATACTGCCATCGGCCCTCAAAAAACCAAGATGCAGACAATTCTATTTTTTTTATATTTTAGTAGTCTGAGGATGATAGCTCATGTCCAAATAATTTTAATCCTTTTCTCTGAAGAAATCATGACTAAAACGTTATTATAACTTCGTATGTCTTATTGGTGGCCTTATCTTTCATCTATAAGTTGGTAGCCAAAGAAATTTATCACTATCAATTTAAAAGTACTTTTTCTTTTTTATTGTTGGTTATGGGGATTTTAACTTCAGAGCGGAAAAGAATAAAAAAATCTTATCTTTCTGTACTGTACCTTTACTCTTTAAATACGAGGTCAGACAATTAAGTAATGAGACAAAATTCAAAATCGAGTATATTTGATTGATAATTAATAAAAGAAGACAGAAAAAATTGACTTTCTATAAACATCTCTTACAATTTTTATATTTTAAGATCAAAAATTTTTTTCAGTTTTTATTATAATTTCAGTTTTTGACACTGGCTAAATTCACTTTCATAAATGAGTTTTCAAATCTAATTTTTATGTAAACTAGCGTTCTGAAACTTTAAGGCTTTGAGAAGTACACTTTTAGAAATGTTAACTCAGAGATTATATGAAAAATATACTCATGCAGATTTTATATTGGGCCTGTTTTCATTTTTAAAAATATATTATGGATATGTTCTGATTTATCGTTATAAAACAATTATGGTTGTCGAATTTATGATAATCGATTTTATTCTGTGTATTGAAAATAAATAAAAATGAATGAAAATATGCTATGACCTTTCATGTAATTGCTTATATTTTGTTTTGATTTTTTTTATTATTTATATCTAGCGAGTTTTATTTATATATTTAGGATCTAATTAACTATAAAAGTATGTACAAAAAGTCGAACGAAAAATATTAAATATTACAAAATTATTAATACACATGTGCAAAGCAAATATATATTTCTTTATCGCTTGATAACAAGGGACTATTTAAAAAGTCGACAGTAAAAATATTTGAGGAAATTGTTTGAAATATATATATATATATACGAGGTCAGACAATTAAGTAATGCGACAAAATTCAAAAATCGAGTATATTTAAAAATTAAGGTACATCGCTGCGATCCCCTTCAAAGTAGTCCCCTCCCGCATCTATACACTTATTCCAGCGAGTTTTCCAGTTTTCGTAACAATTCGGGAACACTTCTTGTGGGACCTCTCCGTGTACCCTCGTCACAGATTCTTGGATATCTTCAACGGAGTCAAAATGTCGACCTTTGACGAATTTTTTCATATGGGGGAATAGGAAAAAGTCGCAGGGTGACATGTCCGTTGAATAGGGCGGTTGTGGTAACGTTGCGATGCCTTTAGACGCCAAAAACTGAGAGACACTGAACGCACTGTGACAGGGAGCATTGTCGTGATGCAGAACCCAAGTCTTCGCGATCTCTGGACGCACTCTGAGCACCCTTTTTCGTAATTTTTCGAGCACATTGCGGTAGAATACTTGATTTACGGTTTGTCCAGGTGGTACGAACTCTTTGTGAACCACCCCTTTGCTGTCGAAGAAGCAAATCAACATGGTTTTCACTTTGGACTTGCTCATTCTCGCCTTCTTTGGCCTTGGTGCTCCAGGGGACAGCCACTGTTGGCTTTGTCGTTTAGTTTCGGGGTCATATTGAAAGAACCAACTTTCATCACCAGTAATAACTCGATCGAGAAGAGTAGGATCACTTTCAACCTGCTCGAGACAATCTTGAGCGATGTTCATTCGGTGGGCTTCGTGACATGCACTACTCGCGCGTTGTTACAAAACACTAAACAGCTGGCGAAGAAATGATCGTACGAGAGTGGTCAAGGTCTCAATCGAGAGAGTAGGGATCTGCTATTACGGTGGCGGAGTTACAGATTCGCAGTGTTACCACAGGCCGAGAAAAAAAATCGGTCGCATTACTTAATTGTCTGACCTCGTGTATATATATATATATATATATATATATGTATGTATATATATATATATATATATATATATGTGTGTATATATGTATATATATATATATATATATATATATGTATGTATGTATATAATGTACCTCAATGTTCCATTATAGAACTTTAATATTATATGTCACGAATTGAATCAAGTCTAAAAATGAAATAAAAAAAACGAATAAGTATAATACGCTCAGATAAAAAAAAATACTCTTAATATTTAATGTGTACTGTAGTTGTATTTAATGTGTACTGATGTTCATATATGTATAGTGGTCAATACATTATGGTCAAGGACATGGAACAAACTTCAATTTTAAATTAAATAAAAAAGTGTAAGCATTATCTATTCTCTAATCTGTATGTCAATATTTTTACAATGTGAAAATGTTAACAAATTAATCAGCTCTCAGTATAAATAGGCGGACACAAATTGTACTATAGATGTGTATATATATATATATATATATAAAATCAGTATTTTTAAAGTGGAACTAATTGTAAGCGGTGCATGTACGTACCATTTATAATTGTGAGATATATTCTCTAACCAATAGCTTTTGTCAAATACAAGAGTGCCTCAATTAAAAAAAACATATCCTTTTCAATGAGATAAATACAGTTTGACTATATTTCAGTATCACTAGTTTCTTAATTTCTCAAATGATTTTTTGATTGGAAATCAAAAGTTGATCGTAGAAGGTAAGAAATCATCGAAGGAATAAATCAAGGTATTTCAGAAAAGTTTGATTTTTATCAAATCCTATTTTGAATTTGAGCACAAAAATCATTTTTTTCCATTAAAATAATATAATTTTTCGATACAGACCGATTCTTATGGCGTTAATATATGATAGTTTTAAAATTGTTTCAATTTCGAAATAATAGTCATTTTATAACCAAAAAATAAACTTCTAACATTGATATTTTCTTATCATATCTTATAATTTCTTTAAAAAACAATCTTCTTATAAAAATAGCTATTTTAAGTAAAAAAATTATTTCAATTGGATAGAAAAACCTTTATTATGATTAAATAATAAAATATAACATGACTATATTATCTGTTTTCCTAACTTCTGACAAATTTGTGTCAAAAATAGAATTTTTTTTACTCATCTCATACATGACAATAAGTCAAAAATATTCAATAATTGATTGATTTTTTTTATTCTGTGCCTGGGAATGATGGATTCGTCATTAAAATACATATAAGCAACAATCAGATATCAGTTATTGAACATTTTTAATTAAAAACAGAAATTATTTTGTTGGATGAATGAAACATTCATTTGTAAAATTCATAAAGCTTCTATTAAAAAGTTCTTGCGTGCCCAAGCGAGATTTTCTTACAAGCTTTCTGGATAGATATAGGACTAACACGAACGATTTTTTTACTTTCTCACTGATCATCTTTTTTATTATCAAAAACATTTAATAATTAATTATTGATTAGTTCGCTTGTTACTGTAACATCATTGAAATCCTCCTGAACAACGATCGGAATGATCAGTAATCCGTTATTGAATTTTTGATAAACAAATATAGTTCCTATTCAAGTGAAAAAGACAGAAGTGAAAGTAAATTTAGCCACGGTACGAAAAACTATTGTGACAAATGCAAAACATTTGTCTCGGCCTTGTTGTTACTTTCGGAAACTCCAATAAACTTCAACTATTACGCGACTAACTTCTATCTGAACATTATTATAAATTTCACAAATGATTTTTTTCACTTCACAAAGTTTTGTAATTTGTGGGATGAAAAAAACATTATTTGTGAAAATGGATTTAACCACAGTGTCAGAAACATACTGTAATTATTTTAAATGATTACCGAATCGCTTGCATCCGTATCTCTTTTTTTTAAAAAAAAAATCATTACATATAATTGAACCAATATATGTAATAATCACTTCTTAAAAAGTTCTAATGTTAAAAGCACTTTACTACACATGCATAGAAAAATAAACTCTTCTTACCGGAAATATTTGGAACGTATTTGTTTTAATTTTAGATGTAACCAATTTCTTTTCGTCGCGGTTCTCAGTAAGTGTTTTAATTTCGTTTTTTAAACGTTACTGCAATTATCTCGACTAGTTGGAACTCGATTTCTGAGAGAATAAAATTCGCATTGATCGTTTTTTTTTCTGTTCAGAAAAAGACATGCTGCTATACACAGATATATGTCAGACTTGCATTTCATAGTAGTATTATTCATTATAGTATTAACTATTAAAACACACGAGTTAATTACGGACGTAATGTTCGCGAACATGAAAAGAGAATGAAACAAACACCGCTATAAATCAAATTAGACGATTCGATTTGTAATCAGCATGTTTGCGTGTGACGCCAGTTGAAAAACTTCATTTTACGGAATTAGCCGTTTTATGATGATGTTTAGCGGGCCGTGAAAGCTCGGAGTGCACTTATATTAATAAAATAAAACGCTCGCGATGCCGCCCAGCCGAACGTTATTCGTTTATTTATACACGATAAAAATATGTAATAGGTGCGTTTAATAAAACCGCTGTTGTATAAACAAATTAATAAAATTCAGACTAGGCGATATTGCATGCCTCTCCCTTTATTAATCTCAACGTGCGCTGAATTTTCCCAGCCCCCTAAGCATCATCATAAAACGGATAATTCCGTACTGATTCTTGACTAGAGAACAAGAGACAGCGTCCTTGTTTCTGAAACTCCCCAGTTCAGCGGCCTTGCACATTTTCGATTAACTGATAGCCCCTTAATCCCTCTAGACTTAAACCTGGTGAAGTATGAACCAAAGGTCCCTATACTCTTTACTATAAGATTAAGTACACGAAGACACTGTACCTCGCAGGTTAACAGTAATTACACTGATAAGAGGATACTCCTATCCCATCCATCTTATGGTACACTAATGTGAGAATACTCTTATTCAGGACGTACGTTACATTCAAAACGAAAGTTTTTCATGTACTTAATTTTTTATAAAATCTGTACCCGAGAAGTACTCAAAGAAAGAAAAACTAGAAATTTATTGTAATTATTAACCATTTTTTTGAAGACATAGCAATGTCTGTTTATGCTTGGAGAGCACAACATTACTAAGTATTTAGAATTCAGTACTGATATATCTTTTTGTATAAAAATACTGTAATTAATCTTGCGAATCGGTTCCTTATTCTTATTCAGCGTCTCAGCTACTACAATACTGTTCGGACACCAGATAAATTCACTTCCACAAATGAAGTTCACTCCACAGAACTCAAAAAAGTTTTCTTGTTAAAAATATTCTATAAGTGATTTTATCACTGACATGATTCTCATAGCATAGCGTCAATTTTTTTCTATACCCTGACATTCTGAAAACGATGGCGGCATCCCTGTCGAAGTGCACATAAGCAACAATCAAAAATGATTAATATTGATTTATGGAACATGTCTGATCGTTTGTGGAGTGAAAAAAATCTTTATCTGCGAAAGTAAATTTAATTGTATTGCGCGGACAGAAAACTTCTTTCCTAGCACCTCGCATATTAAATATATCCCTGTGTATGAAATGAGAACGCCAGTCAATTATCCGAGCGAGCATGAGTGAAGAGCGATAACGCTCGCGAATAAATTCGTATTCAATTATTATTATTATTTCTTTGTTGTGTCCACCTGCGCGAGGTCTTGCACAGGTGGGCACAACAAAGGATCGACAAGGTCAACTGCTAATTAGTGTCTTCGGTAGTGCCCGAATGCTGGATGTACGAAATAATTGCATGCACCATGAACATTAATATCCCGTCGAACCACCAGCTGATCGCTTGCCCACCAGCTAGCTGCAGGACCCCCTCCGCGGGGCGGTACGTTCGTGTCTCACTACTGCTAGGCATTTCGCGAAAACTTCATATCTTCATTTATATAATTGAAAATGTGAAATGAACACACATACTGTACGTCGGTCTGTTTTTTTTCCTCTTCGTTTGTTCCTCTCGTTCAGACTTGGGACGTATGCCGCGATCGCAGTGATAACGCTTCACTGTTAATTGATTTCGATTATTCGATTGTTTTGTATAGAGTTCATTCACAGCAGTTATGATAAACTACCTTTGGTACAAGAATTAAAAGTAGAATTATGGTTTTTATAAACTTCTTGTTTATTTCTCTTATGATTTAGTTTAGCATCGGGGTTACACTATCACAAACGAATTAACGTTTCAAATATCACAATATTCTATTTTATCAAAATAAAAGCAATCAGTGATAATTATCTACTTTGATATACTTATCTGCATTTCTATGACAATATTTTCGCCTTCGGAGAGTTTCTATACTCGTTTGTTTAATCTAAGAAAGCATGCCAAATAGTAAAGGGACATGTGAGAAATAAAAAAACAGCTGTGAATGGCTGCACAAGAGATTAAAAAGTCTCTTCCAGGACGGAATCCAAAACCTTATTTTAAGCATTGGGTTTTAAACGCAAGTTGGTGATTATGTAGAAAAATTACCTTAATAAAAATCCTGTATGTAGAATAAGATTTTCTTACTCCGTAAACGGTCATTTACTTTTTGATTTACCATCGCATTACATATCTAAATCCATACTTATTCATATCTAAATTCGACAGACATGTGTTCAGTTTTACATAGATTTTATAACAATGTATTTTTTCCAGTGCATGAAAGCGTGCATATCTGCGCCCGTTACAAAGATTGGACAATGTCCGGCCGTAGATAATCTCACGTTATTCGACTCGGCTTGCGTGAACGCCTGTTCGAATGATTCACAGTGTCCCGAAGTAACGAAGTGCTGTCAACACAGCTGCGGTATCACGTGTCAACATCCACAAGGGCTCGAACTCATCGCAGGTAAAATAAGACAGTAGATAAAATCGAGTCAGTTCAGTTGAAAAACTTCGATTAACTATCATTAATTTATCTAAAACGATAGAGCGAATCGTAATGAAAAGGTATATAAACGTTCCTCTGTTCATTATCTGCATACAAAAAAATGAAACAATTTGTTTTTTTTTTAATATTATTATTTTTAAACATATTCGAAAATGTGATTGAATGTATTTGAAAATAATAATATATGTGATATTTCTCATAATAGCACTTGTGAAAATACTAAAGCTGTTCTCACTTTATTTCACAAAGCCATCTAAGTATTAACGATATTCACTAACAAAGACACTATCCTGTTGCTTATCAACCGTGCAAATAAACAATAATCAATTCATTTATAATATTTCAGAAAACTACTCTTGTTAAAGTGTTCAGCGGACACGTGCGAAGCGACAAGTAAAAAAGACACCGATACCAAAATTGAAACATTCGAGCGTTGATAAATTGAATTGAACTTTTTTAAATCATATAATGAGTTATAAACTTGCGCTGCCTTGATTTTTTTTTAAAAAAAAGAGTAACGAGATTTGTCCAGTTTTTTGCTATACATTTTTTGTCAATTCAGTACATCGTATGCTTATTGTAGAATGGGAAACTTTAGTAGCCTTAATAAACCTTAGTGTAGGAGCCTACTACGAATTCAAATTGTTTTTTTTTTCTTAAATTTACATATAGTTTTATAATTAAAGAAGAATGATGATCAATAATGGTTTATTAAACATTTCGAGAAAAAAGTGTTTGTAGTTCGTAGGGTGAAAAAAAAACAATTCATTTGTGAAAATGAGTTTAGACAGTGTCTGAACTGTATTTTGGAAAACCACATTGTTTGAAATAGAACGATTTTTCTGACTTGAAATTAAAATTTCACGTTAGAAAAATTAAAAATTCGAGAAACAAAGAGGATTTTATAAAAAGAATATGAATGTCCGAATATTTCTTAATTTACATTTACTAAATGTGCCTAAGCGCGAGTATACATTTCTGAAAAGCGTATACGTATCGAATGGAGCATTAAAATTGTCCCCGTTTTGTTCGTTGGTCCGTTGCATCGATGCTATATGAGAAGACGAGTGAAGTGCATTGCTTGATTTATGTCAGTACATATCTGACGACCCTATCAGGTAGGTTTATATATTGCGTTAAGATAATCAAACTGGTTTACTAAATAATGGCCTAGTTTTTATATTATACTATATACAACGGGCGGTGCAACTGTACAGTATATGCAGACCACCGAAGTTGCACGGTACGTCGGCCGGCTAGTGCACCCGCAGTCACTGGCCACAGATGGATGATTCGAATGTTGGACGGTTGTAAAACGCCCGTGGATTTTTACTCAAAACGACACATGTCTATATTGCATGTTAACACCTACAAATGTAAAAAAATCGGATTTGAAAAATACATTTCTATTATATCACGAGTGTGATCCTGAATACTGTAGGCGGTATAACGTAATAAAATTCTATAATATTTCTATATTCATTTTAACTGTAACAGTCATTATATAAACGAGCCGTTAGTTTTAGTTCGTCAGTGTTTGTATACATTTTTAAAATAAAAATTTATTAGATTGTAATGTATAGAATCGATTCGTATATCCTTAAGAATGATAATACGGTTAAATAGTAACAATTCACATTATAGTTCTGACCCTAAGACAAAATTCACTTTCACAAACTCTAAGGTAAACCAAAATATTTTCAATGAAAAGTCTTTTTAAAAGAGCGTCCACTGTATATATTAGAGCTTATTCCATGATTTAAATAAAGTTGAATTCAAATTGTCGACATTCGAATGTTTTAATTCAGTAGCGGTGACCATTTTTATATGAGTCACTTTACACGTGTCCTCTGAACACTTTAACAAAACTTTATTTTCTGATGTATTGTAAATGACTTGTCGACTGTTTACTTATACGGTTGCTAGGTAATATTCCAGTTTTTTTTAGTTAATATTGTTGATACTTAGAAGGCTTTGTGTTACAAAGCAAGAATAATATTTTCACAAGTGCTGTTATATAATAATTTATTATATTTTTTGTGATTTTTGAGGTGAAAAAGAAATATTTTGTGAATATAATTCTTATATAAAAAAGATATCCAAATCGCTTATCCATCGACGGATTAAATATTTTGTTAGACTAAGAAATAATATTCGAAAATAATTTCTTTTGAATTAAATTTAAAATTAGGGATACTTTCTGATTGTCTCTTGTGTCGCTTTTACTGTATGTGTATGTATGTATGTATGTATATGTGTGTGTGTGTATATATATATATATAGTTAATAGTCATATAAAGAATTTAAAACGATTTACTCTCGGGTTAGTCAAGCGTGCGACGGCGGATTTCTGAGGAAATGCGTCGTAAATTCTTATAGATAATGTACTCACAGAGACACTGTCTGTGAACAGTTAATGAACATTGTGTATGTGTCGCACGGCCGGTTTGAACTTTGAAAATCCCAAACGGGGGATACCGTCGTCGAAAAATTACCATTTTTTCACATAAATAAGAAAAAACGAAGGAAGGTGGCCGTGGTCAAAATATTTATTTCGATTGCCATGGCCACTCGAATGAGACCGCTCGAAGCGGCGATGAATAGAAATAAAAAAAAAAACACACGACGGAATACAATATTGACATTCTTATTTTATTGATATGTAGTGGTTAAGTATTATTCTCATTCAACTGTTTATAAACGTTTCATTTTATATAGACCGTACACAAAGTGTGCAATCAAGTATAGAGTTATAAGTGTGTTCTCTAGCTCTGCATACATAAGATTGATCACAGTCGTTGGTCGTTCTGGAACCAACAAAATATCCGGATCACTATTCTTTGGCCTTCTTTGAAATCCGTTCTGAAAAGTCTTTACACTGATTACATTCTCGTCAGAAACTCTGTCTAATTTTTCTATTGCACAAGTTGCTTTTTTATCATTTGTAAATAGAAAATATTAAATGTACTGTTTGTACCGGTTATTTTACATTTTTATAATAGTAGATAGTAAAGTAGAAACTTGAATGCTCATTTCAAAAAAAAAGTATTATGTTAATAAAAAAGGGTGTCTGTAACACAGTACACGCACCAGAAATGAAACTTCTTTACCGTCGATTGAAATGTAAAGAGTTTTAAGAGCATGGTGTCATGCATGATAAATGAATGGTTTCGTTTCTTTATTATTTTTATTTTAAGAATCATAAGAGAGAGTACAAAAGGTGGAATTTAGTATAAGAAGAAGACGGTAAATATAAAACAATAAGAATTGGATTAAAAAATGATGTTTATTATATCTCATCAACTTTCGTGATTTCTTCTAGTGGTGTTTCAGTTGGTACAACTGGTATTATAGTCTTACGATAACTGAAATATGAAATGTATTTTTTGAATTGTATGTTTTGAAAATATTACGAAAAGACAGCATATATAGTATTCGATTTTGTCGATGCGATTATAGGATCAGTATTTATACTCAGATTAAGTTTTTCACGTAGAAAATTAATAAGTGGTGCTGAATCTTCTGACGCGAAATTGATATTAAAATCCCCACTGAGAATTAATGGTAGTTTATCCTCTCCGTTGCCAAGGAACACTGCATCTCCATGAGTGTATGGTAGTAATGAACAATGTATATAACCATATCATCCTTTTTTGATTCGTAGAAATGTAAATCACTGCAATTACAGTTGTTTTTACAGTCTTCCATTTTACACTTAATAGCGCAGAATTCATCAACTGCTATCACTCTTGGACCAAATAAATGAAATTGTATAACAGTCATATCTATGAACGGAATGACAATGTTAACTAAGTCGCCGTTCGCTTCTGTCGTGTCTACATAAGCCATCCTATCTCTCTACCTCTCCTCCCTTCCACCCCATAACAACTTCCCTGATACTTTTTCGTCTCGGCCTTGAAAATTTACTCTCGACACGGCTAAAGAAGTTTCACTTAAATAAATTATTCTAGAAAAACAATATCAACAAAACATTTTTTCATAATAAATACGCGCGAAAGTTGTTGATTGGCCTAATACGAACTTGAAGACATTATCACACTAATATTTTGATAATAGAAAGGTGCGTCTTGACTTAAGACTTGAACTCTGCTTGCTAGCATGGCTTGTACAGCTTTAATATGAAAGTACGTCTTAACTGGATGCTTACACGGCTTGTATAGTATTGGCTTTTATAAGTGTCAAAATACTCAATATCGTAGCATTTTAGATACATACTTATATGTTTATGTTATAATGTTGGAACGACAAAAGTCGTTGTTTTAATTGTATTTAACATTGTTTATCATCATATAAACGATTATCTATTCGTAACATAATGTCTGTCTATATTTGTTTAAGTAAGTAATGCATGTCTGCCTGTTGCACGTTATTATTGTTGTATGCCTGCTGCATGAATGTTACGTATGCATGTTTATTATTTCATCTTTACTGTATTGTTTGTTCTCTGTCTGTTTTACTATTTTGTTTTCGTTTATCATGTTAGTTTATAAGTTGTTGGTTCATAAGTTTTGTGTAAAAGTACACTCCTTTCGCCGGTTTTTTGAAACTTTTTCTCCGGCATCCAAACTTCTAAGCCCACACAAGTCTCATTACCTAACTTCAGTCTTCCCTTCAAACCCGGCTAATAAGCCAAGGCTTAGACCCCGGACCCACTTCCGCACCCATCAACGTGTACACAAAACACCTGATGTAAATTATTCAAAACAATAAAATGATTTTTGATTTTGATTCGTAACATAATAAATTAAAAATTGTGATGTAAGAAGTAATTGACGGAAAACAATACCATTTAACGAATTGACGCGAATCGATTACTGCGCAGCAAGCTCGACTTAAAATTTTCAATTCCAATCAACTTTCAACGCCATACTTTCGTGTTAGCCATGCTCACGTGGTACTAAAAATGATGCGTTTTGATCGGCTTACATGAACAATCTGTCAATGCGAGCCTTAACTCGTTGCTTTATTTTTTTTTAGGTTAGTTTAAAAGATTTGTTTCTGGTATTCGGTTCAGTATAATCAAACGGCTATTCTGTGACGGTAGTTCCTGGGGGGTTTACGCCCTGAACACCTACATCCGACATCTATTTAAATATTGACCTCTATTCATAAAGTAACTTCATTTGAATGACTGGGAAAAATCATCCCATTGCTTTAAATGAAGTCTCCCATTTATATTTTAGATCTTCCGTCGATTCCGGCGAATCTAACAGTAACAGAACGCAGACGTAGCAGAGGCATCGTCGTCAAATGGAAATCAGAACATTCCGACTCGAACGGGATCGTTCTGTACGTCATTGAGGAACGGCACCACGCCGGCCGCAATTACGCCGAGTCACGGCTCGGTCCGTGGAGACCGCGCCAACACTCGACGAAGTGCAGCATAAACTTGCGCAGTTTCGTGAAACCGGGCCGTTGGTACCAATTCAGAGTGGCCGCCATCGCCGCGAAAGGGTCGCGAGGATTCTCAAAACCGTCTCGACAATTCTCGACGCAACGTAATACGAACATTCTTGTTTTTTTGTTTTCATTCTATAACGTGCTGCATCTCTCTCGCCATTTTCTTTTAAATATTCCGATCGGTCGATTCTTAAAACATGTAAAAATTATGTTTGATTCGAAGGACGAAAAAAATAAAAAGTTCGGCTCGGTATTTTCGAATATTCGACATTTTTTACGGAAGTCTCGAATATTCTAACAATTGAAACTCATTATTTCTCAATTAACATTTAACAATTAGTAGGCGGGATTTTCAAATTTAAAATTATTTTCTTAATAAAAATATTTTTTCTAGACAAAGTTGCGTGTTTAATTTCGTATAAATTCTAAAATATATACGGATTATTAAAACAATTTGAAATTACAATTTATTCGCAACAATACATTTCTAAATTAATATCTTGTTTAAATCTCTAAGCTATCTATTAACTGAAACTAGTAACAAGTATTCATTTTCTGATACTAAAATTTAATTAAATTTATACATTAATTCTTCTTTAATGGATGCATACAGGTCCTCGTGCGCCAGGTCGACCAGGAAATCTCACAGTGGGACCATTAAATCTCTGGGACGGTAGTTTATGGGTCGAATTACGATGGACAGTTCCTGAATCAGATCTACCTATTCAGCGTTACAAAGTGTTTTGGAGCCGTCGACTAAAAGGTGTAACAGACACATTAGATTCTATTCTTGTGCATCATCAAACAACGCCAAAGGTCAGTTTTATGTAATATAACTTATTCTGTCTTAAGGGGTAATAATCTGTCGAATATAATAATATTTCATAATTTAATGAATTTGATTTGGAAATTGTGATTCGAAATGTGTGTGGTCGAGCATTGTCTTGCAATAGTATCGGCCCATATCTATTGATTAGCATTGGCTGTTTTGTTTTTAATTTTTCATTCATATTGTCGATTTCGCGACAATATGAATCATCCGTAATTGCTTCGCCTGGTTTTTAAAAAAAGAATAATGAGTTATTCCTTTATTTGTCCACCACACAGTAACCGTAAGTTTTTTTTTATGTAATGACGACTTGTTGGACTCGTGTCCCGGAACTTCATTTGCATATAACCATTGTCCGGATCTTTTTCTTTTATCATACAGAATCCACTTTTCATCACAAGTAATAATTCGATTTAAAAATGGCGTTTTATCATTTCGAAACATCAATGAAGAACACACCTCTAAGCATCTCGGTTTCTGACCATCTGTCAGTTCGTGCGGCACTGACTTATCCAGCTTTTTCACCTTTCCTATTGCAGCGAGATGACGATAAATAACACTAACACTTAAATCACATGCGAATACTCGAACTGTTGTATGTGGATTAGCCTCCACCATGGCTCTCAAATGTTCTTCGTTCACAATGGTTTTAGGCCTTCCTCGAGGCTAATTGCCGTGTTTCATATTACCGGAACGAAATTTTTTGAACAATAATTGAATTGTTCTCTGGCTAGCCGATCCTTTTCCGAAAGCTCCATTGATATTTCTACCTGCTACCGCTGCATTGTGTCCCAACTTGAACTCATATAAAAAAAGTAGACGTAAATCTTTTGTGGACACCATTCTGTTAAATGATATAAAAAAAATAAAAATAACGACAATAATTCCGTATTTAAAAACAATTGAAGTGTACAGTAGATTAATCAATTCCAAATAGCTGAACTTGTAAAATATTGCACAGAACCTTTCTCAATCGCGGCCGACCTCTGACTGACTGAAATTCGGCAACTTGATATGTTACAACCTAATATAAGTTTTAGTGTAAGTCAGGGTTTTAATCTGTTAAATTAATTTTATGTTGTATGCAGTTTGTAAATGTTAGCGGGATGTCTGAATCGTAAAAGATATATCTATATGAATGACATAGATTTCGAATAGCACGATTCTCTTCTGTATTCCAATGTTCTTAATTTTTTCAAGTTTGTTTACAATTTAGTGCCTTCTGTTTTAGTAGGTTGTACGTCAATGTTTTGCATGAAGTTTAATTTCGTTAGTGTTTATACTTCCAATTTCTAAAGGTTGAGTAATAGTTATTTGTACGGGATTAATGTTTGAATTTGCGAACGTGGTCGCCGCATTATAATTGTTTGTAGTTACAAGGGATTGGGGCATTTCTACATGATTTTTTCGAAATTTATATAGTTTAATATTCCAGTTCCGTGATTTTTTTACTGGTGATTTGTACTGTTTGTTTAGTTCGCGAAGGAATTACTATCGAATAGGGTTGAATTTCTGTATATTTATATTGTGATATATAGGTGTTCGTATTATTTTTTGCTTTAAATTTGTATCACCATTTAAATTTGTTATTATATCGGATCCTATCAATCCGTCGAATTTAGATGAAAATTCGAGTACATAGAATTTATGGAAATTGTTTTAAATATATCGAAAGCTGGGATGAAAATAGTTTGATTGTGTTCTGATATAGCGTGGGCTGTCTCTATACTGAATGTTTCTTGATGGATATGGTTTTTAAAATATTTGTGAACTAAATTGGGATTTATTAAACTATGTGAGCTGCCAGTATCAATTAAAAATTTAGCATTTAACACGTGCATAAAAGTGTATGGCAGGTCTGTGTGAAAATTATTTAATAGTATTATGTTGGGTTGTGATCGTTCGGGGTAACAAAAATTGTCATCCTCACTTTCATAATCGTAATTTTCTGTCTCTTCTTCTGTGTCAGTGGGGTCGTTATATTCTGGACCGTTATGGAGTTCCCAAAAGTATTCTACATCGTCATAGTACAGGTTATCGATTTCTCTGGTTTGTTGTTTAATGGAATCTTATCATTTGATATTTAGGCGGGATATCTTGGTTTTGTCCGTTTATGTTATGATTGAAAAGTTCTTTGGGAGTGAAAGCGGGTTTAATTTTTAACTCTCTCTCTCTCTTCTGGTATTATCTGAACTAGTGTCCATGGGTTCTGGAATATATATATATATATATATATATATATATATATATTTACGGAGATTATTAAATTGTCTGTTCTGATGGAAATTTAGTTGGGAGTAAACGTTTCTTTGTGGGTTTGTGAATTGTTGTTCATTCCTTCTGATTTGGTTTGGACGTTGTAAGAAATAAGGATGTTTTTGTGTCGGTTCCCACGGTGGTGGATTATTTACCTGTCTTTGGTTGTGGTTAATGAACGGTGGTCTAAATGTTGGTGTTTGAAAGCTTTGTCTGGAATAATTTGGTTGGGGTGTTTGGTACATAGGTTTCGATAAAATATCTATATTTCTGTGTGTTGGTACGTTATTGATCGGTTGTATGCTGTTCGGTGGTTTGAATATATTTCGGTTCTTTAATGAATTATATCTATTTTGACTGTACAGAAAGTTTTCTTCTTCAGTAACTAGGGACATGGCTATTTCTAGGCTGTTTGGATTTCTTAATCGAATATTATTTTGAATCTGGCCTGTTAACCCTCTAATAAATGTTTTCAGTGATAACTATCATAATTTTGTAAATATATTAATTTTTCCTGTGGTTGCATGCCCGCGTTATTTAATTTAGCTATTACCAAACTTCTAGCGTCTTGACATCTCATTCCGAAATTGTATGAGGGTTCATTTTTAAATGGGTGTAATGATATTAAATCCTGCCCTAGACAATCAACATTTCTCTGATCTCCCAAATTTAATTTTAATGCGTCTTTAATATCGATCTATCTACGTAATTCTAATCTTGAACCAATGAATGTTAATGCTCTACCGGTTAATTTTCCTAATATCGCTCTTATAAAAAGCTATTCAAAGATTGATCGTTAGTAGAAAATGTACTTATTAAATTTTTACAATTCTCCAAAAATACGTTTAAAGTGTGTGTGGGGGAGGGGGGGTTCCTTCATAATTAGAAATAGTATCAATGTACAATCTCAACAGTTGACAATTAATTGTTTGTTGGTTAGCCATGATTTTATCGTTATTAATTTTCTTTTTTGAAAGAGTGGTATTAAATATGTTTACTAGTTGGTCTATATCGGAATTCGACATTCACTTACATATTAACATATATATATATATATATATATATATACACACCTATAATTATTATCACTATGTGATATGGTTTGTTGGTTTTCTGGATATGTTTATTAATTAAATTTCTCGGATTTATATTAACGTAGTCAGAAAATTGTTCATTTCTTTGTCGTTTGATTTTTCTTAATCTAGCTGGTCTCGGCGATGCTGCGTTCCACCAGGTTCTCGTTCTTTGGTGACGTTGTCCTCTGCCAGGTTCTTTCTTAATCTAGTTGATCTCGACGATGCTGTCCTCTACCAGGTTCTCGTTCTTTGACGATAGCTATTCATAGAGATGTCAGATTTGTCTATTTCGACCTCTTCCAGCACTGTTTGTGATAGCTCGTTCAGGGGCAATAACTCGCTTTGCTTTAGGTTTTTTTTCAAATAAATTGTTGAAACGAACCGATTTTTGCGATTTTTGTCGTTTTAATTTTATCCTACCGACTGCTCCAGTTTTGTTATGCACACCGGTATATTTATTTTTAAAAAATAAATATACAATTAGTTATACAAGCAGGACTTATAAAACAATACAAACGAATATATTGAACACGTTATTACAAGTCAAATCTTAATTCAAAAATCAAAAACAATTTTATTGTGATAAATTTTGCAGTATCAACGCCGTGTCAATGTGCGTTGGATGGAAGTTGATATTAGGTCCGGGGTCTTATCCATGGCTTTTAAGCCGGTTATGAAAGGAGAGTCGTGTTTCATGAAGTGGGTATAAGGGATGGTTTAAAATGTTGGAGTCCGGAAAAATTTTCAAAAAACCGGAAGGAACAAATCTTAATTCTATCTTAGCACTATATATAATATTTTATTATCTACTGTAGATATTTGTCATTACATTCCGAAGTAGATTAATTACAGCGGGCTCGCATCCTGTTATTGACTTATAACTGGCATTTATACATCGATGCTTATAAGTTTGGATCAAAGGATGTAGGTTACCATGTAGTTGTTATAACAAAATCGAAACAACTTAAAATGGTTCACGCTATTCAAACATTTCTAAATTAACCCTTACGAACCAATTTCACAATGTAGCACTTTTAATTACTAGGTCGAATGTCGCGTACATTGCGGCCAAAAAAATCATTTTATCATTTTCATCATTGTTATTGTTACTATATTTTCATTTAACACGTTAAGTGCTACGTCGGTTCCTTTTAGTTAATTAATTTCCATTCATTATCTGTATTTTCACTAAAAATAAATATTTTTTTCTTTATACCTGATGTAAAAGTCCTTAGCGGATAATTTTTCTTCGTATAAAAAATTGCTTGGACCCAGCGGTAAGCAAACTTAAAGTACTTCTGGACCGTTAAGGGTTAATAAAATCAGGTAGCCACCTCGGATCACCTTGGATCAAGTAACTTATGCATTTAAATCAGACTTAAAAAGCTACTATAATCGACCTGCGTGATTACAATATTCATGTCTAATGAAAAGTTGACCAGTCCTTAACTTCAAATACAGCTTTAAATTGAAAAATAATTTAAACTGAAAAAGTACTTGAAAAATTGAAATCAAAATTTTTAAAACCTGTTGACAATAAATTGGAAATTATTTTGAGTAGATTCGCTTTTTTTTAATAAGTATCCGATCTACAGAAACAAAACAGCGTCGTTTTTACAATCATTTATTATAATGACATTGTATTATTTCCAAAATACATTTTTTCAAATAACATTTATTATAACTTTCATCTATAGTAAAACTGATTCAAAATCGTATGTATATTATCATATTTTTTTTTTAAATTCCGTATATTTTTACAATATGAACGAAACTACTCTAAATCACTTTGTTTTATCGTTCGACCGCTTGGACATGCATTCGCAACCGATGACGATCTCCTTTTGCACGAACATCCAATCTTTGTTTATTTCTTTCGGCACTTGCTGGATGGATTCTGTGAGCGACGAGCTGTTGTCGTCGTTCGGCACGCGCGGCCGTAAGATGTGGACGAAATACGTGCGTTTCTGGCATCCTAGGCACATGCTTTCATTGCAAACGAACGTTTTCAAATAGCGCGGGAAATGCGAGCGGCCCAAGTCGATCAAATTCGAGTGCGACACGCACGTACAGAGCGGAGATTGAACTGTCTGAAAAAAGAAGGATCGGTTGATTTAGAAAGCTAAGCATTCGGTCAACGATATTTTCTAATAGTGCCTACTAGATTTCAATATACATTTGATTGAAAATTTTCTAGGCTGACTGAAACACATTTATAGAAAAAAAAAACGATTTTGTTTAATTTTCTATATGGTCCTGTTTTCTCTCTATGCACAATAGTAAGCAATAATACTAGTCCTAGAAGATGTCTCGCTTTAATTAGTCATTTAATGAAATTTTATTGTACTAAAAACGATTTTCGGACTTAATGTTTGTTCGATAATATATTTATAGTCTTCGATTCACATTTCGTACATTTTTTTGATCGAGGCTGTATCGAGGCTATCTTTCTCAGAAATTAGACGACATCAATATTGCCTAATGATTCACGGTCCCTAATATATAAATTCAGTAAGTGATACATCTAATCAAATTTCATTTTTTAAAAAAGTATACGATTCGAAAATGTAATAGTGTTTCTTCTGTGCAGTAAGTTCCTTATTTCGAACAAAAAAATTGAAAACCCGTGGCGATACGTATATCATGTAGAGAGAAATAAGCGAGGATGTTCAATTTTATTTTTGTAAAGGATAAATAAAATATATAATTTTTATTGACGATCCAATTATGCTAATTCAATGGAACTATTGTCTGACAGGTCTAATAATTTGTATCTAGATTCAGAGATCTAAAATGAACCAAAACGTTTGTACGCTAATACTTTTCTAATACTCGATTCTGTCGCTTATTTTTCTCGATTATAAAGAGAATTCGTTATACAGCGTAAATACGCTAATATAATTGAAGCTACATCCACAAATTTCATTATACAGATAAGTTTCATTTTATATACAAGTGATTTATGACGCTTCGTTAAAAAGATACAACATGTTCTACTTTCTACTCGTTAAAATGATTTTTTAACTTAATTTTGTATTGACACATTACGGTCCGTCCTGCTTGCGCGAAAACTGTTGCGTGTAGCTAGCATATTTTGAGGGTTTTCGACTATGTACAAAATTCTTGTTAAATAGAAAATTTCTTTAGACAGAAGTTTCCCTGCGATATACATGTGTGATCTTCAACATTGTACTTTTTCAAAAAAATACATCATGTTTTATATTCGTTGATTTTTTTTTAATTATCTGTACCTTGCTTTTTAAAAATGATCGTCACGTCATCTAAATGCGTATAAGCAACCATCAAAAATTATCAATAATGATTTATTGACTATTTTTGATCAACACTTTTTTTGGTTTGTGAAACGAAAAAAGAATTCATTTGTAAAAATCATTTAGTTTCTTCTCGTAGTTAAATAAAATTTTTCGGCTTAATGTTGTATTAAGTAGGCTTTGTTATTTTAGATAAAACATTTTATAAACAAAAATTAATAATAAAATCAAATTCAACTTTAGTGTTTTTCACGATGAAAAGAAACTGAAACGTACTTTATTTCTTTAATACATCGGATGCCACATGTCTACATAAGCGTTTTGTTCATTTTTCATCTTTGAATCTGTGTACAAATTCAAGAAACACCTAGAAGAATTCCACTCTCTGCGTAGATACTTTTTTTTAAAAAAAAATGGTAGAAGCAGTTTTTTTTGTTATAGAATTATTACCAAATCGAATCTATGTATCTTTATACACAATTTAAAAAAGTATAATTCATATATGTAAAGTTTTAGCACATACATACAATCCATAGACTAGGATTTATCCATCCTTGCTATCGATTCTCATACTTACCTTAATCGATAAATTCGAGTCGCCGTTCGAATCGCGATTTCTGTACATTCCCCGTTTTTCGTTTAGTTGATCGAGCGTGTCGTCAGCGATCCCAGACAGGATCATTTTCAGACGATTCTTGTCCGAGAAATCTGAATCGTCACACTGTTTTACAATCGATTGCATGTCTTCTTCGGGATCGAAGCGTGCTTCGATGACGTTCGCGAAAGGGTATCTCAGTAGATGATTGCCATGGTTTTTCGATATCTGTTGACTGTGTGCGAAAACGCAGAACAGTAGGACTAGAACGAACTGTCGAACAAAATTTCCGTTAGACGTGCTCAATTATCCATATAAGAAGTTTTATTAAAGAGTCAGTAAGTGTTGGAGATAAAAACTAAATGTAAGCGGATCTTCGAAATATTAATCATTTGAACTATTATGAATAACAAATAATATTTAATTATAAAAAAATCTTATGTTTTCCAAAAAAAATAGATGAATTAAAAAAACTCTTAACTTACTTTTGACGATTTTGTGTTCAAACGCATATCGAAGCTTGCGACGTGAACACTCAGAACGAACTACTGAATCGGATAGTTATCCCCGTATTTATGATAAAATTAAACAAAAGGTATTTTTCTAAAGCTCTCAGAGCAGTAATTCAATACGCGTCACCGAAGCACAAAGAGAACGCTGTCAATTTCATAAAATGAATATAATGTATTTTATTCGATGAATCGTTATAAAAATATACCTGAAGTATATAATCTTTTTAAGATAAAAGTGATCATTTAACCCTTTATATACTGTCAGGGCTTTCAAGTCTCATAAACGAAAGCTGATATTAAATAATCAATGATCATTATTCACCTACAGACTCCCATGTCCGAAATAAAGTGATCTGAAATTCATATTTAAAAAAAAATCATAATAAAAATTACACTGTTCCATTTTTGCATTTTAATTAATTCAGTAAACGAACGGTTAATCTAGAAATTTTTTATGTTTGTGTTTGTAAATATATTTTCATCAAAAACAGTTTGTATATTAAAAATGCTCATTTCTTAAAGAAAACACCTTTTATTGAACTCTTTTTGTTTTTCTTTATCTTTTATATTTCTACAGCTTCAGTTGTCTTTGAAAGAAATAGCTTCTAAAGCATAGATAAACAACTCAAGCTTTATTCAAAGTAGTTTCGTAATCGACGATCGTTCATTGGTTAAAAGAAAGAAATACGACATGTCATATAATAGAAACGTAAAATGACATTCACTGCCGCCACTGTAAGTGGATGGAACTGGTTAAATTCGAAATTCGTTGAATAAAGCCTTGATGAAAATAGCTCCACCCCCAGATAGCTTTGACTTTCATTTGAGAGAAAAACAATAGTAATTAATATATGTTGTAATAATATAAATATACACGTTCAACTATTTAACTCGATTAAAAATGTAATTTGGGGTAAAAGTTTTTCCTCGTTTTATCTATTGGATTGGTGCAAAAATAATTGCGGCTTTTATCATTTTAAGTTTGGTGCCATTTTTTCTAGTTATCGTAATCATTTGTTTTAATCATGTGATACATCATTGTAAACAATGAAATTAGTATTACTGATTTAAGCTTATGTCTATTGTTTTCATTCTTTAATATTGTTGGATATAACCTCTTGAGTTAGTCATGGAAAAAAAGCAAATTCGCACGATTTTGCTATATTAATTTAAATTGAAACGTAAAACAACAGAAACTGCTCGAAATATCAAATTTGTTTTTGGCGAAGAGTCAATTAGTGAACGTACAGCTTAACACTTGTACCGAAAATTACGTACTGGTAACGAAAGCTTTGATGATGTGGAGGGTCGTCGACGTCTTTCAGCTATAGACAACAATGATTTAAGAACTATTATTGAAGCGGAGCCATGTAAAACAACTAGAGAGGCGGCAGAAGAACTCAATGTTGATCATTTAACAGTTGTTCAACATTTGAACCCAATTGGAAAAACTAAAAAGCTGGATAAATGGGTGCCGTATGACTAAACAAACATCAAGCAATTCGGCGATACGAAGTCTGCTCTGCACCTCTTTTGCGTAACAAAAATGATCTCTTTCTTGATCGCGTTGTCGCATTGACGAGAAGTGGATTCTCTAAAACAATCTGAAACGTTCATCACAGTGGCTAGACTGAGGAGAAGTACCAAAACTGGGTTATGAAACCTTACCTCACCCACCGTATTCTCCGGACCTGTCTCTGATAGATTATCATTTTTTAAAACATTTGAGTAATATCCTACGAGAAAAGGTTTTCAAAGATCAAGCATCAGCTCAAAGTGCTTCCGATAAATTCGTTAATTCCAGGACTTCGGAATTCTATCTTGTAGAAATAAAAAAAATTGTTTCACGTTGGGGGAAATGTGTATAGACCAATGGTCTTTATTTCAATTAATAAATATAATTTTTAACTGATATATGCGTTTTATACTCGATACATAAAAATCGCAATTATTTTTGCACCAACCTAATACGTTAATTGTTATATTGTAAAAACTACAATTCGAATCGTGAAAAAAATACTACATGGCCTGCATATTTCGATTTTCAGGTTTGAATAAAAATTAAAAATTGTTAAGAACATATTTTTGTGGTAAAATCACTTTCGTGGATTTTTCAAATATTTTCCATGATGTGTGAAAATTATCAGACAAGTCTAAGATCCCGGGTTTAAAAATCCGCTAGCCTATTGTTTATATGATTAGTAATAACAGCAACTCACTTTTTTATTTAACCAGTTATATATTTTCTTTCATTTCGTACAACTTTCTTCTATTCTTTTTCTAAATTTTTAATTATCCGAGTATTAAAACAACATTCATGTTTGAATTGAATATGTTCCTTGAGTTCGAAATAAAAACTATTGAATTTTTTTTACAGAAGCAGACTTGGTTTTACTTGAAAGATCTTCAACAAGATTGTCAATATTTTCTTCAGGTTCAAGCATTGGCACAATACGGACGGAATCGTCTTAAAGGTGAAAAGGCGGCAATCGTTCTTAACACTGGAAATTTGACCAATAGTAAGTGATTCAGATGAATGGCTGGATTGTATGTATCTCACTTTACTTCATTGTTAATAATTAAATTCGAAACTTGTTTGAAATGTTTATCTATATTTCAATTTTTATATGTGTGACAATACCAAATCGAATTCAATTGTCGTTTTCACAATTGAACTCTCTTTTCGCGACAGAAACTTCAAAAAATTTGCTAATAAAAAATGTTCAATTAATCATTTTTGATTGCTACTTATGCGGATTTTGATGGCAATGCCATCATTTCAAAGCGTCAGTGTACAGAAAAATCTGTTATTGTTTTATCTTTCTACATATCCGTTATTCCAAATCATTTCATTAAGATTATTGAGTCCACCATTCTTGAAACTTAAATCCTTAGATTCAACACCATCAATCTTAAGGATTCGTATAAATCATTCTTTTTTATATATGCATTATTTTTTTAGTGTGTACCTCAAATTGCCTATTCACTTGGTAGTTTGAAAGTTTAATTCTATAACAATTAAATGGTAAATTATATATATATATATATATATATATATATATATATATATATATATATATATATATATATATATATATATATATATGTATATATATATACATACATACTAGGGGTCTCTACTCTTACTTGCTTCGCTTGTCAACCCCTGGGCTCACTTGTCACCCATTGTGCTCATCCACTTGTCAATTATAAGCACGTACATGTAACCGAATGAAACAATATATTTGGGTATCATAGAAGCATCGTCCTAAATAATAAATCATGGATTTATTTTTATTTTTTGTATATAATTTTCATTTTATATATAGAGATAAGAGAGATAAACATATTTGACTACCATAGACACCTTGTCCCAAATAAATAAGTCAACATCATGGTATTTTTATTTTTAGTATATAATTTTGATATATAAATATATATACATTCCTTTTTTTCAATTTAAAATTACGGAAGTTTTAAAATTATATCTTTATATTGAAAAAAAATGTTTCAAAAAATAAAATAATATTTGTTTTTTTCATTTTAGGTAGACAGATGCAACTTACCTGATCGATATATTGAATCATTCCATATCAATGATAAAAATTTACAGGAGAGAACTATATCAAGAAAATATTTCTTTTGACTGATAAAAAAGTAATGAATCTATAGAAAGAAGATATACTATATATATATATTTATATACGTACACAAATTTGTACATTTTATTACTCAATTTTCTCTAGAATAAGGTCGACAATATATTTTCGAGTAAGGCAATACATTTTTGAGTACATCGTCTAATGAATCTATCTATGTGTATATATATATATGTGTGTGTGTGTGTGTGTATATATGTGTATATATGTGTATATATGTATATATATATATATATATATATATATATATGTGTGTATATATATGTGTGTATATATATATATATATATACTACCAAGTCACTCTTTTTACATAAATAAATGAATTTATTCATACAAACCCGAATGTTTTCATTAAATTTTATTTCTCAGCTTCTGCTTTTAACATAAAGCAACTTGAAACATTTTATGCCATATTGTTTATGTACATATTGTATTTTATCAAAATAATTTGATCGATAAAATAGAACGCCGTCAGCTTCCATAGTTGACAATTAAAATTAATAATTGCAGACTAACACTTCATTAAAACTAACAAATACGTTAAAAGGAACACAACATTTATTTTAATTTTGATACTGCATGGAAATGTACAAAATATCAACAGCTCATATAAATCAATACATCTAATTTGAGTTGTTTTTTTTTTAGCGAAAAATGTTAAAATTATCATCACACTAGAAAATTTATATATTGTTTTTATTTATCTTCTCCTTCATTTTCTCCTTCTTCCTCTTCATCAAATTCTCCTTCTTCTTCGGCAGTTGCGTCTTGGTACTGTTGATATTCAGATACCAGGTCATTCATGTTAGATTCCGCTTCTGTGAATTCCATTTCATCCATTCCTTCGCCAGTGTACCAATGTAAGAATGCTTTACGTCTGAACATTGCAGTAAACTGTTCGGAAACACGTTTAAACAATTCTTGAATGCAGGTCGAGTTTCCGATGAAAGTCGAAGACATTTTTAGTCCTCGTGGAGGGATATCGCATACAGCTGTTTTCACATTATTCGGAATCCATTCAACAAAGTAACTACTATTTTTGTTCTGTATGTTCAACATTTGTTCATCGACCTCTTTCATAGACATGCGACCTCGAAAAATCGCTGCTACTGTTAAATATCTACCGTGTCGAGGATCGCACGCTGCCATCATATTTTTTGCATCGAACATCTGAAGAACAAGTTCGGGTACTGTTAAAGCCCTGTACTGTTGGCTCCCTCTCGATGTTAAAGGAGCAAAACCAGGCATGAAAAAGTGAAGTCGAGGAAACGGGACCATGTTGACGACCAGTTTTCTCAAATCGGAGTTCAATTGACCTGGAAATCTCAGACACGTAGTGACACCGGACATCGTGGCAGATACTAAATGATTCAGATCACCGTAAGTCGGAGTTGTAAGCTTTAACGTTCTGAAACAAATATCATATAAGGCTTCGTTATCGATACAATAAGTCGCATCTGTGTTTTCAACCAATTGGTGGACGGATAACGTTGCGTTGTACGGTTCAACGACTGTATCGGATACTTTCGGTGAAGGTACAACTGAAAACGTGTTCATAATACGATCCGGGTATTCTTCTCGGATTTTCGAAATCAATAAAGTTCCAAGGCCTGATCCTGTACCTCCTCCTAGTGAATGAGTTAATTGGAAACCTTGCATGCAGTCACATCCTTCAGCTTCTTTCCTCACTACGTCTAGTACGGAATCTACAAGCTCTGCACCTTCTGTGTAATGCCCTTTAGCCCAGTTATTACCAGCACCAGACTGGCCAAACACGAAATTATCCGGTCTGAAAATCTGTCCGAACGGACCAGAACGAACCGAATCCATCGTACCCGGCTCCAGGTCAACCAGCACTGCACGCGGTACGTACTTGCCTCCAGTAGCCTCATTGTAATAGACATTTATTCTCTCCAATTGCAAATCTGAATCTCCATGATACGTCCCAGTCGGGTCTATACCGTGTTCATCTGAAATAACTTCCCAGAACTGTAACAAAAACCGTCCGGATTTAATTTTTCCAATAAAAAAAGAAGATTGTTTATGATTGTACTGATTACCTTTGCACCTATTTGATTTCCGCACTGCCCTGCTTGAATATGCACTATTTCACGCATAATTGATAATTTTTCTTCCTACAATTAAATCAACACAAAAACTATAAACAAAAAAAATTATAAACAAATAGCATGAGCCTCCTCGATTTTCGCGTATTGTTTTTCAAAGCGAATAATTTATACTTGATCAATATATCCACTGAATTTATTTATTAAGCATGGCGCTATGGTCATTAAAATCGTTTTTATTTCCGTGAAATAATAACAATGCTCGACTGATTTAATGCCAATCATTTAAATACAATAAAATGGAATGACAATCAGACGAATCTGTATTTATATAACGGAACGACAATAATTAATAATACGATGTCATTGTCACTTTTTTATTTTTCATCAACATCGGAAAAAAATCAGGCAATAATTAAATAACGTTCGATGTCAAATTTCATCAGAATATCGAATGTTAATGTTTTAAGGATATTTAATGATTTTATTATGAGTATTTTCAGTAAATAAAAGTGATATATAACTGTTCGTGCGATCAACATTTAAAATAACAATGGACTAGATTTAAAAGGATTGTGTTCAATAATTTAATCAGCTTAGAAAACCAGTTTCTTAAGACCCACCGCTGAAAAGTTTCTAACTGGACGAAATTACAAAATATGTAAGAAAAATATATTCGTTTGTAGGCAAAATGAATTAGAAGATAATGTCAAGAAAAAGTCTAATAAAAAGCTTACACCAGTAAATAAAACATGGTCAGATTCAAAAAAAATGTATAGATTCGAAAATCTGTCATAGCCCGACCCCTATTAAGGATACAGACAAAGTTTTGAGAACGGAGAGAGCTTAAAAACAACTTCGAAAAAGTCTACACATTATAAGTTAAGTCCAAACTTTAACGAGATATGAGTTCTGAAATTCGACCGTAGAATTGAAACTGATTTGTATTGTTAGCCGTGTAAGCAACACGATGTAAAAATGGCCGCACAAGATACAATAAAAAGGATGAAATCCTGAAACTCATTTAATATTGGGCTAAATATGTAGGAGTTTGTGAAAATTATGTAAAAAAAAGTATCTTAATAAAAATGCTGTATGTAGAATAAGAATTTTTTATCTCTTAAATATATCTTTTGCATTTTGACTTGATTCATAATACTGATAGAAAATTGAAAAAATCTTCAACATAGATTTGTGTGATACATGATTTATATTTATACATATTACAGATTTTTCAGTTTTATGTAATAAGTGTCTGACAGATTTATATGAAGTGAAGAGGCAACTTTACAGCGACTTTTACAGAAAGAAATGTTGAAATTATTAAATATTCACATAAATGTAATTATAATATTTATTGTTGTTTCAAAGCGTCAACTTTTTATTACAAATGAAGTACCAAAGTCGATATTTGGTTTTGAAAATGGAAAATTTGAATACACAGCCACATTTGTGCTCTCTCAAATCGTTAATTTTAATCGACAAAACTAATAAAAAAACATTCAGTTATCTCTGTTTACATCTGCACGTGTAATCCCACTTCTCTCGATCATTTCCGCCAATTTTCCACTAATTTCCGCCGCTCTCGCCTTACAATATTCGACCTTCTCGTCGATTTTTTCTATTTCGGCCGACAGCTCGATATTCTGCACTCTTCTATCAGTCCTGTCGAACTTGTACAGCAAATTCTGCGGCACCATGTCCTTCACTATATGCAACATCGCTCTGAACTTTTTCTTCCGACAATACTTCCCATATTTGTCGGCGACCAACATATGAAATCGTCTGTCGTTGTCGAACGAATTTAAAACATCGGCCGCGAGCATTTTCATACATTTATGTTTGTATTTCAGGAAATCCCTGTCGCTGTTCTCGCGAGTAAGCAAGTTCTTGTATAAATCTAACACGATATATTTCATAGCACGAATTTGCATCGTTGAGATTATCAATTTCGGTGGGAGGATTGGTTTTTCGTCTACTTTATTTTTGGCGATGAATCTCGATGAGAATTTCTTCGCGAGAAAAACGAATATTTGTTTGATGGCCTGCCGATTGATATTAGGTTTATTCAAATGTATCTTTGAGTGATAATTACATATTATCAACGTCATGAACAAATGTAATATGAATATCATGTAAACGACATAGAACAACGCATAGAATATGAACGCCATCTTGTTCTTCACCGTGAGCAAATCGTGTAGGAAGTATGTCGCTAGTCCCAGGGGCATTATCAGCAGTGTGATAATCGTACTGTGTAACGTGCGACAATCAAACAGAAAAGCGCCGAGAACGATGTGGAAGTATGAGGCAAATC
>CM068315.1:14936509-14981509 GCA_034766995.1 Acanthacorydalis orientalis | reverse complement strand
ATATATAATATATTTAATATATATATATATGTATATATATATATATATATATACATATATATATATATATATATATATATATATATATATATATACATAACATATATATATATATATATATATATATATATATTATATATATATATATATATATATATATATATATATAATATTGTTTTGATCTCGATTAATTTCCAGTGTATTTATATAATAAATGAATTTTCACCCTTGGCACGTTTTCTGATTAAAATGATTAATAATTCATTATCGATTGTTTTGTTTGATGCGTATTATTTAACGATGTGATCTTTAGAGTGCATAAAGAAAAAGTTAAGATAATAGATTTATCTGCATCTTAGATCGGTCTCCTCATCAAAGTGTACATAAGCAATAATCAAATCAGCTAATCAATTACTGATTAGAGGAATTTTGATCAGAAACAAGTTTTTATAGAAGTAGGAATGAAAATCCATTTGTATAATTGAATCTAGTCATAGTACCAAAAACTATGATTGTATCTTTCTGTATTTAACACTACATTATTTCCAGTTATGTAATGAATCAAAACCTACGCCACATGTCAATCTTCGATTCATACATCGATTGCTTCTTAGACAAAATGCCATGTAACAGTGACAGTTACAGTTTGAAACTGTTTATTCCAGAAGCATTGTCTACAGGATGTTTGAGTTGTTCTCAATATCAACGGGTTATCATAAGTCGAGCGATCCAGTATATAATTAAGTACCGAAAAGAAGATTGGGATAAATTGACCGCTAAGTATGATCCAGATGGACGATACAAACATAATTACAATCAGTTTATATAAGTCTATGTTTGAGAAACGAACCGATATGTTGTTTAATTTGTGTTTTTATTTTACTGGAGATGAATTACATATATTCGATATTTTATACGAGCGATAAATTTGATTTCAATTCCGATAGTTTGTTATAAAATATTCTAATGAATAAAACAATTTTTGTTTCATTGATTTGTATTAAGGCTGGCTTAACTTTGCAACAAAGCCACATAAAACCGCAAAGAATCTATCTGCAGGCTATGGGATGAAAAATTCTATATAATTTAAGTTTCTTTTAGTTTTCTTTTAAATATACAATTGTTTATTTGTAGAGATTCTTTTCGATCAACATTTCTGTTATATTTATAGTCTGTCTACAATCCTTACAATAATCGGAGTTTTTTTTTTAAAAAAATAATGTTAACTAATGAAAAAATTAATGTTAATGTACCACCGACCTGTTTAAAGGGTTTAGCATTAATTGCTACCGAATATTAGGCATTAAGCATCTGATACATGATTTGTTGATTGAATTGAGAGTCTATGGAGCTTTTTGGGTTTAAAAATGGAAAGCTCCAGGCGTGATGGAACACAAGTTTTTAAACGACTATTACATCGAGTGAATTTGCTCGTTCGCGTAATATTTACTTCGCCAGTTCAAATTAAAACATTTTTTATACAACTTGAACGAATTCTGTTTTGTCCTTTCAATCTTTATTTTTCCAATTGTCACTAAAACTCTTCTCGTCCCAACCAATATTTATCCCGTTTTTATTTATAGACCTTTTATTCTCCAGAAATCTATATCGCATCTCTTGTTTTCGCGTGACGCAGTTAGTTTTAACATGTTAAACAATGATTCTCAACCAGTGTTTCACATAACTATCACAAGTTTTTCACGAAAGTTCGAAATCGCTTATAAATTCTTATAAACAATATTTATATACCTCTTTGTTTTTTAAATCATCTCTTCTCTTTTATTTAAGAAAACCCACATCGTTTATCTTTTTTTCGCATGAAGCAGTTTATTTTTAATGGATAGAATAGTGATTTTCAACCGTGTTTCGCAATTTTATCAGATAATTCAATAGCACTTATTGTTTCAAGAATTAAAGTTATGGGGCCATGTTCAGAATATTTCACTAAATACTGCAATTATATCATGGAATTAGTATATACCACTAGATCTAGTGGTATAACAAACTCTACTAACTTGTGAGATGTAGTTGCGGTATTTAGTAAAATATTATGAGCATATCTCATGTTTTTTAATTTATATATTTTTGCTTCAAGGATACCTTCGAAGTATTTTATTTTGACTTCGAGAAAATAGAGAATCATTGGGGTCAAATATGAATCATCACAGTATGTGTTAATTTATTCATTTTACACATTATTTATGTAATTTTTTTTATCTTTGGATGTTGTCTTTTTATGTGAAGTTTGTAATATTTTAATTATTTTTTTGATTTAATATTGTAATGTGTTGCTCAAACGAAGTTTTAATACAATTTATATGAATAATATGTATAAATAATACAATACAGTTCCGGCATTGACTGAACTGACTTTCACAAATTAATTCTTTTTTTCCACCCACAATCAACAAAAATTTATTGTGGTTTGAAATATGAAGAAAATAATTCAATTTTGAAAAGTCATAAATGACTCATCTATAATTCGATGAACATTTTAAGGCATTGTTGACCGGCAATTTTATGCAAAAACTATTTTATATCACCGGCTATTTTTTCGTATGATAGACTGTGTAGCATTCACCTATATGCAATGGTACACAATAGGTTTTTCAAATATATCTAGTTTTGCTTCACTTTCCTTTCGAAGAGCATATTCTAAATATTCGACTGGGATTTTTTACGCCAGTGACAAATTTTTCTAAAACATAATCTTTTAGTTTTCCAGAAAGCCTAAAAGGTGGCTATTTGTAAGGAGCTCTTTTAGAGATACCGGAAGAACTGCCAAGTTCTGTGCTGCATTCATTTATTTCATCGGTTATCCATTCTCTAGCTATTTCAAGTAGAAATTGTTTGTATCTCATTTTATTTTGTAAATTGTAGTTGCAGTAAATTTTTAATGCGTTGAATAAAGCATACTTAATAAAAAAAGAAGGCTACTTTTTTATACCATTTCGCCAAATACTGGTCTGTTCAATCGATTTCTTTCATGTATTTGTTATAATCTAGTATGCATGTAGATTTAACTTAGAATTCCTCTTTTGCTTTCTAGAGGACTTCACATAGGCATCATGAATAGTAGATATTATACGCACTAGCCTTTTATCTTTTCATATGATAAGAACAGTGGGTCCTTTCCGTAAAAACGTCATTTCTCCTCTCTGAATATTCATTGATTTTTACTTTTAGTAGTTTTGGCAAGCCATGGTTTTCCCTTATAGTACTACAGACCAGTGTTTTGTATCCCAATAAGATTTCAGCAGTAGACACTCTGTTGTAGTAATTATCCTGATAAACATGATGCCAAGAACCAATATAAAGCCGTAAGACGGATAATATTGTTTATTGTAGCTTTCTGTCTTCACTCGAATAGATCTCGAATTTGCAAATGTAGCCAGTCTCACTTTCACAAAGCATCCTCACCAACATCCCATATTTTTTCTTTTCTGGATTATACATTCTACAAATGACACGCCCTTACCATGGTATCATTGTTTCATTAAGTGATAATTGCTGTTTAGGTATATACAGATTGGCATTTTTCAATAAAGTAATCCAAAAGAGGTATAACTTTATAAAATTTGTCTTAATTGGATCTACAAGAGTTAGTGAATTATCGTTAAAATGAAAAAATCTAAGGATTTGCTTGAACCTTATTCTAGTCATAATGTAAACACGTGACCGGTCAACAATGTGTTAAGATCGTTATATTTATTATCTTGACAACACAATTTAAAAAATTCTTTTTTTAAATGTTATTCTTGTATGACATTCTTGCGTTTTTTGTTTGTTTTTTTATTTATATTAAATGCCACCGCCTTCTTTATATTGAAAAAAAATTTGATATATGTTTACCAAATATAAATTTAATTTAATCGGATAAATAACAAAACGAATTAACACAATCAAAACAAAAATATTGCGATATTATGTCGCGAAGCCATTTTATTTATTAAACTTTAATTTCGATCGCTTTTGGACCGAGACTATTCTACAAAATTATGAATTGATTTGAATTTTATTGTCTACGATCAGTTTCTTTTGAATCTTAAAAAATTATTTAGATTTCTTTCAAAAATTCATATTTTTTAGGCTCTGAATCTAGATTATAAAAAAAAACATATGTTGAAATATAAATATAGTAGGTATACAAAGACTGCACATAAGTATTTCTTTCACAAGAATTTATTTTTATAAACATTTACAAATATCGACTTTATTCTTATAAACATTTACAAATATCGACTTTATTCTTATAAACATTTACAAATATCGATTTTATTCGTTAACCATTTACAAAATTATATATACAAAGCTTTATTGAAAAGTTGTTTATATCGAGAGGCACTTTGATTTAAATGAAAAAGAATAATTTCTCTGGAACTATTTTCAAAATAAACACATCATATAGTATCTTCCAAATTTTTAAAAAGTCATTTCATTCTGTAATATTTTCGTTTCCACAAATATTATTTTTTAATGATTTGTTTTTTATGATTTGGTTTCAATATCAGAAAAAACAGTTAATCAATTAAACTGATTACATTACAGCACAGAATTACAAATTTACATTTTTTCTTGACTATACGAAATTTAAATACTATTTATGATAAATATTTACAATTAAATTACATGAATATATTTTAAAAGGCAATAACTTAAATAATATATCACAATGATCAAACATTCCTGTTACATTTTCAAGTCTGTTGAATTTTCTTCAGGTAATTTGAAAGCGTTTTAATGTCTCTATTCAGCGTGATAGTGTGTTCTAACGAATGTTTCAAGCTCACTATATTTAAATTTAATAACTGTTTATCACCAATTTCCAACAGAGATTTCAGTTCCGGTAACCTCGTCGATGTTTTCTCGAGTTTGGTCTCGCTCAGTATTTCATTCCCGTCCTGTTTTCTCGAACTGACTACTTTGTGTTTTTCGTGTGTAACGCGCTCTCTTTTTTCACAGTTCTCATTTAAATCTTCGACTGTTTGCTGTTCTCTTATCGGCTTGACTCTCACGTCGCGTTTCTCTCTCTCTTGGTGTTCGTTTGGATTTAAATTAGACAATATATCTCGGCGCATATTTTTTATATCTTTCTTGAAATCCTCGTCAGAGTTTAATTTATTGTTTTTGTTCTCTTGCTTGGGAACATCTGCAGCATCTTGAGATTTATCTTGCTCTAACTGTTTCTCTTTATGTTCAACCGGTTTTTCTTTATCCAGTGCTTGTTCATCTCGCACATTGTTGATGTTATTGTTATTCACCTTGAGATTGACAAATTTGTCTTTCGATAAAACACTTTGATCTTTTTTGTTCTTATCTAGAATATCCTTTTCCATATTATTTGCTTTCATGACAGGAATCGGTGCCGAATATTGACTGTTTTTAAAATTCAAATTACCACTCATATTACTCAAGATGTTAGATAACTGAGGAGAAACTTTATCAACTTTGTCTGCTTGAATGTGATTTTCATCTTTTCTTAAAGCAGTATCATTCTTTTCTTGAGCTTTGACTTCTTCAGATTTGTTAACAACAGCATTAGATTTTTCCACGTCGACTTTCTGCAAAAACTTATTAATAGTCTGTTCAGGTATCAATTTCAAAATCAAGTCATCGCCCTTCTTCAAATAATCCTCATCACTCTTTTTGTTACCATTCTCGGTATTCAAGCTATGAATAGCTATGTCGGCAATCTTTTTTATTTGCTCAACGGCTTTCTTTTTTTCAATTTCATTCAACTCTTGTTTTCGATCTAATTCCTTCTTCTGTTCTTTGATCTCTTCCAACACCTGCTTCGCTTCATTAACCTGCTTTTTTATTTCATTCAAAAGTTCTCTTCCTGACTCCGTTGTCTTCTCTTTTATTTGTGTTTCTTGATGTTTATTTATATTATCACTGCTACTTTGTTTTAATATATCTCCGAGATTTTCTTTCTCTAAAATAGACTCTGATTTGATTTGGACATTTTTAAAACTGTTTTGTTTTAGTTGATCACCTTCAAATCTCTTAACGCTCGAGACCTTATTGTCGTTCAATTGATTCATTCCTGTTTTTATTTCCTTATCATCATTAATATTCTTCAATACTTCAATGTTATTAAGGCCGTTCCTATTTTTTATTAAATCGATTGAACTACTATTTAATTTATTATGTTGTGCTTCGGACTTGATCCTTGGTATGTCGTTCACTTTAGCACTGTCTATTTGTGACTGTACGTTTACTTCTTTTTTCACCCCTGGAATATCTTCGGACTCAACTGGCTGAGGCGGTTCTTGCCTAATATCATTGTCCAGGATGTTTTTAGTAACAGGAATACTTTCAGGCAATTCCATGACTGTTTTATCATTTCTAGGTGGATCGTTTTTGATAATATTCACTGAAGAAATTTTGGCTTCTTTTTTATGATTGAGCTTTAAGTAACTTTGATCATTTTGTTTATCTAAAAATCATTTTGCAATAAACTTAGAGCACAAGTATTAATTTTTTTAAAAAAATAATAATTACTTTTAATTTCCGTTTCAATCGGTCTATCATTTATCATATTCTCCCATTTCTTAACAATTTCTGCATTCTTTATCTCCTCCGGTTTTAGCAGAAACTCAAATTCATTCACAACATTCTCTTTTATCGCCGGCGGGACTGTTGGAGTGTTCCCGGAATACTCTATGGCATAAAGATTGGTATACGTGCCTAAAACCATCATCACTAATCCGATAATGAACATAATCTGAAATATATTTACACGAGCGTTTTATGACTTTGAATTCGGGTATCTGATCTTTTTTGTTCAAAATAAAAAGCACAAAAACACAACCTGAGCCAAAAGCCTCTCGTTTGTGTTTTTTGTGAACACACAAATAAAGCACGATGTTGGGAATAATATGCAGATCATAACACCGATCGTCGATCCGACCAGACCTAAAACCAGCTCGATCGATGGTATTAACAAACCGATCACTAAGCTGATACCGACTATTATGATCGTTAACCATTTAAACCAATTCTCTGGGATGTGGTATAACGAAACATCATGGAGCGTTTGCACCTAAAATGTAATTTTCATTTATTTTAATAACAATAGACATAGCACGAATATTAAAAATACACGAACTGCTCAAAACCTTAGAAACAGTTCTGTAAATATTTGAATAGGGTTTAACCATTCATAACTGGTTGTAATAAACAATCACATAAGGTGCATCACGACAAATCATAATGTTTTGACGTACCCGTTTCAAAAGTGAAAATAAACTCGCACGGCATGGAAATATAACAAGTGGAAAGCTACAAGCGAGTGACAGCACAAACCCCATTTTCATCACATCTGTCACGATGGACGGCGTGAAACTCATCAAAATGTTTCCTGTGAACGGCTGTGAACAGAACGCCACATATCCGAAAAAGCCAATGAAGATATACACTGCTGTACAGATGTTCACTGCATTTCGGACTACGGAGTTCATTTTTTCGAGTGAGGCATTCGGAAGTGTATCGTACATCTCAAACAGTTGCCTAAAATGACATAGTTACACCTGTTTAAAAATAAAACAGTGCTCCTATAAAACTTATGAGCAAGATGTTGTAAAACTGTTAAGCAAGAATTTTTAATTATATGTGTGTTTGTGTATATTTATACATAAAGATAATATATTTAAACAAAGATATAACAGATTACAGTGTTTATTTACTAACGTTTGACAGCAAAGAGCCATAGAAAAAATTGGTAAACACTGCAATACACCAGCAGGTTTCCATAACTCGACTTTATGCACCCAGTCTCCAGTTACCATATGGGGCAAGGATTCTGTTATAATCTAAAACAATCATACATATACATTTAGAAACATATCAATCTCTACACATCTTTCTCACCTTTAAAACCAGACAGAAATAAAATCCAATAGTCGCTGCACACACGCTCGTCAAACTATCTACATTTTTTAATAAGCCCAGAGGTAAAATACAAAAAATAGCTATACTGATTAATAGAGTAGATCTAATTGTAGCTGTAGATGAGGTCAATCCAAGAAGTTTGACAAATATAGCAGGTGCAAGGTCTCCAATCACCACGAAAAATGCTATGCAGGTTCCCATCAAGAAACCGATAATCCCTAACTCCACCATGAATTTTCCGTTCAGACCAAATAAGTGAAATGCTTAAACACAAACGCATTATATTTATATATACAAGTGTATACATTTTTTAGTTATTATATTAATAACATTTTTTAGTATTCAAGTGAATTCAGTTGTATTAATAACACTTGAGGGAAAGGATATATTATACTGTTCATCTTTGTCATTTTTGATTAGCTAAGTGCCTGTTCTTTACTACTAGTTTCAGCATGAATGCAAACATCATGTAGATATTGAAAACTACCAATAATCAAATCTTCAACATCTATCTAAGAATGGCTCAGAAGAAACTGTATGACAATGTGTTTATTTTAAAAACAGTGCTGGAGAAATGATTATTTTCCATTTCAATCAGTCTCTCGATATAAACAGCTTTCTTTATACATAATTTTGTAGATGTTTAGCGAATAAGATCAACAGGAAAATGTATTAATAGAATTACAGATACATTATTATTATTTGGGGTTTTAAGTTACTTTGACCGCTAAGATCATTAGCGCCCGAACATAAATAAAATTTAAAAACACATCTCGTTTGTGCACTCATGTTCAAATCACCCCTGAATTTAAGTGCAAAATGTATGAGTGCCGAATGTTATAAAAAAAGGTCTATTAAAAACAAAATTATAGGTATGAAAATATACAATTAAACAAGACCACTGCCAATATTTACCTAAAAGTTCAAACGTTCTTCTTTTCGTCAATATCGCCGACTTCATTAAAAAGTGGCAAGCGAGTCGAGAGACTATACTACTTACTAATAACATCAAAATTGATAGTATTATGCCACACTAAAAAAAGACCAATTTAGACCAATACAATGCATGTACGTACTTATGTGCATTATGTTTAATATTACAGACCTCTTTAAAACAGAATGGCATTGCGAGTATACTAACTCCAATAATACTATTGGCTAAAGTCATGATATGCCCTGTATAAGTTCCCATTTTGAACAAAATTCAGTTATTATTTTTTAAATATCATTGTAGGATAAGCAAAAACACATTTCAATTATGCATGCGTGTCACAATTCTATTTTTAATTGTTATATCGCTCAAATGAAACCAGATAGTTTTGAATACATGATAAGGTTATATTATTGTCGTTTGACGTGTAAACACTAATTAGTGGGGACCATTGAAATCATAAATAAAGATTGATATCATATTGAAATGCTCCGATTTCGATGTATGAAAAAGAGAACTATTTGTAGGATTTATAGGTTTATCTATTGTTTATAGGCTTAAGTGAAGTAATAGTAGACGTTAATGTTTTTGAAAATAATTAAATTTATACCAATGATGAATAACAAATGTCAGAATTGCTGTTTGTTATTTTGCATTTAACAAGCTTAAGTGCTTAATTAAATGGCCAATATCAGCGGCTAAAATTTTTCTTAGTCCTACATACCCTACATTTGCATATTCTAACCTTAGATTATGTAAAACATTACATCATAAATACTCATACATACATACTCTCATGCATAGATAAAGTATCTCATGCTCTCATGTATTACGTACTCTTAAGATTTTGACTAGAACGAAATTCTAGCATCCAGTTATTTATTGGACGCACATAATGTTAATACATAATCATAATTAATATTTTGTTTGTAAAATTTCATTGAAATTCCTTGTATTGTTTTAGAGAAATTATAATTCAATAAAATTGGCTTGTTTATGTGAGTTAAGTTGTGAAAATAAACGCAACATCGAAGATAACTGATAACAAAAATACAAACTTTCATGATATATATTAAGGCTCGCGCACACTAGTGCCACGTTAGGCCTTAGTGCATTGCATCATAAAAATAACGTGTCAGGCTGCAACGCATCGCAACATAAGATTTTCTTTCCAACTGTCCAACCGACATCGCTTGCTACCAGATGTGTTTAAAATGGATAATTTGAATGGTAAACTTTACCTATTTCAAGAATTGTTTAAAAAACAAGTAAAACAAAAACGATGCAATAAGCGTAAACGTAAAAGATAGTGTTATGATATCTGCTTGAAAGGAAGAATTTGGAGAATTCCTCTTTTTCAACATTTATGTATAGCAAAAATTTTCCAATATTTTACAGTGTAACATAATAAATTTTCTGAATTACTTTAAAATTTACTAGGTGATCTGTAAAGACAACCCACCAAATTTCGTGAGCCGGTTGTATCAGAACACCTTGCAATTTGTTTAAGGTAAGCCATCAAAACATATGTTCTAAGATTTATACATGACAAAGATTCTACGATTTCTGTCCGTGGTTCCCGATGCGCGTACGCGCGTCTTGAGACCAAAGATTCTTATCTATGCTTTAGACGAAAAAAGAATGAATTTGTTATTTTTCTATATTCTTTATCTATTATTACATTGGTCAGATAGGATTTTCAATATGTATGAGTGAAAAAGAAAAGATCCTAGTACTCTTCTCGTTTAAAATAACATCAGCGGTTTTAAAATATTGTTTATAACAGAGTCTTTATCTATGGTCATGTGTGGCTTATAATCTAGTTATATACTAATTTACGGTATTTATTAATAGCTGTGCGTTTTGGCGCCAAGTGGGTTTTAAATTAAGATTTTTGTCAAAAAGACAGTTTCGAATATTTTCTATTTCGATATTATTGTCATAGAGTACTTTAAAATATCAATCGTTGCCCAGAAAAAAAATGTCTGATTTATTAGGAAAAAGTATTTCTTTGGAATACTTCATGGAAAATCAAGAAAAATGTCTCAAATATTTAGATGAACATTGGAATGAGGTACATTTTATCAGTGATATTAATATTCTAGTACATAATTCCTAAATGTTAAAAAATCAGATAGTTCAATTCATTATATTTGCTGAATGTCTAGACTGAATTGAATTAAATCAATAAGATTGAGGTTATGGGTAAATATTATTGAAGCTCTATCTTTAATTAAATTCCGTACTTCTGAATATATGTAAAACATTATGTGATAATCAGATGTTTAAAAATAAATGTCCAATTTTTTTATTATAGAAGTTAAATGTAATTTATTCTAATTGAGGTTATTTCATTCTTTAAATAGATAAAAATATATTTAACATAAAAAATGTTAAAAATAGAGATATATAGATTACGAATACTTTTTTCACTTTCATACTTAATGCAATGTGCTTTTAAATCTAGGATAATTCATATTTCTGAACATTTACACTCAATTGAAAATAAAAAAAATTCCAGGTTCCGTTAATGAATTCAATTGATACTCATAATTTTCAAGATATGACATTGGTGAGATTTTATGGTATGATTCAAGATATGTACACTCCGGAATACTTTTTTGAATCGTATGAAGTAGTTAACACTGTAACTAAACAAAACGAGATCCGCTGTGGTAAATATAGGGACGTGCCTTGCTTGAAGGTAAAATCAGCAATAACAGGCCTCTTTTTACTTTCTTTACTTTAAATAATTATATAAATGTTTTCTAGAAAAACGAAGAGTTGAATATCGAAAGTCTTTCTAATGTTAATCAACAACGACAAATATTTTATATGATTTCGTTACCTGGCCTAAATAACTGGGTTCAAAATGTATGTCTTAAACAATTTATCTTAGACTTATACACATATGCATCTGTATATAATTTAGTATTTAATTTTTATGTACTTTTTAATATGCACCTTTTGTATTTTAATGTCTTTTATTTAGCTGTTTCAAAAACAGATCTCTGACAAGTTTTTAAATAATACAGGAAATACTAGTCAACCTAGTATATATAAACGTAATATAGAGGATGCTAACTGTAACTCCTTTAGTGAAAAATCTGATGTCAATTTAGAAGCATGCAATAAAAAAAATAAGCTGGAAAATCCTGAAAGGCACAATAATGTTAGCCCTACAAAGTGTTTATCACCGGAATTTATTTTGAATTTTCCCATAGCTGATAGACCTGGAAAGTCTTGTTTACTGAAGGTAAATTATTTACTAAATGTGGGATTAGTGTGTATCTTTAAGTGTTTCCAGTATCGTAGACTCAAATAATATGTAATAAATTTTTAAGGTTTACTCAAATTACGATTCAATAAAGCTAAATGAAATGATCGAAGTTGTTGGGTTCTTGTCGATTGATCCTGTGTTAAGTAAAATAGGTTTATTGGAGGAATCAGATGAATTAGAAAGTGACATGGAAGTTGAAGCACAGAATCCACCTCCTTCACTCATACCTAGAATTCATTTAGTTAAAATGAAACCTATCATACATAACAATCCATTAGTATCTGAAATCGCAATAACTTCGGTGGAACAAATGGTCGAAATTCGTAAGAATTTACATCTCGTGCTGACACAACTTCTGCTAGGTGATACGATAGCTGCGAATTATTTGATTTGTCATCTTATTTCTACAGTGTGAGTATTGTTTTCAGCTGAAAGTTTTATTATCATGTTTACACAATAATTAAAATTTGTATGTCACATCTGTAATTGGCTCGTTTAACATAAAATATAATGACAGTGAATTATTTTTTTATGTTTTTTAAATTACAATACTAAGAGCCTATATAAACAGGTAATCCAGGTGCAGTTGTTCTCAATTTTAAACATATTGCGTATGACATTACTGACAGATTGTTTCTTTAAAGTTAAAATAATTTTCCTCTCACTTCTGAACCTCATATTTCCATGAATGAAGTTATTAATTCAAATATATGTTTTAGTTATTTACGAAAAGATATGTTATCATTAGGACAATGTTCATTAAATATTTCAAATATTCCCACATTGAAATATCCAGAATATGCAAAGCAGTTATACGACATTCTGGAATCGATGGTAACAAAAAGTTATTACTTTCCTTTGACACTGGAAAATATGAATACGTTGGAATTTACACCAAAGTATATGGCGACAAACTTAATCTGTGAATATTTATAAAGATTTTTAAATATTTTGTTTTAGAAAAGATTACAATTGTAATAGAGTTAATAGTGGTTTGTTGCAATTAAGTAATAATACACATTTTATAATTGATGAGAGTAAGTTGCAAGCAGGCCAATTAAATCAATCGGGTCTTTCAAACCTGACTGCGCTCGGAAATGTTATTAAAACACAGAAAGTCAAGTATGATTTTAAATATTACGATATGGAATTCGATTCAGATATTCCAGTACTCATTTTCAGTGAAGGAAAGAGTATACTCCCGGTATGTTTTTCAAGTGAATTTCAAGCATGGATACTAATTTCTCATTATTTAATTTCTTTGTATCATTTTTTGTAGAGTGACTTTCATGTGCCTGTCACGCCAGATAGTAATGTTGAAAATCTAAACGAAACTTTCCAAGCGGTGAAACATTATCTACAGTCGGAGATTCTTGATAATGTTAGAAGATACTTAACAGTTTTACAGCATACAAATTGTGATATTTCAGATGATATACAGGAGGTTTGTCTTGAATAAGAATAAGAATAGTATATCATTCAGTGAAAACAAACATACTAGAAAAAATAATTACAATTTCAGATCATTCAAGAAGATTTTGTTAAAATGCGACAGCAGAATATGTCCATCACTGCTGACGATCTGCATCAGCTTTTGGTATTGTCGAGATTACTTTCATTGTCTTATGGTGAAGTTTCAGTCCAAAAGAAAATGTGGAGTCTAGCGCAGAGTATGGAGAAAGAAAGACGATCAAGGATTTCAGCTAATACTCGTGCAAGTTGAGTTCAACAGTTTTTTTAATTGTTAAATATATTAAAGTAAACAATACACAGCATTTGTTTATTTCATTTTGAAATATGTCTGTATAGGATATTTGTGATTTCATGTTAAGTATAGTTGTATTTTTATAAACTAATTTTTATATTTATAGAAATAAACAGTATTTGGTTCTTCTGTCTTCCTGAAATAAACTCTTTATAGGTACAGAACATTTCTTAAATCTAATGAAGACACTGATTCATGTAAGTTATTGAAATTATTTTATATATGTTAATCTTTGTTGATTTAGAGTAGAAAAAAATCCTAACGAAAGTATCTAAATATATCATTTAATTATCACGTGTAGCGCTAGCTGTTTAGTTTGAGATTTTCTTTATAAGTTGGTTTAAAATAATATGATTTGTATTGTATAAGTTGAAGTATGTTTAGATGGTTTACTCGAGATGAAAAATCTGAAACAATTGCTTTGTTAATCATTTTTTGTTTAAAAGTGTATTATCAATTCATTTTAAACTTTTATTATGTTACTATGAGAATTAATATAATTTGTGAATACTTTTTATATTAATATACAAATTATTGAAAAAAAAAATGTGAAAATTAGATGGTTCATCCAAAAAAAAAAACTTGTAAAACAGTTATTTTTAATAATCATTTCGAATGGATCAATGAAAGTGAATAAAAGACATAAAATTCATGAATGTTAAATAATTGCTTTTGATGATGTATTGTTGTCACGATTTACTTGGGATAATTTATTCGTGAAAAGCGCAGCTTTGATGATCATTTAGTGAACCATGAAAAACGCGGCTTTTGATATCATCTAGTAAGCCGTGAATAGCGTGACTTTTTATTAAACTCGTCTGATTAACAGAAAAAAGTAATTGGAAGAAATAAAATGTATTAAATTCTGCTTTAAATTGAAGAAATTATCGAAAATTTGGTAAATGCTGAAAAAATATCCAAATATGTTTCAGCTAGTTCAAACATTTTTAATTGTATTATGCGTTTTGAAATAACATAAAAATTTCGAAAATAACATCCGCCAAGAAACACCTGATGAAAAAGTTCACAAAATGTTCAAATCTGATTGCTATATCGACAAATCTTATCAGTGAATCACAGGTATCAATACAAATATATTCGATTGAATACGAACATTTATAATAATTGTTCTTCATTCGTCCCGCATTCGCACAACAAAGGCAAAGATGGTTGCATATCCATCGAAATACGTGTAAACAACAATCAATATGGATTTATCAAACATTTGAGTTTTTTCATGATCTGCGCGGTAAAAAAAGAATCAATGAAACAGTGTTCAAAGACAAGAAAGAGAGGAACATTCGAAACATGATAATAGCGGCAAAAAACATCAATTTGTAACTCGGTTATTGAAAACTTATTACAGAGGATCAAATATGATGTTTCCAATACGAATTATTAACGGATTTTCAAACTTCTGTATGGAAAGGCAGAAGTTCACAAAAGCTCAAAAAACTATGCGAGGAAAAGCTCTAGACTAAATTAATGTTCATTTTTTTTCGTTTTCGCGATTTGTTTCTGAAAGGAATTAATAGAAACTCAGGAGTTTTAATAAAGTGTTTAATTACAAGAATTTAATGAATATTTCTCCAGTACTAAGAATAAAACAGATGATTACTCTTGAATAACAATGCCCCGATTTATAAATCTATTATCGTTCTCATCTTTTTAACTACTTAATTATTTAGTTTTGTTTTAATTGGAAGTGTTTTATTTCTATTCGATCGCATTTTTACATAACGCTTTGAAATATGTCACAATTCATTAATTCGTCTCATTGGAATGCATGTATATATTTTATCTATAGTAAATACTAACTGGATCGACTATACAGTTGTATTTAACAAAATCGAGCTTCCTGTTAGAAAAAAGCTGTTGCTGTAGTGATGGTATCGTTATTTCACAAAAGTTCATTATCTTGACGCAATTGAATGCCTCATTTTTGTTTTATTTTACATATATATATATATATACATTTTTTTTCTGTAGTATAATTATATATAAATAATCATAAATGTATATTGAGATGATCAGTCTCAGAGTATCAAGGTATAGGAAAAACTTTTTGTAATTTTTTTTTCCTTAAGTAGAGTTTTCTAGGCGTTTGATGATGACAGTATCGCATCAAATTCCGCACTCAACCAACAATCAAAAATGATTTATTCACGATTTGTGATCAGAAAGTATGATTTATAGCATGAAAAAAAAATTCATTTATGAAATCGATTTTATATTGGCTACATTTTATTTGCAAATCAACTTAATGATACCAACGTCTACGCTCACTTCATGTATTTCGAAATTATTAAAAAAACAACTTAATAATTAGCACTGAAATAATCAAGTGCAACGTAAACTAGTGTTGCCTATTAGACCATCGAGACGGTCTAGCGTCGCGCGGCCCAGACGTCTGCGAAACCAGCTGTATAAGCAATCTGTATTACAGCACACATCACGACAAGAACAAAAATACACATCGACACTGCACACCATAGCATAGCTCAAAATAAAATGATTTTAAAACGCACCGTAGACCGAACTATTTACACATATTGTCGTTTCTCAATGACGCGATGAACATATCACCGTCTATGTTTTATTATTATAATTATTGTTTTGCATGTGCCCTTCGGTATCGCGGATCCGATTGATCTCTTAATCATATAATCTGATTCGAATTGTTGAGTTGAGTTCGAGGAAGTGTAGATCGAACGATAAAAGTGAGACGCATGTTGTGACAATAGGAAGTGTGTGTACTGTGTTGGAAAAATACTCAACGGAATTTAAATTGATTGAAATAATACATGTTTTTTTTTATACGCACGGGACTGAAGGCGACGGTACGGCTTTTAAAAATAGCATTAATTGGAATAAAAACAACGTGCACATAGAACTAAATGCTTTTTATTCAAGTTGCTTGTTTATTATCATTCGACTAACCTGTGAAATTTTCAATCCTAATAAAATACATTATTTCAAATATAGATTATTGGTTATATTAACATTTGTCTCATGCCAATTCAGCGTAAATTAACGAAAATAATAGCAGTATACATATATTCGAACATACATACACACACACACACATTATATATATATATACAGTTACTTACAGAATTGAGCGTACACTATTGAAAAAATACATTTGTTCAAATATCTAATCGATCAAAATCAATTTTTATATTAATTTGTTTGCAAAGTATGATTTATATTTATTTGAAATAATAATTGAGCCAAAGAAATAAAAAACCACATACAGCTTTGTTTTATGTAGAAATGTAAAAAATGGGTCCTACTTAATGTACAAATAATTGAGCGTACAACACAATAAAGTCGGTTATTTTTTGCTTTGTTCGACATTTATCTTACAATATTTAACAAGGGGAACCTAAGTATTTACTACTATTTAGTTGTTTTTGATATTTTTTAATTGAAACAGTCTATTCAATTGAATAAATCTGAAAGGTGTGAACATGGAAAATAAGAAAAAAGGAAACAGACATTAGTACACGACAATTAATAACAAAATTCTGCTGTGAGGGTAAATTATTATAAGAAATAGGGAAGATTGTACGTTGAACACATTCCACAGTTTAAACATATCTTAATAATCATAAATACGAAAGAACATTGAAAAATAAACCTGATCGTGGGTGCAAAACATTTTAACTCCTTATAATGAACGTTTTGTTATAAGAAAAATTAAGGTTCAAATTGTTTCAAAATTACGGGGAAATGTATCATTACTCATTAATAAACGTGTTAACGGAAACGATTCGCCGTGTTTTAAGGAACGGGTACGAAAAATAACCTATATATCCAAAGTAAATAAAATGAAACTGTTAGAATTTGCTAAAAAATATTTAAATCAGAATGAACATTTTTGTAAAATAGTTATCTTTTCCGATAAATTAAATTTTAACTTATTTGGGTCTGACGGGCGGCAAATAATTTGGGGACTACTGAATAAAAATAGAAATATGTGTACAACAGTAAAGTATGGGGGTTGCTCGATAATGCTACGGGCCTGTATGGCGGGCGTGGTACTGGACACTTAGAATTTATTGATACCATTATGGGTGAAATGAAAAATTTTTCTATTTTGAAAAATAATTTAAAGTAATCTTCCCAGAAATTAAAAATACTACCAGTATATTACTTTCAATAAAACGATCCAAAACACATCTCGTTTGTAGTTCGGGACTAGTTTTTGTACAATGTTCCAAAAATGTTAAAAACTGCCCCGTAATTTCCAGATCTCAACCTCGTTGAGAATTTGTGGGCCGAACTAAAAAAAAATTATAAAAATCTAACTGTTGCAATAAAACTGAATAAAAAATTTTACTACGACAAACATGGCAAAATATACCATCCAGCAAATATAACTGAGAAGTAAGTCCAATCCATGCTACGACAATGCTAATGAATACACAACGAGGTATTAAAAAAAATCATGTAATAATTTTTCAGTTTCCACAATCATTGTATCGAGTGTGTACGCTCATTTTGTATGCTATCATTTGATACTTTTTTAAGTTTTTTTGAATTAACACGAAATAAATGTTCGGGTTGCATTCATTTTTTTATTAAAATATCAACAAGAGTAAATATTTATTTGAAATAAAAAAATGTACGGTAAAATTATTAATCTTAAATATATTTGAATAAATGTATTTTTTTCTTAGTCATGTACCTTCAATTGTGTGAGTGACTATATATAATTGTTCCACAAAAGTGTTTTGTAAATCGTATACCGATTTGAGGTTTAAATATGTACAAAAATGTTGATACAGTCATGTGGACTCAGATCTTTTACTAATTACGATTTTACGTTAAGTAGGCTTTGTTATTTCATTTAAAAAAAAAACAATGTTTCGTTTATGATACATGTTTAATGACTGACTTGAACTTTTAATGACTGACTTTTTTTCTTACACAAACAAATTCTTTTTTCATCCTACAAATCACAATTTTTTTCCTTTCCAACAAGTTCAATAAATCATTTGATTATTTTTGATTGTAGCTTATACAAATTTCAATGGCTATGCCATCATCCTCAGAGGGCCAAGATACGGAAAATTATGTGGTGTGTGGAGTGAAAAAGGAATTAATGTGTGAAAATATTAATGTTTTTCTTTAACTGTTATTCTTTTATTTTGTCCTTTAATCTAGATGGTCATAAATTATGAATATTTGAGTTTGTAATGTTTTTTTTTAATTAAAATATTATTTAAAAAATATATTACTCGAAGCTCTTAGCTGTAGGTAATTATTTTTCATTTTGCTAATATGCTGTTTTTTCTTTCTTTTTATCAGTATACATTTTATTTAGCAACAATACATTTTGAATATATTACAATAATTGTAAATGATACAACGCTGTGACGATATACATATTGTATATTACAGTGCAAGACTTAATACCCGCACTCCCCCAGTCTATGGTTTTTATGCCATAGATTTTTAAACGTATCTTGTCATCTAGAGTCTATCTGTAAGTCTGTTCGATGTGTATACTGAACTTACTCTGAACTGACTCTTGAATTTTATGATTTTACTCTGACTTACTTACTCTGAACTTATTTTTATCGAACAACATAGAGTATTGTTAGAGTAAATCATATGAATACTGCCAAGTTTGGGTGATTTGTTTATTCGATAGCGATTATCATAGATAAAGACTCTCGAGTTAGACAAAGATGCTCGCGTTACTCTAACAAAAAGCTAGAGTAAGTTCAGAGTAACAAATCTCCTGTTCTGAACTTACTCGTGATTTTCGTCAAATAGTTTAGAGTAAGTCCAGTGTACATATCGAACAGGCCTTATGCTACAGTGCATGTATTTGATTATTGTATTTTCAAAATATTCGAAAATATTTTAGTAACTGATTTAAACTTATTTTAAAAGTTATAATTTAAAATCATGTATTCGAAAAACAATATTCTTAAACATTATTCATTTTGAAACAAACTATATTTATATGTTGTTTTTATATATGTTTGAAATTTAAAAATATATTCGAAAGTAGTTTGAAATTCTCTCTATTAACGCTGTTATTTGTCATAAATATTTTTTAAACATGAAACTTCTACATGTTTTTATATTTAATTTAATTTTTATTACAATCGTAAACTTGCAGTCGACTATCATCCTAGATGGTTGTTAATGTTGAATATGTATGTTTATACATAATACAAGTTTTTGAATTTTACAAATAAATTATTACCCAAATCAGAGCAAATTTGTGAAATTAAATTAACCACAATGCCAAAAATGTATTTTCTACGCGTTTTCATATTGGATTTAATTTTATTTATTTTTAATTTCTCTTGGTTTTATAAATATGTATTGAACTATTGCCCTAGATGGTAATATATATATATATATATATATATATATATATATATATATATATATATATATATATATATACATATACACAATAGAAGTTATTGAATTTTACAAATAAATTATTACTCTAATCAGCACAAAATTTGTGAAAATGAATTAACTACAGTTCGAGAAATAATCATTGTGATAAATTATTGATTTTTTAAAATTATTATTAAAAAAATGTGTTTCTATTGCACGAATTTTTTTTAGAAATTAATCTTATTTTTTATTTATTATCTTTTAATGCACGTGCTTGAATTTAAATAGAAAATTACTCTTCACTTTTCTAAACATGTGTGTGCGTGTGTATATACATGCTCTTTATATTTCTATATATAATGAGTATTATAAAATCCCATGTGCGTCATCCGTAGTAAACCAACATATTGTTCGTATTGTACTTAAGTTCTTTTCTGTGCAACTGAAATTATAAATAATATCTAATGACTTTCAATTGATATTTAGTAATACATACTGTCTTTCCAGATAAAAACTTCAAAGTGCATTTTGATCTTGATTTGAAAACTAGTGTTTTGTACTATTGTTTTTCCAAGAGTGGATATATATATATATATATATATATTTGAAAAAACTGTTTTATCATCACAATATATTAGTAATGTGAAAAAGTATTAACAAAATGGCCGGACACATGAAAAAATCAATAGGCGGTAGTATACACCGGATCAGAGAATTTGAATTGGAGAAAGTAAGTATTATGAGAAAATATTTATTGTTATAGTATATACCATCGTTTAATGATTCAGTATTTAATAAAGCCATTTTCTAAATTTATACAATTCCAACATGCAGACCTTTCCTATACATTTTCTGCTATTCTTGTCCTAGATATTCCTTGTTTTTTTTTCTATTTATTAGCTGTCAATCAATTATATAACTTTACAAATTTTAGGTTAACCTCGCCGAAGAATTCGATATATTGCAAATTGTCGGCGAAGGATGGTTCGGAAAAATTTTATTAGTCGAGCATCGCGCTTCTGACACTGAAATGGTATTGAAAGCATTACCGAAAGCTTACACGTCTTTAAGAGACTTCTATCGTGAATTCCATTACGGATTACATTTAGGAGCACATAAAAATATTATAACCGCTTACGACGTTGCGTTCGAAACGGCCGGTTTCTATGTTTTTTCACAAGAATACGCACCGTTGGGTATGTTATCTATCTGTTATACATTAAAGCTTTCAAAAATTAATTCTTTCCTCAACTCGCAGTTCTTGAAAAAATCTAGTGAAAAATGTTTAACATATAATTATTGATTGTTGTTTATGCACATTTCGAAGGCAATGCTATCTTCCTCAGATCGTTATGATACTGAAACATCTAATTTGTGAAAGTGAATTTAGCCATAGTGTCAGGATTATTTGTGACTTATAAATTACTGTTTAAATATTTTTTAAAATACTATTTTTTAATAAAAAAGTGATATAAATTTTGTTTTAAATTTAATTTTAAAAAAAATTTAAGAAAGTAAGAAAAACGAATTCATTTAAAGAAAGAAAATCTCAAGAAAGAATTAATTCGTAAAAGTGAATTTAGTCACTATATAAGAACTGTATTGTGATATTAGATATATTCCCGTTTTGTAATCAACGCACAACGTAAATAAACAGAAATGTAATTACTACGCGAATTGTTTCGTTGTTAGTTTCATTTATTAGAATCTACATAGTTTTGTATTAGACTATATTTTAGAGTTAGAAATAAGAGAACTTAATTCATCAACATGTAAATATTTCAGTTTTATTATCCGAGTCTCTTTTAACATTTGTTACTTTACCTATTCCCGCCGAAAACATTAACAAGATTGGTTACTATGATATGAACTATTATAAACAAATCGTGATGTTTATTGTACACATATACGGTTGCTAGGCAACAGGATAACATCTCTGTTACTTGATAACGTTGATGCTTTTCAAGACCACCTACAACAATACGGGAATAACTTTATTGTTTTTTAAACGAATTGTTAATAAGATTATTGATAAATACTATTATTAATGTATGATCGAATAAAATTGGGCATAAAGCGTTCAGAGAAATATACATTTATCAATAATAAAAACGTGTTTCCGATTTAATATAATTTCAATTCACAGGTGATCTGACATCGAATGTCACCGAGAACGGCATTGGTGAATTGCATTCGAAACGTGTGGCTCGACAGTTAGCCGCAGCTTTAGACCATTTACATGCTCGAGAACTTGTTCATCGAGATGTCAAGCTCGATAACATATTGGTCTTTAAAAGCGACTTTAGTCGCGTTAAACTGTGCGATTTTGGCGAAACGAGGCGTACAGGTTCATTAGTGCGTAGAAGGAACGAATGGCTTCCGTACGCTCCACCGGAAGTGCTACAAACCAACACTGATGACAATTATAAGTTTGTATTTATGTTATATGTGTATTATTTTTGTATTAATGAAATCAATTTGTTGTTTTATAAATGTTATATCTTTTTTAATATAGGGTAGAGACACGATTTCTAACCAAGTTCCCAATTCACGATTCCTTTCATAGAATCTACAAATTTTTGGAAAAAGTTTATGAAATTATTTCCTTACGAATTATAAAATATATCTGTTCTGTTTACGATTTCAAATTTAAATCATTTGTTATGATTGACATTATTTCATATTGTAACCAGAATTTCATTATTTACGGTGTCTTTACCATATACACATATTAACATAAGTTTACATTCCATCTGTTTTTAGGGCTGTAACTTCCCATGACGTTTGGCAGTATGGCATCGTCATATTTGTATGTTTAACCGGATGTCTGCCGTGGCAAAAGGCTGCATCCGATGATCCTCGGTATCTTCGTTACACGACCTGGCATTCTAGTGCAATGTCACCGATTAGGAAGCAACCTAAGCTTTTTAAACTGATATCGTCTAAAGCTCAACGTCTGTTCAAGAAGTTTCTTGAACCACGACCTGACAAACGTCCCAATACTGTCACTGATCTGCATCGATATTTAGAGGACAGATGGCTAGCTAAATCTGGGCCGGAGAAAAATTATGGTAAGTGTTTTATTATTAGAGCTTTTGAGTATGATTATATTGGATAATCCTATAAGTAGTGCGGTTTTTAAAAATAAGTTTTCAAACAGCGAAAAAAAATTGACGTTTTAATTTTGGTCCAAAATATATTTTTCGTTATTATTTACAACTTCTTCCCATCTTAATCTTAATTTTTCAATACTCTGACGATATAACTTTGCATTAAAGAAGGAGTCGAACTCCCTTCGGGCATCATTCTCTGTATTAAGCCGTTTTCCATTGATGTGATTTTGAAAACTTCAGAACAGATGATAATGCGATGGTGCTAGGTCAGGGGAATATGGTGGTGAATCGTAACTTCCGATTCAAATTGCCTCAGTTTCTGGATGGTTTCGCGTGTCATGTGAGGTTGGGCGTTGTCACGATGAAAAATTACGCTTTTTCTGTTGGGTAATGCTAGACGTTTTTCATTAATGGATTATTTTAGCCGTACCAGTTGTTCATAATACAACTCCTTTGAAATGGTTCGATTCTCTCATAATAGCTGGTAATGGATAATTACTTCCATATCCCACCAAATATACAACATTATTTTTTTTTTGATGAAGTACTCCTTTTACAGTTGAAGATAGTGTTTTTTTGTGGTCAACCCATTGTCTTTGACATTTAATATTGTTATAAACAAACCATTTTCCATCATCAGTAACAATTCTATTCAGAAACGGATCATTTTGCAATCAGCATAGATGAGAAGTACAAATGTTCACACGTTGTTAACGTTAATTAACGTCCAATAACTTGTACGGAGCGCACTGACTCGGCTTAAAAGCCTTACCAATCATTTTCAAGTGCCGATGAATAGTTGAATATGCTGATTTGAGTTTCTTGGGTAATTCTTCTACAGTTGAACTAAGATTTTGTTCCACTAGTGTTCGCAGGATCTCATCATCAAACTCTTGAGGACGTCCTGACCTTTCCTCATCTCAGGGCTATAGTTCTCGGACCGAAATCGTTGAAACCATCTTTGTCGTTGGTTAAGACTTATAACATCTGAACCTTGAATTGTCCCCAATTTTTTCACTGCAGTTGTAATGTTGTTGCCCTGACGAAACTCCCAAAGTAAAATATGCCTGATATGCTGTTTTGACACTTCCATGATAACTTATATTTTTTTTCGTATATTTGCTTGATCATTCTTAATTTTCCTCGATAAAACTAAGAAAGCATTACGTATAATTGAGTAGCATATGAATCTGATACGTTATTGCAACAATTGCAAAGTATTACGTAATCCATTTTCACCTATATGATAATACCGCATTACTTATGGGATGGCACAATATATAGCAAAATCCAAAATAAATCCGACCTGACATAGAAGAGAAGTTTATAAAATATAGAAATCTATTCAAACATTTTCAAATAAAATTTAAATATCATTGTGTATTCGCCAGGAGTGGATAAAAAATATTTTTTTATTTATTAAATCCCTCTTCCAAAAAAGATTAACCTCACCCTCCTTCATGGTCCTCCTAAATTCGCAGATCGAACCCGTTCTTGGTTTAATTATTTATAACAATATTTCAATTATATATCTAGTCTTAAATTTGTTTCATAAATGAATTTTTTTCACCCCACAATCCACACTTTTCTAATCAAAATATTTAATAAATCATTTATCATTTTTAATTGCTGCTTATGTGCAATATAATGTTAATTTTCTGAATATTTAATCTGAAATTAATCTCAGTGTTCGCTAATTCTTTAGTCTCTAAACAATTTCATAGACTTCGAAATAGGAATGAAATTGTTTCAGCATCCACGGCCGAAGACGACGGCCTCTGTCCATCGATGTACAGTTTTCACAGTAGTCCCGAAGAGAAGAACAAACTCCTTTACACATTGACGCAGTACGGTATCGAAACGACCGTCGACAGAAGTGCGAAGAAAGATCGTATTCGCGCTTGGATCCAGAACAGTGTTATTGAGGAAGAAGAAGAAACGGCCGAAGTGCCGCCTTCTGATGAACCTGCGGACGTGGACTTCGAAGAAGAGGAAGAGGAAATTAATATTCTCGATAACGAGACAGGTCCGATCGGAGAACGTGTTAAGAATCGGGGACCCGTCGACTCTAGACGCATGTCGTCGGTGAAAGAGAGCGGTGTGTCGAATAATCTGACGCAAGGGTCTAAAAGTCAGCACGGATCAAAACGCAGCGATGAACAACCCATAATACCGCCTCGGAGGCACGAGAAGAAGCACAAAAGTAACGCGTCCAAACGAAAAGTTATCCAGGAAGATAAAGTGTACTCGCCACCGATTGATCCTACAATACCGCTCGAGTATCAGAGAAACATCAAAGTGCTGAACGATAATTCGAACGCGGTGACGAATAATGAGGTCCCACAGGTATCTCAGCTCGCCAACACTATTCCAAATTACAGAAACCCAAATGCCTTCCTAGACGATAGCAATAAACCACAAGAAGTGGAACAAACTGCTAAAATACCTTACGTAGACACATCTCATATCACAACTCAGTATCCACAACAATCCAATTTCAACATGCAAAATTATAGTTCAGCGCCAAGCAATAATCTTGCTCTCAACAACTTCAACTCAAATATACCACCGATATTTCCAACTAATAATATACAACAGAACAACCTTAATCCTATTTCTTTCAATCCAGAACAACAGTCGTACATAGATGCTTATACAAATATGAAAATACAATTACCGCAAACCAATATTAACTATTCGAATCCATACAACGTCAACACAGAGGTGATCGAGCAACCAACGAAACACCCGACAAACGATGAATCTTATTTAAAAACCAATCAAGTTTTAGAACAAACAGTTGAAAAACCGATTTCCACAGTCACGCCAAATTCAGGCATTTCGAACGCGCTTGCGAATTCTGCAATGTTAGCCATAACCGGGATCGTTCAACTGGATAACATCAGCAATAATAAAACAGAAGCAAATGAAAAATATAGAAACGTTCCTCCACCTCAACCGATTCTATCTGAAAAAGAAAAGGATAGAAATTACAGTGTGTACGGAATCGATACGAAGAAGATTGATATGAAAAAAGCAAACGCATCATCACAGACGAAAAACAAATTAATTAAACAATTATCGCCGAATATGACAAGAAAACACAAGAGCGACGAACGACGTGTCACGTTCCACAACCCTCGCAGCTCGACAAGCAGGTCGACCTCCATCAGCAAATAGTTTTATGTAATACAGATAATTGTTTGGAAATTCTATGACAATTATTGTACGAATATATCAGAAAAATAGAAGAGTGTGTGTTGTACACTCTGTCAAAAAGACGACTGAACAATTAAATGATAAGAGGAACGAAGACAACACATAAAACGTAAATGAAAGACAGAATATTTTCCTATAAAGTCCTATTTTGTTACTCCAATAGATGTACAATGTTTTTATGTATGCGATCACTGTGCAAGAGCACATTTCCATAATATACTGAAGAAAGACAGATTATTTTTTTAAATAAACTTCGGGAGTTAAGGGTTTGAACTGAGTAAAAAAAAAACTTAGAAGAAGATAATATGTTGATCTGAAGATACGAACTTCATCATTTTTGGATTCAACTAAAAGAAATATCGAGTAGATGATTAAATGTATTTAATTTTCATCGAATATAAGAAACGAGACGACATATAACAGCAACAATTTATTGGTTTGTAAAATGTTACCTGTTGAAATTTTTAATTGTAGAAATAATTTAGTATTGTACCTGCTCAATGAAAAAATATCTATAACATTAATTTTATTCATAAATAGAATAATCACGAATCGGTGTCAAAGATACCTTTGAAAAATACTTATTTATTTTGTGAATAATTCAATTTTACTCTAAATTGTATAAAATTCAATTAATTAATTTAATGAATAAGATTAAAACTAAAGAAATGAATTGATATAACGCTGATATCTTTTACAAATTTTAAAATCAATTACAAGTTGATTTTAACAGCATTATTGATAAATGAAGCTCGTTATTGAATTGTCAATTGTTAGTTTTTATTTTTTGACGTTTAAAATATTTTTCATATTTAGCATTGAAATAAATATTAAGATCGACATCAAATTCAAATTGCTTATGGATTTTTACATTGTTATTAATAAAAAAAAAACAAGATTATCAGATATCATTTTTAACTAATAAACACATTGTTTGGTTTTGAAATATTTTTAGGTTATAAAGCATTGAAGTAAATACAAAGAACATTTTTAAATGAATTTCAGTGCCATATACAAATTGATTGTCAGTTTTTAATTGTTAATTGATAACAGAATATAATAATTAAATAATCATTTGGCAATCTATTTTGTTCTGGTGGTTCTAAGTCGTATATACATTATAATTTTTAAATAAAGATTGTACTTAATTTTCAATTATGATCTAATGTGTACAATTAAAATAGTGTTCAAACGTTATAATTAAATGTAAGTATTTAAACTTAATGTATATTTTTTACAACTTTTTTATAAAACTGAAAATTTAACATTTCTGAATGTTTTTGAGGCAAAAACCTAATAGAAATATTTTCGATTAATTTCAAATCAGTGCGAAAAGGTTTAAATATTTGAAGGTTATCTTAGTGTTAGAATAACTATTAAAAACATTTTAAAACGATTTGAACATCAATATGAAAAGATTGTTGATTTTTACAGCGTTTGATACTTGAAACTTATTAAATTATCATTAATGAACTCATTGTTTGTGGTTGAAATATTTTTGGTTGTGTAGGATTAAAAAATATTGAAATCAAGTTTAATTTTGAAATCAATAATATTTAACACACATCGGCTATTACTTTTTATAAAGTTATTAGTAATGAACTAGTTATTGAATTATTGATTGCCATTTAAAAAAGCATCAATTAATTTTTAGAATTTAAAATAGTTGCAGGTTATTTATCATTAAAGTAAATAACTGTTAAGAACATTCTTAATCCTAGAAAATTAACTTTTTTACGGATATGCGTGGATATGGTTATAAGAAATATTTTATTCATTGTTATTTTTCTAGGGCTAAATCAATTTTAATCTCAATTATAAGCACATTGTTAATTTTCACATTGTTGTTAAAAATTGAATCTAATTATAAAAATGCCAGTTTCGACAAAAATTAAACTCATTTTTTGAAAAATTTATTTTTTATTGTTCAGTAAATAGACATTCAAAAATAATCGTTGAAATAAATATGAATTTTTAATACTGAAATTAGTAATAGATTCGAACAAGTGTATGTGAAATGATTGATATTATTTATTTACAAAGAAAATGTTTTTTTTTGTTTAGTTGATAAGAATTATACAAGTGACAATGATCTTATCTATATAACATCGGACTGATGACTTATGACTGGAAATTTACTACTCTTTTTTTAAATAGCTTAATTAAGTAACTCACTTTTTTTAAATGCTTATTTAAATTTATATTTTATTGAATCGATATCTCCATATATTCCTGAAAACTCTTGTCGAAAAAACAAGATTAAAAAGACGCTGATTTTAAATTCCTTATTTTAATTCCATGTCACTTTTATAATGGATGTTTATGTAAGCTCTGTAGATTTTTTTTAATGTTTCTCAGATTATAAATTATTTAATTAGAAGAATTATAGGCGATAAACGCGCACAATGTGAACATTTAGAAGAATCTTATAGATGGATCCAAATGTTTTCATTTAATAATTTTTAATTCGATAGTAAAAGAATATCATTTGTTGAAAATAGGTCATTCTTTTCTACCCGTATACATTGTTTCCGCAACGCTTGGGCGCGATATCCAGAACGGTGTACAAAATTCGCTTGTTGTTATTTTGTTATAACAAACTTCATTGTTATTTTTATTTAATTGTTTTCTAGTTTGGAATAAAATAGATACCGAGTGATATGTATATTACATTTGTTCAAAGAATATCAAACAAACTTGTGAAATATTTTTCCTGTGATGAATAAAAAGAAATAAATATTACAGCAATGTGATTTATTCGTTTAATTGTTTTACAGATATCTAAAAGTACATCACTAATAGTGCGATAGAACGAAAAATATATTTTTGAATAACAGTCATGTTGAAATATCACTAGAACACATCGAATCGTAGACGCTTATTTATCATTCCTGCTCAATTGCTGAAGAAGTGCGAAATATGAATAAGACGTTTTTAACACCTGCGAAAAGATCAATATTTGTAATATAATGTGTATGAAGCACAAATATAACATTGATATTTATCGAATAGGTGAGTAAATATTAATTGTTCAAAATTGTTAAGTTATAATAACGATTTGTCAATATTGATTGAATTTTATGTTTGGGATTTCGTTGGAAATATAATAATTGATATTTTTAATATATATATATATATATATATATATATATATATATATATATATATAGATTGATAGATATACTGTATATTGAATTTTAAAGAATTCTCATAAAAAAAACTATTTTTTAAAAATTCAAAATGCGTAACTATATTTTTATATGTATTTCAACCATTTAAAATATTAATTAATTATGAATTTTCTGACCAAAAATTATCAAATGTTTGTTTTAAACTAAATCTATAGTTGTACTTAAATATATATTTAAGATTTTAATTGGCAGAAGAATTTTCTATTTATGCGAAGGAAAAAAGGTAGCAATAATTTATTTCAGGTTAGCTAGAAAGAATAATAAATAAAATTTAAACAATATATTAGTGCGAAAAATTGATATAAGATACAAAGTATAACTCAAATATTTTTAAAAATTAATTATTTTTTCTCTGTACAAACTACAGTATTTTTTTCGGTCAAACACTCGTCTTTTTTGTATTTGTGGGATGAAAAAAAATCATTTGTGAAAGTAAATTTAGCTACAGTGTTAGAGAAGTATTATAACCCAAATATATTTGTAAAATATATGATAAATTTTGTTATGTTAATTTAGCTACCTGTATGAGATAGGGACACGTAGAATACGATAGTTTGTCCGAGAAAGCCGTAGAGATCACTGTTTGAAAATGCAGAGTTTAACATTTGTATTTATTTTATAATTTTGATTAGGCAACTCATTTTTTAGATTTGTATAAAAAAGAGTATAGTTTATTTTATTGAAACACTGATTTCACAAATGAATTCTTTTTTCATTTCGTAAACGGCAATTTTTTTTCTTCTCAAAAATGTTTCATAAATCATTATTAATCATTTTTGATTATTGATTATGAACAGTTGCGATGCTTTCATTTTCAGAACGTCACGCTTCTACATTTATACACTAATATAATTCTCAAATAATTCTAAATTTAGTACAAAATACTAATCAAACTTCCTTTTGTTTTATCTTCATTTATAATTGTAATAATCAGTGACAATGAAATAACGCTATGAAAATTATACGAATTGAAACATCAACTTATCCATAACTAATTATTAATCTTATTTGAAATGATTGTAAAACTAGAACATATTTTTGATATATATTTCGTGATAAAAAAATCTTTTTATCTTTCTTAGAGGAATTCTTGACTGGAATGAATTGCATATTGTAAAACTACCATAGTCAATAAAAGCCCATAAAAATAAATTTACCAGTAAAAATTAAAGCTTTATTTCTCACTGTTTATTCTTTGGACCTCAACCCCTGCTATTGAAATTTCTATTTTTTTCACAACTATTATTCTTATTGGTGTTTTTTAATATATATATAATTACCGTCATATATGATGTCAGTGACAATTCAAAAAATCTTCCAGCGCGCAATGTAACTGGTCGTTTGGCTCTCTCCATTATAATCAAAAAACTCTTTTTCACTTTTTCACTAGACATGTACCAATCTGACAAATATATTGCTTGGCGTAAGCTATTACTCTGAAAAATAATTGTGTTATTTTTGCTATTTTAAGATTTAAATCAAAATAATCAGTAATCAACTATTGAGCATTTTAATCAGAAAAAATCCTTATGTGTATACGGAAGGAAGCGAAAATTCATTTACTAAATGAATGTTAAAAAATTATAATTGTTAAGAAAGTCTACTTAGGTAAAAAAAATCATTTGTGGAAGGGAATTTAGCAATAGTAACAAAAAAAAGTGTATCTATTTAACGAAGCCTACTTAACGTAAAAGAAGTAAAAAATCATTTTTCGGAAATGAAATTAAAAAACCCAGTACTCTTCAATTAAACATCGCAGAGTACACGCCTATATAATCAGAATCTATATAAATTTTCGTTCAGTTTTCATTTTTGCATCGATGTATAAATTTACAAAATACTTTATGTGGTATTCTGTTATTTCAATAGACAGTTAATATGTAGTCATATTTAGAAATGAACAAAAACATATTAGAAATATCTTAAACAAATGATTACCTGTATTAATATTTCGTTCCCGTACCAACAATATAAAAATATCTGGGTTAACATTATAAGTAAATATAAAAATATCGAGACAAATTTTATATTAATTTCATTTAGCTGAAAATAAAACTATGTATTATATATATATACACACACACAAGTGTCACAGTATGTATAATACAATTTTATAGACTAAATAGCTGGATTAATTCTGTAAAAAAAGTGTATTTTCTGTTCAGATAGTTCTGTATTTCACTTGTTTACACTATTCATTCTAGATGATTAATTGAAAGTGAACAAAGTTGACCAGGGCCAACTTTATCGATGTTCCGCTTTGATTGGTTGCATTGTTTACATTGTTCACTTTTAGTGATTCTGCCAGACTGAAGAACATAAATGATCCATAATCAACTTTTCTTCTTAAAATTAACTCAGCTGCATGTCTTAAAAATTTACACTGTACGTATGTGAGACAAATGTGTATATCAGGTTGTTGTTAAGCTACCTATATATAATATTTAAACGGATTATCAAATTTAATTCGATTTATCTGTCAATAATTAATTTATTAATGATTTGTATTTCATAGTAGTTTTTTTGTGTCAGTCTGTCATTTCTAAAACATACTTACAATTGTTAATTCAAAACCTGTAATACAAATTACAAGCACGCTTCCGAAATATTGTACGAATACATTGAAGCTGTAGTATTTTTCCAGTTTTTCTAAATATCTGAAATAAATAATGAGGTGTTTTTTCATATCAGTTATATTTTTAAATTGAATATTTCATTAAATCAGTAAGCCTACTCCCACTTTGTCATAGTAGGCCTTGATATCATTAATTTTGTTAAATAAGAAAAACGGTAGCCCGTTGCCAAGTAATCGTACAGATGTGCAAATAACTACTTACTAAATGTAATCGTACAGATGTGCAAATAACTACTTAACGAATACTTTAATTCGTTTGCAATAATTCAAACCACACCAAAATGATATACCAAATGTACAACCAAAGTGATAAATATAAAGGGGACATGGATACTAAAATTGAAACATTTGCAAATTGATAAATTTAGTTTAACTTCTTTCTAATCATATATAATAAGTTTTAATAAACGGCCTGATTCTTGATTCTGAAAAAGAAGTTAACAACGAGACTCTTGCTATGCTGGTATACTTCTTTGTCAGTTTACACATTGTACGATTATTATAAGACGAAATATATTTAGTTTTCAACTGATTAATAAATAGTTTTATATTTTTTGTTCAATTCTTAAAAAGGGTAGAATACTTTCCTTTGCAAATGAATTAACACTTCATTAAAACATCACCCTTTCTTACTATAAACTGTTGTTATATTAAACCGTTTTTGTATTTATTGTTTATCAAATGTTGTTTGTATTTAATATTTTACAACAATAATGTAATTATCAAAGATTTTTTAGAGATTTTCTTTGCGTACAATCTAAAGATATTAGTATTAATATTGAAATGCACATCAATGTATCAAAATAAACAAAAACCAGCTATTGAAAATGCTTATAAAAGAATGTTTCGTTGTATTGAGGCTGTCAATTCATTTGTGAAAATAAAAATATATGCTATTTGCTACTAACAATTAGTATGTGATATTTCTTTTAATCAATTTTGCTCAAACTTACTGCAAAATAAATTCATGATGTTTAACGCAATCGTTGATTGTCTTATTTATTTCTTCGTCGAGGAGAGAGTATTGAGGGCCTTTAGGCAACCATTCTTTCAATTCTCTAATATCGATATTTGTGGAGTACTGGAAAAATACATATATACATACATACATACGTATATATATATATATATATATATATATATATATATATACATACAATTATTTTTATACTTAATCGGTTTTATGACTTGTTATTTTGTTTTTATTATTCCCAGCTCAGAAACAATAAAATAAATGGCTAAATTTAAAACTATTATAAATTCAGATTATAATTTCTCTTCAACAAATTTCATTTTTTTTATGTTTTGATCGGGACTGTTGAACTTTTTTCAGCAAAGAGATACGATCGTTATATTTTGCTTATTTTTTGAGTCGCGCGTGTAAAAATCATAATTCATGATATATCTAACAATAAATGTTTAAATGAAAAAAATATATATTAATAACTCCCGAATCAGGAGAAATAAAAACACAATGTCATTTATTATATTCCATCTTTGAACTTGTAAGTAAAAGTTTTTTTTAGTTTTTGATCTAATTATGATTTAGTGCATATGATACGATAAAAATACAGTAAACTATGTTTGTAGTCTTTTATTAAATAGTGTAACTATATCTCATTAGTAAGTAGTATTTATTATATCACTATATCTAGTGGTATATAAAGCAAACAAACTATGGAGATCTGGTTGCAGTATATAGTAAAAGCTTATGAGTATGGCACACTATTTTTTTTATTATCTGACTTATTTGTTTTAACACAAAAGTTGTACGGATTTGCTCAGAATTGTGATTTTGAAAATAATTATTTTATTAATCTTGAATTAATCAATTTAATTGGAATAAAGCAGAAATCTAAAAGCGATTATATGCGAGAATAATTTATTTAATGTACAGTTGTGTGTACATGCGTGTAGATGTTATGATTAATTTTCGTGATTTCTTGTAATAAATAAGTATTCTATGCAATATTTATCGAATAAATAAATTGATTGTTATCTAATTTTCAATACATAACAAGAGCTCGAATATAAATACATTCATATTTAGCTTTTATGTTATTGAAAATCAATCGTACTTATCGTAAACAAACAATCAAACGTGCTGAAACTTCTAGAAGGAATATTGTTGTGTTTCAAGCGTGCTTGTTTAATATTAAGAAGACCGGAAAGAAATCCGTTATTTCCATTAATAAGATATATATATATATATATATATATATATATATATATATATATATATATATATATTTATAGTTCGTATTTATTCTAAAATAGACTTTCCTTCATTGCCAACAATAGATTCTTAAACTTTCAACGATTTTTCAGTCCCTTCTAATAAAAAAATCTAATTTAGAATAAATAATTTTTATCAGAATATTTTTTAATACTGTGGTTAAATTCTTTTTCAAATATGAATTTTTAACTCTTTCTAAATCACAAAAAAATGTTTCTAATCACAAATATCTAATGATTAATTATTTATTTGTCTAGTTCTTATTTATTTACATTTTGATGATTATGCCATTATCTTCAGAGCACTGACGTATAAATTTTTTTATAAAATATTGATTTTTCCGCACATTAGAGCTCTGGAGATAATGTCATCACCGTCTAAATGCGTACAATCAAAAATCTAAAATGGTCAGTAATGACCTATTGATCATTTTCGATTAAAAAAAATGTGGTTTGTGGGGAAGTGAACATTTATTTATGAAGATGAATATTTTTTAAGTCATATTATGATACCGTTTATTTATTAACTAAAATTCCAAAGAAATGATAGAAGTGTCTTATAAGATAAATGTCTGACAAGGAAAAAAGTTAACAATTATTTTTTTGATTATAAATGGCTCTTATTATGTAAATTGAAGTTTGCCATTGTGAAAAAGGATTTTGTTTCTATTGTTTAAACTCGGAAATCTATTGTAGCATTCTTAGAATTCAATTTATGCATCTCAGCATTAATTGAATTCAAAGAACAGTTCAAAAAAGTAAAGATGCGACTTCGACGGTGTACATGGTTAGCATGACTTCGATTGTTATTGCAAATCAATGAAAACACATGTTCAGTACCATGTGATCACAGCTAGCGGTACTTGCTGTGCAGTATTAGATGTTTATAGAATTTTTACTATTTGTTAATTGAGGTTCCTTTCTCTTATTTATTTTTTATATTATCTTTTTTAAAGTATTGCAATACGAACATAAGATCGTTTACACGATGATTAATAATATTAAATAAGAATAGAACAGTAAATTCTATTGTACCAAAATTATAATATAATTTAAGATATATGATTAAAAAGTTCTAACAAATATCGGCTATGGCATGCGTGTTTTGACACTTAAAAGAACCGATATTATCCGAGTCTGAAAGCATCTATTTAAGACGTACTTTCATATTAAAGTTGTACAAGCCATGCTAGCCGAACTCAGTATGCCTCGAGTCAAAACGCATCTTAAATAATTTCTCTCCGATCCCTTAATATTTGATAATGTGCGATTAAGTTTAAACATAAATATGCATACTTTACGTCTTAACGCATCCAGACTGTACCGCCTAGCGTTCTGCAGGGAATCTTTCAAAATCTCGAACTGTGCGTGCCCGTATGACATCAGTCCCTTGATCAGCATATCCACCGAAATATTCACCGACGCGCCTAACCAAATTGAGAAAATCTGATAGAAGAACACGATCTCGTACAGCGGCGAGATCTGCCAATCGAATGGGTACCAAGCCGAGAACGGGAGCGTCCTTCGATCTTCCGTGTTGTCGAGCAACGGGAACAGAACCCACAACCCGATTGTGAATTGACACACTCCGATGATAGCGATACTATCTCTCTTCGTTCTCCAATCGGTGCGTTTTATTATCTCCGCGTGGTAATCGTTCTTCGGCAAGAATTTCTCACTCTGGAGCATGTCGATTAAATCTTTTACTTGTCGGACGTTGAGGATTTGGTATAGTTTGAATATGAACACGATTTCGCTTATTAGTGTGTACGAGGCTTCAGCCATCGCAGGAAGATCACCCCATTTTTGGAGCAGGCTGATCAGTTCCGTTAAAGTATACACGAACAGGAAGCATGTAATCATAAACGCGCGGTATATACGAAAAAGTGGTAGAAGTTTCTGATTGTCAGGCGGCCAGAAACCATAAAGTTTTAGAGTCGTTATGTTATACTTAAATGGATTTATCGGTGTTCCTTTCAATTCTTTGGGTTCTTGTTTCATTGTGCGGAGGTTCGTTTCTTAGTCACCTGTAATACATTTTTAAAAAGATGATAATTCAACCTATATACGATTATATTGGGATGGACTAAGACATCAATCGTATTTTACCGAGGCGGCACTGAAAATGATTTTTGCAACTAACTTCATTCCAGTACATGGTTTTGACAGTTGCTATTTTCTAGTGTTTTTGGTTTTTTAAACAGGAAGTGCAGATAAGTTGAATTATATTCGCATAAGTTCAATTTAAAAATAGAAGGTATTAACAAGAATTTTCGTCATCTTATACACTTTCGGAAAGTTCAAATCAAAATAAAACTACAATTTAACCAAAAGTATATGTGTTATACGGAGATAATGCGGTGGACGACTGAATATGTTGGAAGTAATTTCTCGCTGGAAGGTGTATTTTGTTTGGAAAATCGTTCCATGGTTGGCAACGACTAAATGTTACATTAATTAAGAATAACCGGAGCACCATCAGAAGATCTGAGGTGTCTAAAACAACATAAATGTCAATTATAAGACATTTGAAAAATCTTAAAGTACGTCTTGACTTAAGGATTAGATAACGTGCATGACTGACATGATTTCAAATTCTTCATAAAAACCAATTAAAATAATGTTCAGCACTATGTGACCATTTGGTAGTACGGATGTACGAGATTGAAATTAGTTGAAATTTAACATTTTAAGCCGCGCTCGCTGCGTCTAGAATTTTTATCCTTTACTAAATGTGATAATTTTTTGTTAATTGTTTTTTACATTACAATTTTTAAATTATTATATTACTGACATACAATCGTTTACCATGATGATTATATTAAATACAATTATTAATTAATAATATTAAATACAAGTTAAACAACACATTTCGTCGTTCCAGTATTATAACATATAGGTTACAGTTTGACAGTTATTAAAGTCGATACTAATCGAACGGTGCAAGTCAGTAGTTAAAACGTTCATTCATGCTAAAACTGTGTAAGCTATGCTAGCTGAGCTGTAAAATCCTTAAGTTATGAAGACATTGAGTTATTTGTGTATTAGAAGTCGTGGCAATTATGTGAAAACATAAGAAAACCGATAATTTGTGAAGCGGTTAATGACATTTGACGATATTTTTAAAGTGATGGGATGAAAAATAGTTTGTTGGAAACAACGTCGAACAAAAAAGATCTTCGAACAAGCAGATGAGTCTTTATTATTATGAATAATTCATTTTATTTTATATGCAAACTATTTTTATTAATTATCTCGTAATAGCTATAAACATATGTTGGTTGGCTATTTGGGGTTTAAGGGTGTCTATAAACAGAGATTGTCACTTTCACAAATGAATTATTGTTTCAACCCATAAACCATTAACATGTTTCTGATAAAAATTGTTCAATAAATATTTTTTTTATTGCTGTTTATATGCATTTCACTGACAATATCATTATTTTTAGAGCGCTAAGATATAGTGCGATTTTTCTGTACTTTGGCATTCTGGAGATGTTTGCATCGCCATTGAAATGGGACTAACCAACAATCAAAAATGATCGATGATGATTTATTGAATATTTTTAACCAAAAACATTTCTATGGCTTGTAGAATAAAAAATAATTCATTTGTGAAAGAGAATTTAGCTGTATTCTGATAGATTATTATTTTCTTCAGTCAAATGTTTAGAATAAAAAACCATTTAATAACTTAACCGGTTTACAAATAATTTAACATGAATTTCATTGAGATCACTGTTATATTTCTTTTCGATAATTTTTTGCGTCATGTACTCACCTCAGGATAACAGTAATGTCTAAAATATAATCTGTCCGATATGCGTATCACTGTTTTAATGCATTAACAACAATGCTTAACAAAAATATTGTCAGTCGAGAAAACAATCGCGTGATCGACAATTATTCTCTTGATTATAAATTCTACTAAACAGTAATTATAAAACTTGTGAAAGAAAACTTTTTTCTTACAGTTAGTTTTAACCTATAATTAATACACGTTTAATAATTTTAGATAATAAAATATAACTTTATTCTAATACATGGAACTTTGTTTTGTTGCGATGCGTTTTTAAATATTTATTTAAAGTTTTTCACTCATATTTTATTATGTTGTATATATATATATATATATATATATATATATATATATATATATATATATATAAAGAGAGATAGAGAGTCCGCTCAATCAATTTAAGTTCCCCGTATTTTCATTATTATAGCCAGTGTGTTATATTTTTTTGTAAAAGTGTAAACTGTATTACAGACGACTAATATTACTTTGTTTTCAGACAACATTTGTTTTCAACGTGAACTCAATAGAATTTTTTATATATAATATTGTGAAATACCCTAACTACAAATGCGCAATGCATTTAGGTTTGCTGCCAAATAAAACACTTTTTGTCTGAATAATTTATTTTTTGTTTTGGAAAATTAATAGTTTAGTATTTTTTATTACCCACTTTTTTTAAAATTACTTTTAAATTACAATTAATATGCGATTGTGTCAGAAATCGTATAGAGATTTCCAATAGTTTAAAAAAAGTTTCTTCTAAGATGCTCCGATGATTTTGAGAAGACATTCCTTATCATTAAACTGTCTTCCATATATATATATATATATATATATATTAAGGATAAAAATAAATTCAGTGTCTTTTTTATACAAAATAAATGTTTACGGAAAAATACAATGAATTTCAGCCCTTAAAATATTGCTTCATATAACTTTTATCCATCTATCAGATCATAAATCTACTTTTTTAGATTAAAGAAAAAAATAGGTCGTGTCTATTTAAACGATATCATGTTCTATTGGAAATACACACCCGGCAAGTTGTATCCGATATACTCTTAATATTTTTTAAAAAAATCGATCTAGAAATGCTTATACTAGATTCATTTGTGAATTATTTTAAAGAACAAAATCCCATCGATGTGTGTGACACATGTGACAATATTCTGTCAATGTTCCATGCTTTCAAACAGGTTGTGAGCGTTATGAAGTGGTCAGGAACCGACATACGAGTAGACTATCTGGCGAATTCGCCAATATCCTCGGTGACAATTTCAATGCTGCCGATAGATTCCAAACATTGGCAGAGGAAATTTAACTTTTTGATTGACTTGATTACATGTTTTTTCAACTGATCTTAATGTTTTAACGCAGTGCGCTGTGTAATTTTTAGAGCACTTTTGCTGCTTTAACGTGTAAAACAATCAAATCTGTGAACTTTAATAACGACCACAGTGTTTTAAATTCTTAGCTCTGTTTTGTTCGAAAGACTACATTGACAACGTCACTTGATACTTATATAAAATCAATTATTAAAATAATGAAAATAATGGAAATTCGATCCAGTAGATTGATAAGTGCGCTTATTTATCAGTTACTATTGTCAGGGTAGTGCACGCAGGCAGTCGTTCTTTAACCCAAAGTCAATAGTCAGTCATGTTTACAGTAGAACTTCCATATACGTGGATTCGGTTTCCGCGGTTTACCACATCCCCAAAATATTTAAATGGAAATTCCAGAAATAAACGATATTTTGAAGAAATAAATGTAAAAAAGTATTTAAAATGTGTGTGTAAAAGATATTTTTTATTACTCCTTCGTTCCTTGAGGGTTAAACAAATACGTCAGAATCCCGTTCATTGGAAAGAGAGAGAGAAAACAGGCGTAATAATGTACAATGTATTTTATTATTATTTAATGTTGGTAATGTCTTATTGTGCGTAATTTATCAATTAAACTTTATCATAGGGATGTATCGAAACTAAAAACGACTTATACATGGATATGGATTCGTTACTATTCGCAATAGGTCTTGGAACTTATCGCCTGCATATTAAGGGAGGACTACTGTATTTATTTTCGTTTTGAACCAATTAAACTATTGTACTATTAAAAGTTATAGTGCGCGTCTTTCTTAAAGGGAGTTTTCGGTTTAGAACTTTCAAAAAATCGGCGCTTGTAAAAATTTACTCATGTAAAACATTCAACGCGTTTTTCTCTAAATGTATTTTTCAAACTGGTAGGGCACATCTCAAAAAATAATTAATCGATTCACGTAAATCTTTTTTAAATTAAAGAAAAAAACATTTTTCCATGAATTAAACCTTTAATTTTTCGAAATATCTTAAATTTTTAATTTTTAAGGGATAGAATAACGCAAAAAAAGAACAAAAATATGCATTTTGAAATATTAAAACTTTGTAAAAAAAAATGTTTTAATGTTCGGATGTTTACTGCTCGAAAGTTGTGTACTTTTTGAGAATGTATTAGGTTTTTATGTTTCAAATCAATATTTAAGAAGCTAAACGTCCCACCGTCGAAGAAAATTTCTAAGAGATTTACTAAAAAACACCCTAACGCCATTTTGTTTGTTTTTTTTTTTTTTTAAATAACCAAAATTTATTTTATAATCTCAAATAGATGTTCAATAAAACGCAGAAAACCCAATAAAAGTACCTTTTTTTAGAAAAAATTATTAAAAATTATCCTTTTTCGAACGGTCTAGACCGGAAATTTCCCTTAAGTGCGTAAAATTGTAATAATGAATACTTACTAAATTTCTTCAATGAAAATATATGAACAGGTAGTTTAGAAAAATAAATTTTTCTATCAAACAATCAAGGACGATTTTTCTTCAATCAAAGACGATCTGATATTTTTTTTAATTCACTACTTCAAGTGGCAACATTTTACGAAAATTGATAAAATGTATCACTGTGTCCCTTTTATACAAATATTATGGAGCCGCGTTGGTAAATATTAAATGATCTCGTGTACAATTAAAAAGAAAAATTGTTCAAACACATCGCTGCAATTATTATTTCAGCTCTTTTCTTATGCTGTTGAATCTTTAACAGACTGTTCTCCTCGAAATGCATATTTAATACTGAAATGTACAGGAAATTAGAAAAATTCTGTCACGTACAAACATAAATAAACAGACGTGTGCGATATCAAGCAGTCTAATGATTGTTTTGTTTATACCAAAAACAAAATTTAAATGAACACTTTTGATATTATTACAGTATAAGGATTTCTGTATATAGATGATTTGTTAATGTGTGTATATTCATTAGATCTGATCATTATTTAAATAGAGTCAAATGAAAAAAATATTTTTTACAGGCGAATTAAAACACTGAATATGTTAAAATGTATTTTTTTTTTAAAAAAAATTTCAAATAATTATTGTCATAATATTGTTTCATAATACAGATTTGGAAACGAATCATACTTACATATTGTGTTTTCTTATAATTTATTAATTTGGGTGTATAATATTTTATAACTAATTATTTTTTTCATTTATTTGTCACACTTGCATTTACTATATTGACTTTTATAAGTGCAAATGTTTTCACAATGCAGTTCTGAGACTGTGGCTAAATTTACTTTCATATATGAATTCTTTTTTTTACTTCATAAACTACAAAACCGGTTTCTGGTTAGAGATTTTTAATAAATCATTATAGATATTTTTTGATCGTTTCCTAATCAAAGATGATCAATGAAAAAAAAATTGTATTTATTAAGAGTGTAGAAAAGATATATGTGTGTATTCCTTCTCTCCTCTAACCAATCTTTTCTAAAAAGATTTATCTCACATCTCCACATTGTCCGCCTAAACTTGCAGATCGAATCAATTCGTACTCCAGTTATTTACATCAATGTTTCGATTATAAATAGATTCTTTAATTATTTTCCCGGATGAATGCTGTTTCCACGTCACAAATTAATCAAAAATATTTTATAAATCATTATTTTATTGTTACTTATGCGCATTTCAATTTTCAAAGCGTCAAGGTGCAGAAAACCCTTAATATCTATTTATATATATTCAGAGATTTTTCTTACCGTGACGCACTAAAACTGATGATATCGCCATTAAAATGCACATAAACCAGAATAAAAAAAATATTGATAAAGATTTATTACAAAATTTTGATCAGAAATATTTTTTTGTGGTCTGTGAAGTGAAAAAGGAATTTATTTGTAAATGTGAATTTAGTCAGTGTTAGGAACAGTATTATTATTATCCTTTTATAATATAGTTTTTAGTAGATCCCAACGCCGACCATAAGGCTTTAAGTGTTAATTAAATTTCAAAACAAGACAGTATAAAACATACCATTTTGTTATATACTTTTTCCCAGTAACTCTAAAACTAGTCGTCTTTCATTTATTTCATACGCAATAAAAGAAACAACTTAGATATCCACTTAACGCGATCCGAATCCGACCAATGTTATTTGTTTTCGACACAATACAATTCTTAAGAATCTCAACAATGATCGTTCAGATGTCATCAATACCTGGAAATATTTAAACGGAACATATATTATTATAATGATTAGAAAGTAAACGGATGAATGTATTTTTTGTACACGCATGCACTCTTCTATATTATAACACACGTCCGTAAATTCTTGATGCGGTTCTTTCACGACTTGTAAACTTGATGCATCGTTTTTTGTATGGTTTTTTATGTTGCATGCAGCACGATATCGTATTATTATACGTATATTTTTTAGATCATTTTAAATTGGGATGCCACACGTTAATATTATTGTCGATATGTACATTTTTTTTGTATTTATTGTATGCTCATATATATATATATATATATATATATATATTATATATATATATATATATGTATATATATATATATATATATGTATATATATATATATATATAAATATATATGTGTATACACACACACATATAGACACACACACATAAATATATATATATATATATATATATATATATATATATATATATACAGACATAAGTAGACTGTGAAAAATTATGTCAAGAATCATTTTTTCTAATGAAAAGAAATAAAACAATTACCAGTCTATACCATTATTGTCACTCTTGATCACTTACTTATTTGTAACCATTTTCTTAATGTTACCGTTTCGGAAGATCCGAAAGTTTCAAAATTCTCAAGAATTAACAAAAGTAATAGAAAAAACAGAATATTGTACTCCGTATTAAATGAACTTGTATAAAAAGTAATGAGTTATATTTTATTTCTTATTTTACGGTTATTTGATATCCAAAACAATAATTATATATATATATATATATAAAGAGAGAGAGAGAAGAGTTTTGTGAAGAGTTATAAAGTGAAGATTAATTTTTTAATTTTTCAAATGAAAAGAAACAAAACATTTATCGATCTATATCGTTAATTAGTACTCTTGATCATTTGTTGCTTTGTATCTTTTTTATTAATATCATATTTTCGGAAGAGCAAAGAATTATAAACGGTTTATTTTGAAAAATGGTTAATTCTGTATAATGGTTATTTTTGACAGAACAAACGTAAATTTAGCATTTTTATCGATATGAAATAAAAGCACCATTATATTTAAGCCAATTTATACGTTAATACACTTGAAATTGGTTTCCCAAGAAATATCAGACATGCGAATTTATTTAATTGAGTATACAGTATCTCTTATTTTCTATTACTTTCAACAATTCTTCGAAAGTTTTGAAAATATATAATTCACTTTATATATATATATATATATATATATATATATCTATATGTAGCATGTGCTATGAGCAAAATATAAAGTTAAGTATACATTCTCAATTGTTCAAATAAAAAGAAACAGACTTAATTGTCAGTTTATACGGTTTATACCATTGATTAGAACTCTTGAGCAATTATTATTTCGTATTATTTTTCTTAATGTCGCCGTTTCGGAAGATTCGTCAATTCTAAAAATTGAAGAATTATTAAAAGGTATAGAAAATTAAACTGCACTCTGTATTAAATACATTTGTTAAAAACAGGTTAAGACTTTTTTATACCTAAAACAACAAGTTTTTTTCTTAATTTTACAATACTTTTGATCCTTTGAAACGGCGATATTAATAAAAAGAATAGATAGAAGTAATTGATCAGGAGTGCTAATTAATAGTATACAACAATAAGCGTATTGTTTTTTTTTTCATTAGAACAATTAAATATGTATTTTTGTTTTCGGAATATCCAACAATTCCAAATACATACATACATACGCACGCACGCACGCACACACACACACACACACACATATATATATATATATATATATATATATATATATATTTCTGTATGTATAGAAATATAATAGTTTGATACCTGTAAATTATATTTATAGTTAACATATAACTTTTACATAACAGTAATAAACATTAAAATATTATGTGCAAAGAATCTGAAAACAAGCAAGTTACTGAAATACAAACACTGCATATTATTAAAATAAACTTATTAATACATACATTCACACACACGTTCACACATATGCGGTAATCGGTGTGAAAACGTACACAAACTG
>CM068315.1:14764009-14934009 GCA_034766995.1 Acanthacorydalis orientalis | reverse complement strand
TTATTCGATATGTTTATTGTTTCATTCGGTTACATGTGCATGCTTATAATTAACAAGTGGACGAGAGTAGCGAGCCCGGGGGTTGACGAGCGAAGCGTATAGGGGGCGGAACCCCATAGTATATATATATACAATATTTTACACTCTAATTGGAATAAACAATTTAAATTATATTTTGCCCTTGTTCAATTTTCTATTAGAATAAAAACATATATTATATTATCAGCTCCTCTCTTTCTCTCTCTTATGTATATATATATATATATATATATATATATATATATATATATATTACTGAAGGTACGTTATAATAATAGTATGTCTATACTTTTTTATAAACTACTTTTTTCACTGTACAAAAAAAGAAGACAACTACAACACGAGACACCAACCAACGTACGACTCATCATACATGAAATTATGTATGTGTAAACATTTTTGTCGTATGATTAAAAGTTACTGCTTGAAAAAAAATGAGTTTCTTGTACGGTGTTCTACTTTCAACGTCATTTTCCATCTCTTCGGTAGCATAAAAAAAAACCTGTTGCACGTATGGCTCGACCACGGCCAACACAAGACCACAGTCTGTAGGCCATTGCACTGCAAAACTGACACGATGGTTTCCTATTCAGTAGGTCAAGTTTAAGAACGTCGAGTTGTAGAAGTGTTATTCTCGTATTCGTCGTGCAACAATTCGTTTGAGTGTAAACCAGGAAAAATCCGTTTCCTCGTTGGAAATATCCTGTCGGTCGGTACGGTGTTCACGAAACTGTGAGTCTGTGTTTGAGTTCGATAACAATGACCCATGTACAGAAATACTGTAAATAAATAAATATATTACGCTGTAATCGAGAACGTTTGCAGATTAAAACAGTTAAATAAAAGACAGTTGTTTCGTTTAACGAGACTTTGTTTATATTTTTTGTCAAATCGACTTTATGGTTTTAGGTGAGATAATTTTTTTACTTATTATTAAAATTAGATATAGAACCATTTATTTCCATCTAGGATCCATTTATCGTTTTTACCACATAACAATATCATCTATTAATCTATATAACTAATCATGACATTTTTGAAAATAAAATCATAATTTTTCAAAGCAGATTCTCGTGGTCTAAAATCAAAATTTATCAGGAATACTAATAACTCGTTATTCAGTTCCTCATATATCACTATAATTCTGAATTTGAAATATTTTAATAGAAATTTAGAAAAAATGGAACATCGATTTTTAATAATTGAACATAGGTTACATATTAATTGAAAATTGGTTTTATATTGAAAATTGATTTTATATTAATTAAAAATCAGTTTTGTACTTATTGAAAATCTTTTTTAAAACAATTGAAGATCGGTTTTATACCAAGTGAATAACTGTTTAAAACAATGAAAAATCGATTTTTACTTATGAAATTTTTATTTTTTAAAAAACGGACATATCTTTTTGATGAAATATTTATATTATCATCACAGATAATTGATTTACAGAAACAAAATTATAAAGTTTTAGAATACATTCCTGACGATGTGGCTCTAAACTCAATTTCATAAATGAATTCTTTTTCACCCTACAAACCACAAAAAAATGTGGCTAAAAATGTTCAATAAATCATTATTTATCACTTTTGATTATTATTGACCGGGAAGTCATTTTCTCACAATAAACAATGAAAAATGATCAAATATGATTTATTGAACATTTTGATCATACTTTTTGATTGTTTGTGGGATGAAAAAGAATTCATTTGTTTAAAAACTACCAAGCGTTTAAGAAGATATGTCTTAGACACTGACCAACTTGTCGACCAGATGTTTATCAACTCAATTAATATTTTTTATTTTATTATATAATACGGAATCATAATAAAACGCAACATGCAATCGTGTTTGATTTAAATTTTGCAATATTATTTATAAAATATCAATATGAATAACAAAAAACTATCAGCTACCGCATTCTGATTAATATTACAATTATTATTTTTAATTTGTCTTCATACATTACAACTTGTAAACATATATATATATATATATATATATATATATATATATATATATATATATATATTGAGCCTTTTATTGACAATGAGGTTCATGTTCCTTCTGATAGATGGGTAAGTTTTTATTAAAAATATTTTCCATGACTATTTGCTTAATTATTACTTTGACACTATCAAGCTTATTTTGCTAATTTTTAGTCATTGTTAAATCGGTTGCTATAAAAAGATGCTATAAGCAACTACAGACATGGTTATCGTAACTTTAGTGCTCTGTAACCCTTTTTAATAATAAAAAAATATTATAAGTGATTATATAATAGCCTTGTTCAATTACAAAATTTCTTATATGATGGTAGCAGCTTAAAATCTATGATTGTTGTTCAATTCTTAACAGATAGTCACAAGTTAAATATCAACTGGACGTTACTGACTAAAATTCGTCACTTAGTATTCAAGACTTCTGTAAACAATTAAATGTTTAAATAATGTATGCAAATGACGAGTCTATCGAAAATGTCGTTGAATTTAAATCGAGCATTTTGTAGAAATATGGAATGAACGTTCATCGTCTAATTGACTGAATAATGTTCTCTCTATATTATAGCAATTTTTATTATTAAAATTGTATTAAACGAATTCAGCACAAAACATACTTTTTATTATCATTTTTTACACAATGTTGATTATTAAACAATAAACAAGATGTCATGGAAACAACAAAATTGCTATACAGCCGTGTATATATATTGAAAATATGAAAACAACTTATTTTTAATTGTTTTTTTTTTTTAAATTTTTGTACTGTCATATTTCATAAAAACTCATTTTAAAAGTGCACATAATTGTTAAATTACAAAATTTCTGAACAAATTATTTAATATTTATTTTATTTTGTTTTTAATTAATCAATTCAGCATTTGTATACCTGGTTCTTATTCGGTATAATTTTATTTATAATACATTTTATAATACTTTTTATTTATAATACATTTTTAAACTTTTTATCAATATTATATATATATATATATATATATATACCCGTAATACGAAAATAATTAAATTTTATTTTTAATCATTTTTATAAGTTTCATATAGTCACATTTTACAACAATCCATTTTAGAAACGCATATAATCGTTTAATTATATAATGTTTAAAACATTATGGCACTTAATTATTTTCTGAAGTATAAGTTGTAATTACAAACACTGAAGAGATTTAATTGCGCATTGTATGTTGCTTGAACAATGTGTTTTATTTTTTTTTCTATCCGTGTTGTAAATTGCAAACATCTTTAAAGGAGTTAATGTATTGTACTTTTTACAGGTTATTTATAACATTTTTAAATTGACTGTAATATATATATATATATATATATATATATGTATGTATACATACATACAAACAAGGTTACATAGCAACTATTTTGTTTCCATGATACCTTGCTTGTTGTTTGTTATTAAACACTGTATAAAAGAATGTAAGTAAAATTTTTTTTGGTATTGTATTAGTTCACTTATAATTTTACTAATAAAATTTAAAGAAGAGAGTATAACTACATCGACTAGACAATAAATTCAACAATTCTTTATATCTACATTATGAAATAGAAATATTTAAGTACAAACCAACAAAAAAAAAACTCAAATGTCAAACATTTTTCTTTTTAGACTTTTTGAATGAAATGAACGTACATGTTTTATTTCGTTCAGATTTATGTAAATTACAAGGATTTCTCAGTAATTATATTATTGTTATATCATTCCTTTCAATTTATAGTTGTATTCGTTTATAGAAATTTCTAAATATTTATCAGAAATTATTTCAGAGAATCATTATTTGTAACCCTTTCATTGCGACGAAATCTAATCCAGAGCGCGCATAGCAGACGGTAGACATTCGCTCAAAGAGATAACTAGAAATGTAATAGAGCTGGTAGGCTTTGACTTGTATTCAATTAACGCGCCAGATAATAAATATAATAAAAAAAATTAGGCGTCAACAGCACCATCTCGACAATGTCAATCGAGTGCCTAAAGGCGCCTACAACACTGTACAGGCAATATTAGTTGGACGCCTAAAGGCGACTACAGCAGGGAAAGGATTAACAATCATTACATAAATTTATAATTATCAATTATTGAATGTATCTAGGAAATATAGAGCGAGGAAATCTGTATTTCTGATATTAAAACTGATATAAAAGTAAAAAATACAGACTACTTTAAAAAAATCTAGGTATTGTAAATGAAAATTTGACTATAATACACATTTAGATTAAAAATAATGAAATTAATGAAATAAATTATTTATGAACAAATACTTTATTAATTTTGAAAGTATCGGCAATTTCAATTATATATATATATATATATATATATATACATACACATAAATATATACATATATATATATATATATATATATATATATATATATATGTAATTAAACTAATCACTTTAGGACAAATACTTCATCCAAATTTCCCTAATTTAAATGATATAGAAAGTTTTATTTCCCTAAATATTAATGCACTTTTATATATTCCAATTCACCCCATTTATGTCTTTTCTAAGCCTTTTAGTGAATACTTTCTGTTCTTCGTCTATTATCTTCATCATTTAATAGGTTTCTTTCAAAGCTCTACTCTTATTATTGCATCTGTGATTTGACTAGAACGCAATGCCTTAGAAAAGTGTCATAAGTCAAAAAAACTTAATTGTTACATGAAAAACAAAAAGATATATAATATTAGTTCGATATCGATAGTTCCCTATTTAATAAGTAAAATTGAATATAATGTAATGTCATATAATATTTTTTATTTAAAATAACGATTTTTTCTCTTAAACCCAATTTATTTGTTCTGTATTTATGTAAGTATTTTACAAATGAAAGAACATGATTGTAGAATACCTGTACTGAAAATATCTTTTGCTATGAGTTTACTTAACTGAACATCAGGAAAAGGAAAATTTCGAATTTTGTTACTTTTCTATGAGATATGTTCTATAATATATATGTATATATATATATATATATATATATATATATATATATACATATGTATATACTTATTATTAAGAAGAACAAATAACAGATAAAATAAAAAAATAGTTTACTTAGCAGATGTAATACATGCATTGAACACTATTGAAAATGAATGCTAAAATACCGCTATTCGCTTTCTGGTCGAAAACAAACAACTAGGTCAGCGACAAAGAAATTCTGATGATACATACGCTTAAATGGAATACAGTTCTTTTGAAATAAATCACGATGGTGTAATTTATACACAATTACAGAAATTCATATGAACAGAACGTATATATATATATATATATATATATATATATATATATATATATTAATATATATTAATATGAATCCATTTGTTATTAATGTTTCGAATTATTATGTTGAATTAATTTGTTATTAATGTTTCGAATATAATCGGATCGTATTTATTTTTAATAACACGATTAATACTGATTTAATGACTGGCAATATTTATACATTTCAGTAAAACAATACCTACTTTCTTCATCGGTATTAGTATATAAACTTTAATTGTTACGGATTGGTTGTCACGTGGTGTTTCTTTCGGTCGAACTCGACCCGATATTCAAATTCTATTTTTATATTTGTTTGCCATCAGTATGTGTGTGGATTGATATACAAATCTATTCCTTGTTTCAGATTTTTTTTAATATTTTGAGTACTATGATCGATAGCTTCGTTTGTAATTATGTCTGTTGTTATTCAAGGAGGGAAATGAATGAAAATGTACAACTGTGGATTAACAGATCTATTTGAATAGACATTATGGATCGAAATAAAGATTCTTCTATTGTATTCTAGTATTTTTTATTTGAAATTATTATGTTTCGTTCGAAAATTGATTAACACGTAGGTTAATAGAAAAATAATTGTGGTTTATGACCTTCAAACTTCTACCTAATAATCGATGCTTATATTTTCACGATTGGATTGTGAGTTAAATAAATGCTTTCTTATTATATCTTGATAAGTATTAGGTTGCTAGAAAAATAATTGCGATTTATGACCTTCAAATTAATATACATTTTTCTCAGCTAATAATTAACTTTATTAATCGAAATAAGCACCGTTAGAATTGACACACTTTTGCCAATTAATTACAAGTTTATTTATTCCGGTGGTGTAAAATTGTGAAGTTCCCGAGTTGATAAAATTTCGAAATGCACTCTTGGCAGCAGCCTGGTTGTTGAAAACCTTGTCCTGTAAGGAGTTATCGAAATGCTTAAACAGGTGATAATCTTTTGACGAGATGTCTGGAAGAATGGTGGATGAAGCAGTGTTTCATAGCTCAATTCATTCAACTCTTGGAGAGTCAATCGTGGGTCGTGTGGTCGTGCAGCAGGATTTGACCTTTTCGATTGGCCAGTGCAGGAACCAGATATCGCAGTTTTTGGTGCATTTTGCCGATTTCTTGACAATTACTCTCAGCTGTAATGGTCTCCAGAATTCAAAAAAATGTAGTAGATTATATCAATCGCAGACCACCAAACGCTTACCATAATTTTCATTTGATATAATTTCGGTTTCGCGATACACTTAAGGCCTTCGTTTTTGTCCAACCGTCCAGTCCGCTTTCTGTTATCGAACAGGATCCATTTTTTGTCGCACATTACAATTTGATCGAGAAATGGATCGTTTCCGTTGGGCAAAAGAAGTGTAGAATAAACTTCGTAACGGCGATTTTGTTGGTTTTCATTCAGTTCGTGAGGCACCCATTTGTCAAGCTTTTTTATTTTCTTATCTATTTTAAGTGGGTCCAGAACTGTTGGATGATTAGCGCCTAACTTTTGTGCAAGCTGTCGAATTGTTGTGCGTGATTGTGATTCAACTTCAGTTGGTCGTTATGAACTGAAGGATTCCGCGATCTTCATCTTCAAGGCTCTCATCCCCAGCACGAAATTTTTGGGAACCACCATTGCACCGTACACTTCTTAACAGTACCGACACCAAAAGCATCGTTCAATTTACCAGCAATTTCTATTGCTTTACCACCCGTTTTGAACTCATACAAAAAAATTCTCTTATTTGCTTCTTTTCCATCTTTAATTCCATAGCACAATTGAAGCAAAATTGTTAATAAAATCAAAGTTGATGTTACCAAAATACAGACCGAAAAATACACTTTAAAATGATAATAACATAAATATGATGAAATGTCACTTTAATTAGAAAAAAATAAGGTTAGAATTCAGGAAACAAAAACGGCGATTATTTTCCTATCAAGCTAATATTTTAAAAATAAGGTTATTTCAAAACAGTTATTTTTAAATTTTCTTATAAATGACAATTTTAATAGATCTATTAATTACTTCGAAACTGAACTTTAAAAAGAAATCAGTTTTTAGAATCGTTACAACATCTTTCTTCTATGATGTGCTATAGAAGTATCTTTGTAAATGAGTACACTGTTAATGTTTCTCACTGTAGTATACGTTGGTAAATAATAGCAAACTAGTCGATGTTAATTTTACTTTTTTTAATTATTAGGAAAATTTTAGTCCATGTGATGAACAGTTAAAGGCAAATCTTTAATATGCCCATATAAACATTGACGTAGTTAAATATATATTGTTTTCAAATAGATACATTTTTTTAATATAAAAAGAAAAATTATTTTGCTATTTGTCTCACATATCTAGTGCAAAATGTGACAGTTTCACAATTCTTTAAATGTTGTTTAAAGTATAAAGATCCGACTGTTCAGCATTTTTATAAATTTCGTAGAAATATAAACTTTGAAGTGCACTATAATTCATTTTTTTAAACTACAGGATGTTTGATTGACTTTCACACGATTTTGTTTTACCACAATTTTTGTTTGTTGTGTAGCTGTCAGATGTAATTTGACAGTGGTAAAGTTTGAACGTAGGCAATTCGTTGTGGAAAGTTTAAAATTGCAACAACGTGTTTTGGAAATTAAAAACATTTTATCAAAATTTTTTATCACATTTTTTTTTAAATTTAATCATGAGTGACGAAGCTTATTTCGACATGCGTGGATATGTAAATAAACAGCCATTATTGGGGATCGTAAAACACAAGAATGATGCATGAACGACCTCATCATCCCCGTAGAGTCACTTTTTGATTTACAATTTGGGCTGGTGGCACCATTGACCCATTTTTTTTTAATTCTAATGGAAATGTTGTTACTGTCACTGATGAACGATGTTGTACGATGCTATAAAACTTCTTTGTACCTGAAATTAATTGACAAAGTCTACAGCACATATAATTTCAACAATACGGTGCCACATCGCAAACAACTTGCTCTATGATGCCAATTTTGCGCGATGCATTTCCTGGACAAATAATTTCAAAATTTGGTCCCATCGATTGGCCACCTCGTTCATCTGATTAGATTGCGCTTTTCTCTCGGTCTGCTTAAAGGAAATTGTCTACGCTAACAACCCGATCATAATTCAACAGTATAAGGATAACATTCAACAAAAAATCGTTCAGATAACACCAGAAATATGCAGAGAAGATGTGATTGAAAGATCCCGTATTTATAGCACGGCCAGAGGCGGCCATTTGGCCGATATCATTTTTCACACTTAACGCTACGAGTTATATAAACGATCCATAAAAAGTAACTACAAGTGTTTTATTTAAAAATTACTGAAAAACAAAATCGGCCGAAGTTTATTCAAACAGCCTATATATTATCGAATACACAGAACATTATACACAAATTAAATATCGGTAACAGAATCAACATTATATATATATATATATATATATATATATATATACATATACGAATTTCAATTCGAAATTATGTATGTATATTTTGTTGATAGAATTTTTAAACTTTAATTATTATAATTAATTAAATTTAACACACATTAATGACAAATATGTTGTATTCAAAACTCAAAACAAAATAATTCCTATTAAAAATATCGCTGTGTCAAATATGAAAAATAAATAAGCCTATGAGAGAATTTATATTTTAGGAGGTGTATTTGTTTCACTTTTAAACTGATAAATGAAAATATCAATCAAATTACTGAAAAATCTAGTTATTTTATATTTTTTAATTAAATCTGAAGTGGAATATGTTGAGAGCGTAATTTCAAACTTTGTATTATCATTTTAATGATATTGCAAAAGTGTATAAAAAAAAATAAAATAAAAAATAAAAATAAATTTTATTGATATTAAAATATAATACACGGCCAGGTTGACCTTTTGATTTTTGCGGTTAGTGCGGTGCCCTTACCTATATCGGTAGTTATCCGCTTTTGTGGGGTAAGAGTTGTTTGTTGTGTTAATGTGATTTTTATTAATGTCTCTTGCGTGCTTTCCGGGAAAAATTTTCAAAAAACCGGAAGAAGTGTATACAATTAGCTATAACAAAATATATATTTTAGCAATGTTCTTACTTTTATTAACCCATACAATCGATAACAATACCATTAACCAAACTTTAGTTATTAATTAACTTCAAATTTACAGCATAGAGGAGTAAAAAGCTGCAAAAACTGCATTAAAGTACAATCTTTATGTTTAAATTTTATCAGTTTATTTTTTGAGTGTGGGTGTGTGGGAAAGTGTCAATTGTTGTACGATTTAATTTAATAAAGATGTAACGATTTATCAATAGTAAATATCACATGTAGTATATTTATTATCGTTCCTTGACGTTTATATAACCTAAACGATATTGTTTGTTTTTAAAATGAAACACACTTAGAGAGCGAACATCAAAAGTTTATTGAAAGGTTTATTACTTTTTGTGTTCTGGTCTTTATTCTTTTATACGCTGTTAGAACATTCATCTCAAGAAAACGGATATTAAATAATCAATGATTCATCATTTACCTCATGGAACTTCTGTGCCCGGAATGAAAATACTGTTCTATAATTTATATTTAAAAAAAATTTTTTTGTATTGATCCGAAGCCCATCAGGACGTGCTACTCGATATAAAAGCTACACATATGTTTATAGTATTGTAATTAACAGAAAACATTTTTAAATTCGATTCATTATATCATTTTTAACACTAACTAGATATTTACAAAGCAGAGTTTAATTAAAGTTTTTGTTTTCAAAAGAAACTACATTTCATAATAATTTTGAAATAATTGTCTGTAAGCTAACTTCAGTGATTCCGATAGTATTTTATAAATATAACATAATTTAATAAAGTATTCTTCCCTTTATTCTATTGTTATTCGAGATTTTTATTCTATTACCAACATTTATTTAATTATTTATCTTTTTTATTTTTTCAATAACTTAAGAAATACATAACTTATAGTTATTAATTTAATAAATGTAATTAAGGAATTTATTTGTTATTGGTAATTAGGAAATTTTGATGTTTATGGTTTTTGCAGTACCGAAAATATTTAAAATCTAGCTAGTAATGATGATTTAATAAATAACTTACTTAAGTAAACCGTGAATATAATAATATTATTTAATTTTTTACTAACATAATTGTTTTGATTTATTAACGACAGCATATATTTATTTTACACTGAAGAAAAAATCAATTAGGTTATCAAAACCTGCGTATGACATTTCGAATAAATCAGAAAACTTTTATGTTCACAACAATCAAATCTAATTTAAATTATCAATCTCTTTTTTGCACATCACTTCGTGTTTTCATTTCAGTGCGGGAAAAAAATAACGTGTAATCACGGTAATATTTTGTCTCGTTAAATCAGTTGAATATCTTTCTATATATATATAATTAAAATTATCCACAAAAAAAATTATCTACAACGTTGCAAAAAATTATCTATCTTCGATGTTTATATCCTTATATATATATATATATATATATATATATATATATATATATATATATATATATATAACCACTGCGTTGCAATATATCTGTGATAATAGTTATATAGACATATGAGTTTAAAAAAATATGTTTATTATTTCATTCGGTTCATGTACAGGTTTATAATTGACAAGTGGGCACAGAGAAATCGTGAGTTAGTGAGGGCAGTGAGAAGGAGGCAAAGCCCCCTAGTAATGTTTTAAAACAAAAGTCAGTCATATGTATATTTTTTTTCAAATTTGACTTGAGGTTATATATATATATATATATATTACATTTTTTTAATTTCTGTACATGCGACCCAAAATTAATCAGAATTTTAGATCTTTTCCGGAAAAAATGATATCTGTGGTCAATACAAAAAGTAATATAATTTTTTTTTATTTTATTTTAGACAATCATTACAATAATGTTTCAAGTAAACAGATTTAATGTTAAAGTAAATAGAAACAAAAGTTACATTTGAATACATAAACAGATTTATCAAAAACGATGTTTACAATCATTTACTATTTTTCTGTAATTTATTTTTAACACTCAATTTTTTAATTTAAAATTTATCTGGAATGTAAATCCTATATTAGATTCTGTGTCGTGTTTCCTGTCACTTATCCCATTTTTCGCAGCTAATTGACGGTCTATCATAATAATTCAAGATGCTTTTCCTGATGTGTACGCGCCTATGTCCTTCATCACGTATATCAACATTTGTAGACTGCTGGTTTATATCTTGTTGTTTTTTAGTTCTCATTTAGTATCAGGTCGTAAATTGTCACATTATAGTTTATCATATAAAAAAAATAATACTATACGACAACGAGACTTATTAATTGACTTTTCAGTTCGTGTCTGTTGCTTTAATCGTTTTTTGATACGAATAGCACGACGAATATTTCCTGCAACATTGTTGAAAACAGTTTTAACTCCTTATCAGTATTTTACAAAGTATTTTAAAAAATAACACATTATATTCTCGAACGTCCGTACACTTGTTTTTATCTGTTGACAGTTGCAACATTCGAATATATAGAAAAAACAGTTTCAAAAACATTGTGTATATATATATATATATATATATATATATATATATATTAGGAGATTGTATTGAAAGCTGCTGTTTTTTTGAGCATTTATTTCAATAACAAAATGTGTGAATACATTAATCAAAGTTTTTGCCCTCGGAAGCTATGACTTTTTCCCACTTTTCTGGCAGAAGTTAAATTCCACGACGAAAGAATGGTCTGTCTTTTGAGCCAATCCATTCAGTAATCCAATTTTCGACTTCTCCGTAGTTATGGAAATGTGTATCTTTCAAACCGTGTTGCATCGATCGGAAGAGATGGTAATCGCTTGGAGCAGGTCCGGAGAATACATTGGGTACGGCAGAATCTCCCATTCGAACTCCATCAGTGTTTGTTTCACGGCTATAGCAACATGGTACCGAGCGTTGTCATGGAGAAGAATCACTTTTCGGCAATTTTATGCAATTGATGATCGTTTTTACATCAAATTATCAATCAGACGCTTCAATTGTTGTCGATAATGTTCGGTGGTGATTGTTTCCTTCGATTTCAACAGCTCATAATACACGACATCCTCCATAACCCATCAAATAGAGAGCATTGCTTTGTAACTGTAGATGTTTCGTTTTGGTATCGACATTGATGGTTGGCCAGGATCAACCCATAATTTCTTGCTTTTCAGGTTGTCAAAATAGATCCACTTTTCATCGCTGGCAGCATACATACCTAGAGCTATCTACACGTGAACATCGGCTTTCAATGCAACCTCCTATTATATATATATATATATATATATATATATATATATATATATATATATATACACACGAGTATATATATACATACATGTATGTATGTATACGATTATGCATATATGTACATCAGCGAGAGCTATGCCAATATGTTGAAACAATTGTTTGTAAGCTAAACTTCAGCGATTCCGATAATAGAATTGTCATTTATAGTCATTCTATTCTTGGAAGCTGTCATAAAGTTATTTTTCCAAAATTTATATGTAATCTACTTCATTACTTCTCCATGTCAATGTAAAATAACTTTTCATACTTTTACTTTTATATATCCCCATAGTATTAATCTTCCATCTTTAAATTTTAATATTAGGTTGGTTCAAAAGTAATTGCGGTTTCTATCATTTTAAGTTTGGTGCCGATTTTTCTCCGATACTGATTTTTCTTCGAGTTACCGTTATATTTTGTTATAATCATGTGATACAGCATTGTAGACAATTAAATTTGCATAACTGATTTGAGCTTGTGTTTATTGTTTTCATTCTTTAGTATTGTTGGATATAACATCTTAAATTAGTCATGGAAAAAAGCAAATTCGTGCGTTTTTGTTGTATGAGTTTAAATTGGAAAGTAAATCAACATAAACTGCTCGAAATATCAAATTTGTTTTTGGCGAAGAGTCAATTAGTGAATGTGCAGCTCAAAAAATTCCAAGTTACAAAAATTTCGTAATGAAAACGAAAGTCTTTGTTGATGATGAGGGTCGTGGACGTTCTTCAGCTATAGACAATAATGATTTAGGACCCATTATTGAAGCGGACCCACGTAAAACAACTCTAGAGGTGGCAGAAGAACTCAATGTTGATCATTCAACAGTTGTTCGACATTTGAGCCTAATTGGAAAAACAAAAAAGATGGATAAATGGATGCCGTATGACTAAACGAACATCAAGCAATTCGGCGATACGAAGTCTGCTCTGCGTTTCTTTTGCATAATAAAAGTGACCCGTTGATCGCATTGTCACATGTGATGAAAAGTGGAATCTCTACAACAAACGGAAACGTTCATTACAGTAGCTAAACCAAGGAGAAGCACCAAAACAGTTTCCTAAACCGAAGCTTCATAAAAAAAGGTTATGGTCACTGTTTGGTGATCGGCATGTGGTATCATTCACTACAACTTCTTAAATTCTGGTGAAATAATAACAGCAGAAAAATATTGCCAGGAAATTGAAAAAATACATGAGAAGTGCATCGTTTACGGTCTTCATTAGTGAATCGAAGAGGACCAATTCTTCTTCATGACAACGCCCTACCACACATTTCACAAATGATTTGAAAAATGAAATTAAATTTAAATGAAAAAAATAAATCAACCGAGTTATGAATCCTTACCTCGTCCACTTTATACTCCGGCCCTGTCTCCGACAGATTATCATTTTTTTAAACATTTGAGTAATTTCCTACGAGAGAAGGTTTTCAAAGTTCAGGCATCAGTTCAAAGCGCTTTCGATGAATTCGTAAATTTCAGGATTCCAGAATTCTGTCTTGTAGGAATAAACAAATTTTTTCCCGTTGGAAGAAATGTGTGCAGGCCAGTGGTCTTTATTCTGATTAATAAATATAATTTTTAACTGATATATGCGTCTTTATAGTCGATACGTAAAAACCGCAATTGTTTTTGCAACAACCAAATATATGCTAATGCTTTTAAGGAAGTTTTTTTCTTTATTTTTCCGCACTCATTTGTCGATCAAGAGAAATCAAACCGTTAATTTTTTTTTTGATCAGTTGATTTGATCTCAATCGTCTTTCAGACTTTTTTATATTGGAAATTTTTGTACGTTTTTCAAAATAAATAGTTTTGTACATAGTTTCATTATTATTGCAACAAAAAAATACTGTTCATGAATCATAGAAATGTTTATAAATAGTTTTTGTAATAGATATAGATTTTATAGAATGCTCAAAAATCGAATCAAATATTAACGGCAGCTAAGAGAATTGAAAAAATAAAATAGATTTTTTTAAATGTAAATTTTAGAATAGTTTTTTTTTTATTTCAGATACAGAAACCCCGCGAGATGAAGATAAATCGTGGATTATTTGATATCAGTTTTTGTTTAAAACTTTTTTCGATAATACATAAAGGGTTAAATAAAGTTAAATAAACTTGTCTTGGTCTTATTCTCGTCGTTCTATATAACAAAGATAACGTTTGAAGTCGCGTACACACTTTTACAAATTTAATGCAAAATAACGGCATTCTGTTTAAATGAATAATTATAAGAACAGATTTTAATAACTGTTAACAAACACATTCGACAGATGTATGTTAATTTATTCATCTGTCAATTTCGAGAGTCCTTCACGTAAATGTGTCTTTCTTCTTATACTCATATAAATAATACGCATTTGAAGAAAAAAAAATGATTCTGAAACAACAACAACACCATTATTTTTAATGTTTGTTTATAGCGTAGAGATGTTATATTATTATAGGACCGTATGTAAATTAGACATCGACGGCCGTCGAAACAAAAGTACACAAAGTGTAACAATTTTACTATCGTTAAACAAACGACGGTGCGTGCATACTAAATTTCGGAGAATTCGGACATTTCTAGACTGACTAATATTGATACTGTCTTCAAATAAAATGCTTAAAATGTAATAGAAGTGTACATAGAATACGTGGTATTTGCAGACAATGTTATTTCATTGAAACGAGAATGATAAATTTACTTGGAATCGAATCAAACGAAAATACAAGATTTATTACTTTTCCAATTATTCTTCTTTCATTTCTTGCATAAATATGATTACAATTCCTCTATAAATAAATAAAATGTATAAATATAAACATAATACTAGACAATTTTTCTCAAATATTTTTGCTGTCGAGTATTTAAATCGTCCATTTTTATTGAGCTATATAAAAATGTATTATTTGTTTTTCACATTCGTGTTAATATTTACCGTATGATATTTAATATTTTTCTCTTAACTTTCATACATATTTTTATAGTTAATTAGATCTTAAATATATAAATAGAACTTACTAGATATAAATGACAGAAACAATCAAAACAAAACATTAACACATATATGAAATATCAGAGCATACTTTCATTTATTTTTATTTATTTTCAATACGCAGAATAGCATCAATTGTCAAAAAATCTACAACCGTAATTGTTTTATGATTATAAATCAGAAATTATTCTCAATATATTTCTAAAAATTAATACAAGTGCAATAGAAAATTTCCATGAGTATAATTTTTCGTATACTTTCTTAGTTCAACTATTCTAAAAATATGTTACTCTGTAATTCTATGCTTTATGAACATTTCTATGATTCGTGAACAGTATTTTGCTTGTTGCAAATACAGATTCTCTCTTGTTCTTTTACATTTTCGTTAATTTTGCGTTTGTTTCCAGTTTTCGCAATGGAAATACACAATTTGTACGAAAACATATCGCAGTCGAATGCTGAGATGATTGAGAACATCGAAAACGAAGACTTCGAGAACAAAAACTTGACACCGATCCAAGATTTTTACAAAAAGACCAACATATTCATCACAGGCGCGACTGGATTTCTGGGAAAAATCCTAATCGAAAAACTGTTACGCTCATGCCCCGATATTCAAACAATCTACATATTGGTTAGAGCCAAAAAAGGAAAAAATATCGATACCCGAGTTGAAGAAATGTTTGACGACATCGTAAGTAAAAAGTAGTTTTGTTACTTATTTTTTTTTATAAAATCCACATACAATTTAAAATACTAATGATTACTATTTTATAAAAGATGAAAACAATCTATAAATTTTTTCAGTAAGGTAATTCAATTAATTTTAAGAGAAATTAATCTTTTAGTTGTTGTTTTTTTACAAATCTGTTATTAATACTAATCCAAAGCATGATACTACTTTAAAATTCCAGAAACACTATACGTTTTGATTTCAGTTATACTATTAATCTCATCAATTATCGTAATACAAAAAATGTTTAAGAGATTTTAATAAATAAACTCTTTTTAATATTTTTTGATAGAAAAAAGTCCATTAAATACTAGTGTCCAATTCCATATATTTGGAAAAATGTCATTCAAAAACAGTTCAAACACAGAGAGATTAATGTAATCCCCTATCACTGTCCACTATATATACACAGAGAGATTAATGTAACCACGACTGAAGTAATTCAAGAGCTCTGTTAAAAGAAAAGAAAACTGGATTTTATTCTTTAAATAATTTTTTATAATCACCTAATGAATTTTATTGAATTCACATTAAAACTTCTTGTATCCGTTCAACTCCCCTCTCCGCAGATTAAATCCTGTGTGCGCCACTGGTTGAGACTGCTTCGGATTTTTTCATGTAAACCAAACAAAACGTATCATTTGCAGTACCACGTGATCATGGATAGTTCGACTGATGGCTTAGAAAGTTAATTAGAGTTCAACATTTCAAGCTGCGCATAGACTTTTTCCTGTTAAATGAAATTACTTTCTTTCAATTATTTTTCAAATTATTGTTACAAACATACGATCGTTCTTATGATGATTAATAATATTAAATACAAATAAAACGACAAGTTTTATCACTGCAACATTATAGCATATCAGCCTTAAATGTTTTAACGAATATAGATTATAGCATCGAGTGTTTTAACTGGAAGCCGATAATAACGAACTAAAGCATGCACGTTTTTATTTAGGACATGCTCTTATATTAAAGTTGTGCGAGATATATAGCCGAGCTATGCAGGCCTCAAATCAAAGCGCACCTTGACAGTAAAAGCAGTGACTAGTTGTACTTTTTTTAAAAAAATCTATTTTCTGTTTTTAAATATTTTATTCGGGATTATAGTATTTCTAAATAAAGCATGTCTAAATAACTACTATTACTAACGACTGTTGCTCTAAAAAAATTGAATATCTGTGTATTTTTTTCTAATACATACCCCATACATTGACCTTCCAGGGATTAATTTCATGTTTAAATTTTTTTTGAATCTAATCATCGTTTCAAATATGGCAGTTATGTTACTTGATTTGACCGCTAATACATAAAATAGATTCTGGAAAAAAATAGACAAGAGATAATTAGGATAAGCTAATCAGTTTATTCAAAAAAACAAAAACTGAATAAATTACTATAATCACTAATTACATGGATTGTTTTTATCTCTTATAGAATACAAGTTAAACCGCACAAGGCCTTTATAATGCCTCCACACACTAAACAAATATAAAAAGTACCGATCAATTTTGATATCCGTTTTGTTTTCGAAGCAGTCATTTACTGACACCATAAAATTCGTTATACACTTCCAGCTTACACATTATAGGTAAAACTCTGTCATCATTTAAGTTCAGAAGTTCAATGTTCCTATAAAATAACAGTTTTCCCCCGACAGCTTTTCAACCGTTTGAAGAGTGAATGTTCGAAGTTTCGTCACAAAATCGAACCAGTTCAAGGTGATTGTTCGATGCCGGGTTTAGGATTGAGCATGTCGAACCGACGCATGTTACTGGAACGAGTCCATCTGGTGTTCCATGTGGCCGCGACAGTCCGCTTCGATGAGAACCTGCGTCTCGCAATGGCCATAAACGTGAATGCAACACGAGATTTATTGATTATGTGCAAACAGATGATTCATCTCAAGGTTAGATTAATGTTTGTTATTAATTAGTTGACCCACTTGAGTGTTGAGCGGTGATTGAACTCTACATGTGCAATACAAACTTTAATGAACTCCTCTTTTGAATGCGTTTCACAATGATTGTACAATTTGAGTTAATAAGAAACGAAATACACCTTAATGGAAACTTGAAAAGATTGACGTTTAGGCTGAATTTCTCAATTCGATAATTATTCCAAACTAAACTAATTGACATAACATTGAACATAATATCTTATTAAAATGGAATGGATGGTATTGATTAAAATATCAATCTAATTTTAAATTAAAGTTGATTAGTGTCTATTAATCAATGGTTTGTATATATCGATACGAATTATAAATTGAATGTTTTCAGTTTTAATTAAAGTATTCTTTAAATAAAAATATTTACAATGTAATCATTGTACAGTTCATACTGATAAGAAAGTAAACTTAACCTTGTTTAAATCTTCAATTTACACCGTATTTTGTAAATCAATTCTGAATATCTGTCGACAAATTGAAGATAAAATTATATTTTTTTCAAAACTTCGATTCTATGTTATTAGATTTTTCTTATTTAGACAATCAATCGATATAATTGTCATCTTCAAAGTGCAAAAAAGACATAAACTATCATAGTCTGCTAATATATAACATTATTTCAATACATTAGTAATTTATTTAGACTTAACTGCGATTAAGTAATCAATTTACAACATTTTTTGTACGAATCGTTCATATCTGTAGAAAATTTAATAATAAAGTTTTAATTTTCTATAAATTTACATATAAGTATAACATTTTCCATTTAATAATTAATCAAATTAATTACATTTTTCATTTTTAAAAACTCAAAAATATATGATGAAAAATATATGAACAAAGCAAAAATTGTCATTGCCTACTAATCTAAAACATTATTTTTTACATTCTTACCTTATTTAACTTACCTATACTTAACTAATCCTATATAACCTATACTTACTAATTTTTTTGGGTGTAAATCATTCGTATCCGTTGAAAAATTTAAAACAAAATTTAAAATTTCTACAGATTTTTTTAAGAGCGTTAAATTTTTCATTTAGTAATTAACTGATTTAATTATATGTTTTTAATTTTTAAATACTGTCAGAGGGATATGAGCCAAAAAAAACTATTATAACCTTTTAATATAAACATTATTTCATTATATTATTATTTTAATTATATTTAACTGGGATTAAGCATTAACAGGACAGAAACTATCACAGCTTGCTAATATGGCATATTTTTTCAGTATATTATTTAGTATATACTTGTTTATACTGGATAATAAGACTGTATAGTGGATTATATTTAGTATTTTCACAAAATTATTGAATAGTAGATGATATTTTGTATTTTCTAAGATAGTAAATGGAACAAAGATAACACGAAAATATTAGACAGCCAACTGTTAAAATTTCATACGATGTCAATTTTTTCTTATGTAAATTATTATCAAGCTGAGTTATTTCATAGCATCTGTGAATACAACGAAAAGTATTCATAATTATTATTAGAATTCACATAAATGTAAGTTTAAAAAACATTTATTATAAAACAATAAAGAATACGTTGTCATGATAAATATGGTTGCTATGCAACAATGAATAATGCTCATAATCTTTCACTAAAAACGCTAAAAACTATAACTAGAACTCACTAATTAGTAGCGTCTACTAAACCACTAGATCTAAATATGGTTATTAAATGTATTAAGAATAAGTTTATGACTACTACTAGATTTAGTGATATATAAAGCGCTACTAAATAGTAAAATCATCAAATTCCATTACCATATCTTGTTAATGAATCCTCGCAAGTAAAAAGTCATTGATGCAGTACCTGACATTTTTCAAAAGTGTGTAAAAGAGCGCAAATAGCATTTATGCGAAAAGATCTAGAGTTCCAGTATTTAGTGAAAGATTATGAGAATGTCCCTTTAGTTCTAACAAGTTTCATATGAACATAGAAAACAAAAAATGATTAAATTAATAAAAGTTAAATGTATGCGAGTGATTTTTAAGTTAATCAAATGTTTCAACGCCAACTACGTTCTAAGATATACGACCATAGTTGAAAATCGTTCATAATGTGTGATGTCAGTTACATGAAACAAAATAAATTTTTAATAATCAAAGGGTCCTATTTTTTTATTGGACATGATATATATATGAACTTATTATATACATATAATTAGAGAAATAGGGAACGTTTTGTTTACATGACGATGTGATGAAACACATTTTTAGTAATTTACTAAGCGCCTAAAGCATTCCGTTCAAATTTCATTTTGAAACACCAGTTGACATTGGCCAAGAAATTGTCACTTCATTATTTCATAAATTGTATAAAACGGCATTAGTATTTTTTTTAATTGCGGTAAGCTATTTATACCTATTTTGCAACGTGTTTGTGTAATAAGCACGCTATTAAGCACATACGTTAATTTATGTATTTGAAATATTAGAATTACATTTACAATTATACAAGTCGGTCCAAGGAATTACAGTCATTGTCGAATAATAGTAATTTCATTCTTACCAAAAGAGACCGAATAATGATAGATTTAATGTAAATACATTATTACCGTGAAGCATCTGTTTGGTTTCAATCCACATTTATGTTATTTTTTTCAGATGCTGTTTATTTTTCATTTTAAATTATTTGTATATATTTAGCAGATTATACTGAACTCATATGTATTCAGTCCTTTGAGAAAACGTTGCAAATATGTATAATAACGTCAACTGAACATGTTTTGAACAACTCTGATTCACGTATTGTTTTCAAGTGTCTTGTATTTATGTTTCGAACCGTACACATTCATTACTAAATATGATAACATTAAAATAAAGGTTATACAAATCCGATTGAAGGTTTTACAACATAAACATAGAATATTCGTTGTGTACAAATACCTTGTGAACACATTTTTTGTTAACAGTCGACAGAATGTTTATTATTTATTAAATTACTTGTATCTGTTGCAAAACTGCATTCATATAAATATGGAGTTTTCAGTAATATCAATTGTACATTCATATTTTAGAGTTTTGTCCACGTCTCGACCGTGTACTGCAATTGTCCGAACGAAGTCATCGAAGAGAAGTTTTATTCGATGCCTATTGAACTGAACGATCTCGACATGATGTTATCGAAATTGGACGATAGACAAATCGATGAAATAACACCAAAGTTAGTATAATATAATACTTCTACGTATACATACAAACCTTTGAAAGAAACGTTAGTTCTTACTTAGGATCGAATCAGTCAAAACTACAGGATTTTGAAAGTTACAATTCTCTTATTCTTTGCATAAATATCGTCTATAAAAAATGTGTGTATGTATATATATATATATATATATATATATATATATATATATATATATTTCAAACAATTTCCTCAAAAATTTTTACAGTCGAGTTTTTAAATAGTCCCTTGTTATCAAGCGATAAAGAAATGTATATTTGCTTTGCACATGTGTATTAATATTTTTGTAATGATATTTAATATGTTTCGTTCGACTTTTTTACATACTTTTTTTTATAGTTATTAGATCCTAAATATATAAATAAACCTCGCTAGATATAAATAATAGAAAAAAATCAAAACAAAATATAAGCAATTACATGAAAGGTCATAGCATACTTTCATTCATTTTTATTTATTTTCAATACACAGAATAGAATCGACTATCATAAATTCTACAACCATAATTGTTATATAACGATAAATCAGAAAATATCCATAATATATTTTTAAAAATGAAAACAGGCCCAATATAAAATTTACATGAGTATATTTTTCATATAATCTCCGAGTTAACATTTCTAAAAGTGCACTTTTCAAAGCCTTAGAGTTTCAGAACGCTCGTTTACATAAAAATTAGATTTGAAAACTCATTTATGAAAGTGAATTTAGCCAGTGTCAAAAACTAAAATTATAATAAAAACTGAAAAAAATGTTTGATCTTAAAATATAAAAATTGTAAGAGATGTTTATAGAAAGTCAATTGTTTTTCTGTCTTCTTTTATTAATTATTAATCATTCTTATAGGCACTGATAGAAGAGAACGTGATTCATTAATCACTTGTTAAAAACAAAGAGGATAATCAATTAATGTTAACATTTTCATTATCTTAGTGATAATAGAAAATTTATTCTGTAAAAGTACAAATACTAAAACGATCATATTGTCGCTGAATTCACATTCACAAATGAATTCTTTTTCATCTCACAAACACAAAAATCTGGTTAAAATTTTTGACTTTTCTGTACTTTGACCTTCTGAATATGATATTATTGCCATCGAAATGCGCATAAGAAACAATCAAAAATGGTCAATAAACAATGATAAAAATTATCAATAGTGATTGATTGAACATTTTTGACTAGAAAAATTTTTGTACTTTGTTCTGTTGAAAAAAAAATCATTTGTAAAAATATGGCAATTGTATTTTAAAATTTTGATTAATCAGACAAAATTCGTTTTTTTCCTTTCAATAACTGATTTTTCATTAAACATATACACGTTACTAATGACATGAACACATTAATAAAATAATACTTTTACAGACTGCATCATTTTTATAAATTAATATTTCTCTTTCGTGGCCCTTTAAAGCTTTAAAGAAGAAAGTGCAACACTTTTTTAGTATCACACGAGCTCGCCTGATATGGCATTACTTTATGTGACGTGATAATAAAGTGTACCAATCATAATAGTACAGCCAAGTGAATAAAAAAAACTATTGTGGATACTTTCTGACTTACCCTTACACATTTTTAAAAATCTATATTTTGTGTTATAAAATCAATGAGTCATTTATATTATAGAATAAAATTTAAAAACATGTTTTTCTTTAATTATCATTCTAGATTTGTCAGTAATACGCATACAACAATTAAAAATAATTATTCAAATTATAGTTAACTATGAATAAGTAAAACAATTGCGTGAAGACAAATGTTGTGTCGACTCTTAAACGAAATAAAAGCCAATCTAATAATAAATAAATACAATTACGACTCGTGATGAAAATTAAAACTGTATTTCTATTATTCAAAAATTTCAAGTAGACGATAACTGAAATTAAAAATATATTATTTAGAATTTTAGGTGCATGGCCGAACACATACACTTTCACAAAGGCATTGGCTGAGACCGTCGTGCGAGATTACAGCAAGGGCGTTCCTGTCGCAGTATTAAGACCTGCGATTGGTGAGTTGTAATTAAAAAAATAATACTACCCTATAATTACATACGAAACCGTTCCAGAAGAATGTTCCTGTAATACCGAAATTATATCCCCTTCGGCCAGTATAATTCATTCTAATTATGTATTATACCCGGTCGTGTATTACATATATTTTTCAATCGAACATTTTTTCTATTTTAAATTTAGTATTTAAATAATTTATAGTCTTTGATATATAATTAAATCAGCCTTTTTCTTATTAATTTTCACATATGATTACTTGATTATCGTGAAGATGCGATAATCGAATGTAGGTTAAAAATATTTGTGTGTACAGAATATTTAAAATAAATTGACTGTGACGTTTTCAGTGATCTAAAAAAATAAGAGACACGGCATTGAAATTAAAAATAAACAATTCGTATGTAGGGGCTCGAAGTTATTTTGTAAAAATTTACCTGTTCCTAATACAATAATATAAAATATTACATTCCATTAAAAAATACATATATTTTTAATTTAAACTCAATAATTGTGGTAAAATAAATTTTATTACATTGACGGAAAGTTATATCGGTTTTTAAATGAATGAAAAAACGATGATAGTCTTAAAATCTGTTCTTAACTCTCATTTGTTTTAATAATCAATACCAGCGCTTTCTAAATTGAGATTTTTGTAGAGAGTTTGTTTTTTATAAAAGTGGTAAACAAAAAAAAATTCTTTACTGGTACGACATATTAACAGTGTAAACACACGCTATATAGAATAGTATATAAAAGAAACTACAAAATTTTCTATTATGTCAGAAAAAATGAAACACTGTTCGTAGCATATCCATGGTAATATTTTATATTTTATTCGTGTCAAAAACAAATGACTGGCTGTCTGATTGTTCCAGCTATCCGATAACAGTCTCTTCATAATCAAAGTATGCTGTTATTTTACTTTTTTGACATTTACCCAAAATTTATCGTTTGTTTTGTTAGAAATGTCATTTTCAGATACCGCTAAATCGGAGTTTGTTAATTCAGTCAAAAAAAAAAACATCAGTAAGGATCTATAACTGATTGATTATCATAGCTATCCAAGATATTTTTTCATAACAAATATTCTGTCATTTCACTTTCTTGATATTTGCCGTGGATTTGTCATTTGTTTGTATTAGAAACGTTATCTGTAGATATCTATGAATTGCTAGATCTTATTCGGGTGCTAATTACCTTAATTGTTGCTCTAAATCTCACACACACACACATATATATATATATATATATATATATATATATATATATATCTGCCTCTTTGCAAGATCTGAGTTTCTTATTCTAGTCAAAAAACCAACCAGTAAAGACTAACTTACAATCAACGACTGAAAATTTGCTACAGCTACCCAATATTCTAGTCAAAGTTAAATTATTCTGTCATTTAATTTTCATTTAAATAAAATGTTCGTCATTTAAATAAAAATTAACAAACTAAAATGATCACTCGCGTGATACTCTCGCATTTCTCTTAAACATATTGTTTTTTTCAAGACCTACTGTGTTTATTCATTTATTTAAAAATCATAATAAAGCATTATCGTCCGAAAATAATTTTTATCAGACGTCATTTATTATTTCGTCAAAAATTCAGGCTACACGGTTGAACATTATCAGGTGATATGTAAATATTCTACGAAGAACGGTTCATGCAAACACAAAACAACAACTATTTGATAACTTAATATTTATAGATAGAACATACTTGCACCGAAATCGGTATTACTTTCCTATTAACCCATTATTTCACAAACATGGAAAAACTTCAAAACAATTAAATAAAAAAACTGAACAGATCGAAAACACACAATTACTCACTCTGTTGAAAGTAAAATATATTAAAATTAAGATATTTTTGTAACGAAATGTAATTATCGTGCGCGATATGACATAATTTAATTTTATCAGACGTTGACCTTATTAAAAATGTTATAATATTTAACAAAAACAAATATTTTATTATAAATATTTTTTTATAATAGTTGATGGAATTTCTGTTTTAGTATACTTGTTTTTTTATCAACACAATAATATGAGAAGTGCATTTATATAGATGATTTGTTAATGTGTGTTCATTGATCGGAACTAAATATCTAAATAAAACCAAATAAAAAGAAATAGTCTTACAAGTAAAATAAAACTTAGAATGTAATGAATTTTGTCCTTTTTAAAGAATTAATTATTGTCACAATTAGTTCTAACACTGACTAATTTCACTTTCACAAATGAATTCTTTTTTCGGCCAAAAGAACATAAAAGGTTTTTGTGATCAAAAATATCCAGTAAATCTTTTTTGATAATTTTTGATTATTTCTTATACGTATGTTGATGGCGTTGACATCATCTTCAGAGCGCTAAAGTATAGAATAATCTGAAGTTTATTTTTAGGGTAAAAAAAAACATTTTTTTTTTAAAGAAACTGAAAAATGATCATTAAAAATTAATGATTGTCTTTTTTTATTGACCACAATGATAGAGTCATTGATCACAATGACTCTACTATCATCTCAGAATATCTCTATTTATTCGAACGTACATAAAGGATATTTTTTCTTGTCAATAGTGATTTCAACATTTCAAGAACCAATGCCTGGTTGGATAGACAACTTCCTAGGCTCTACCGGTGTTGTCGCTGGCGGATGTTCCGGTTTCATGCGAACGCTGTACAGCAATGGATATACAAAGGCGAACATCGTTCCTGCTGATATGTGTGTCAACGCAATCATTGCATGCGCTTGGGATATAGGAACAAATAAACAGAATCAGTTAGTAATCTTTTTCATATTCATCTTGAGAATTTCCTATGAAAAATATCAACAGTTTTAAAAATCCACGTAACACATTAATTATTACTGATATAGATCATAAAAAGGACAGGGATAAAAAATAAGATATGCTTGTGTTAATTGTTATAAAAATCAAAGATATCCTCGGAACAAAAAAATATCAAGACATATACTGACAATTCAATATATAATAAATACATTTGCTTAGAATTACTAAAATGGTTTCTATTTTATTAAAAAAAAATGATTGTCTATATGTATACATAATTAATTATAAATTTATTTTTTGTGTGTCAAGTACAACTCGTAACATGTAATGGGCCAATAGCCTTTTACATTTTACTATGAAAGAAAAGACCGAAAAATCAGAGTTTATACACTTTTTATTTTCATGTTTATACAAAAAGGAATTCTCATTTTATAAATACGAGAATAATATTTTCTAATAATTGAAAAAAAAATTCTCTTGTTTTATATTATTATACGTTATGTGTTTATTGTCTCCTGAAAGCTAGATTATGTTATCTATTTAAGGAGTTTCACCTAATGTTCAGTGTTAGAAAAAAATACTGTGAAATCCTGCAAAAATATTATAAATTTAATTTAAATAGATTAATCTGTTTCAAAACTACGATTTATAGTTTGCACATTATTTAATAAAAAAAACTAGGTTGTATTCACTATTTAAGAAAGTTTTTCATAATGAAAAAAATGAGTATGAAAAAAATATTATGAATTTTCTAAAAATTAATAATAACAAAATAACAGTAGTGTTAAACTTTTTTGTAGAAACAACGACGAAATTCCTGTGTACAATTACGTTTCGACGACAGAGAACCCGATCACATGGAGTGAATATTGCAATATAAACAGTTTTTACATCGAACAGTATCCGTACTCGAAAACCATATGGCGTCTCAATTTCCGTCTAAACAGCAATAAACTAATGTACGCGCTCAACGTTCTCCTCTTGCATCTGCTCCCTGCTATTATTCTCGATACAATTGCGACGATTTTTGGCAAACAGAGGACAGTTTTGAAAATTTACAAGAAAATTCACAAGTTCTCGGACGTCATATCGTATTTTTGTACGAATGAATGGACGACGCCTAACGAAAATGTGCAAGCACTGTGGAAGAAGATCAGTACACATGATAAAAAATTATTCTTCTTCAGTATGAGCGAACTGGACTGGTTTTCGTATTTTAAAGAGTATGTTAAAGGTATTCGAGTGTATCTTCTCAAAGATCCATTATCTACTTTAGAGAGAGCGCAGAAAAGATATCAAAAGTAAGTTGAGTTTTCAATAGTTGTATCGCATCTATTTAAAATATTTTCTATGCACACAAAAATATATCAAGGTATGTCTTGACTTGTGAATTGGACAGCGTGCATGGCTTCAAATTGTTCATGTAAATTAATCAAAACGCAACATTTTCAGTACCACTCGATTGATATGGCTTGAAATTCGACATTTCAAGTCACGCTTACTGCGAAGTATTAGATGTACATTACTCTTTTTCTGTTTGTTAAATGAGGTTCTTTTCTATCAATTCTACTTATATTATAATTGTTAAATTATTGTGTTGGAAAAATATGATCTTTCATATGATGATCAATAATATCAAATACAAATAAAACAACAAATTCTGTTGTATCAACATTAAAAATAATATCTTTACGCATGTATCTAAAATGTTATGTCGATGAATTTTTTTTACATTTATGAAACCGATACTAGCCGAGCCGTACAAGCATTTAGTTAAGACGAACTTTCATGTTAAAGCTGTATAAGTCATACTAGCTGACCTCCACAAGCTTCAATTAAACATCACACTTTCAAAATCTCATAATAAAACCTATTATTTTTTACAGGCTCGTCTGGATCGAACGAGGATTAAAATTATTACTGAGTTATTTACTCGTGTATATTTTTGTATCGCTGTTCTCCAAAATATTATTCGGATAATTCTTTAAGTACATAAAACACACACGCATTCTCCTTGATACAAACATTCATTAATCATTCGTTCGTAACACATTAATCGTCAATCGTTTTATCTCATTGCACATTCCGCATGTATAAACTATTTACAGAAAAATATTTTAAACATTTTATTTCATATTTTGATATATATTAATACACTGACGTCGATTTAATTTAATCGTTGTTTTTTTAACGATCAAGTGTCAATATGTTAATACAATTTATTGTCAATATTTTATATTTTAGTTGTATTGAAAGCATTTAATCTTAAAATTTTTTAAGAAAACGTTTATCGAAGAACAAAACAATTGAAAAATAATTTATTTTTTTTAAAAAAAATAATGCAACATACTATGAAAGTTGCTTTCAACAACGTTTCGTTATGATTTTAAATAAAACAAATATTTTTTTAATATGTAAGTAATTTAATTTATCTTAAAAATATGAGTAATGCAGTATAGAGTACAATCTATTATGTTTAGATAGTAATATATATTTATGTGTGTAATATAATAAACAATATTTGTATTTGTTAAAAAAAATCTATATTTTTATCCCTAACTGACAGCTCCTGTACGACCGGACATTATCTTTAAATTTAACACTAACCACGAAGAAATGATTAACTTAAAAGCTGTTTCGGATGTGAAAAGATTAGATTGTTTAAGAAATATAACAGGAAATCTCGTAACGTAACTTTATTTTTTCAATTATGTTATTGGTTGATATTTAAAAAAAAATCTGCATCTCAACGCTCTAAAGATGATTGCATCGTCATCGAAATGCATATAATAAGAATCAAGAACGATCAATGATCATTTATTGAACATTTTTGGTCGGAAACTTTTTGTAGTTTACGAGATGAAAAGGTATTTTTATTTTGAAATTTTAACAAAAATATTCTTATATGTTCTTCTATTAGAGGTTTGTCCACATAGCGCCATTTTTGAGATTTATTCGATTATACGAGGCGCGTTTTTAAAGTGAGGCCGTTCGGCAATTAAAAAAAATATTAATGATAAAAATGATTTATTACAGGCAAAGGATATATATATATATATATACATTATTTTTCCATATACTCATCATTGACTTCCATGCATTTTTGATATCATAGCACCAGCTTCCTTATTACCATGTCGAAGAAATCCATCGCTTGTGACTTGATTCAATTAGCAATGCTTGTCTTTAATTCTTCTTCATTTTCAAAACGTAAAAATGCGAGTCATTTCTTTATAATGGCTTTAGAAAGAGACGACTTTTAAAAATGTATCTTTATTTTTCTGGCTATGCAAAAACTGATTAGCTGAATCGATACATTTCTGCTTGTGTGCATCAGTAAACATTTTTGGTACCCGTCTGGCACACAGTTTTTTGTAGTCTAGCTTTTCTGCCACAAAGTCATAAATCACGTTGCTGGAAATTCAGTAAACAATCGTGAAATTGTAAAACGGCATTTTTTTCGAATTTTCGTCTTTATTTATTCCATCAAATCGTCCGGCATCACACTAGGCCGGCCATCACGCTCTTCATCATGGATATTCGTTCGTCCTTTTTTAAATAAACAACACCATTGCCTAAACCTACCATCATTCATATCACTTGGCCCATACATCTCACAAAGTTACCTATGAATTTCAACAGATCTATTGTTTTTTACTACCAAAAACCGGATCACAGCATGAACTTCGCAGCTGGCGGGATTATTTATTGTCACACTCATTATAAATCACTCATGAGTGTCATCAAACAGGAATTTGAAGACGAAAAATGGTTGATGGCTAGCCTATGAACCACGTTAAACTATTACGTGTGCGCGGGTTCATTATTCATGCTTAATTGTCGGTAATTACAAAACCGATCTTACTTTAAAAACATACTTCTTAATAGTATATAAATATACTTTGATATATATTGACTCCGATTAAGTAAAATTATTTTTAATAATTTAAATCGGATTTAGTTTAAACACTGCAAGTGTTGTAATTTTTAAAACTAGTTTTCCAAACGACTCCTCAACTTGTCCGCTCATGCTATTATAAGACCAAGGAATACTCAAAATAAATACAAAATATTTTTCAAAAAAAATAAATTCTTTTCATAAACAATACTTGAATAAAAGTATGTGTATATTTTAGGTTATAAAAAAGTTAAAAAATATATTATTATATTAAAAACAGCGTAGTTCTTTAAATCTCAGAAGAGTTTATCATTTAATGTAAGACACATTCGTAATTAATCTTTAGATATAATTCTATTTTTTAAACTATTATTCATAGTTTGTATATTATTTCATGGAAGCTCAATTATATTCGCCATTTAAGATAGATCATATATAAGGAATCTGGTAATCTTCTATTTTTTATCAAAGATTAGTAAAGTATATTATTTTTTTAATCAGAATAATGTGTGATTTTATACCTGTAATTTTATTAATATGTTATTCTGACGGTCTTCGTCATTTTAGATCAGTTAAGTGGAGAGCAGGACACTTATCTGATCCAAAAGAAGGATAATAGTTTTTATTAAAATAGTAATAGTACGATTTAAGAACAGGTGCGAAATATGTAAACTTTCCATAATCTTTTTTGTAGACAAAGATCATTCTTTAAATTAAAACTTTTTTATTTTTCAAATTATATATGTTTGTAAATAAATATAACTCAGAACACAGTTTTGATTCTCATTTTCTTACACATTCGTTCCAAAAACTATTATTAAACAACAAACAAGTCTTTGCTATGGAAACACCTGTTTAAAAAAATCAATTTTCCTAATCAAAGTTAAAAATTTTGATCAAATAATTTTACCTTTTAATAAAATAATTCTAATTATATAAATTACAAAAAAAAACGTATTAGAAAATAGTAACTATTACAATATATAACATGAGATTATTTTGTTGTGCTTAAAAGGTAACTTTCAGTGACCTTTCCGGATGATTTACAATCGATGAAATAAAATCTGTACAATGTTTTCCATAACGAAAATGTTTCTCCGTTCCCTGCTGGCAATCTTTCTTAATCGGTAACAAAGTCCCAATAACGCTTGACGACACACAACCGATCATCATTTTCTATTCAAGTCTGTCAAATGTTCAACGAAATGCATCTAAACAAATATTTATTTACATATGTCTGTTAACATTTAAATGTAGCCATTATACACAAATATTATACGTATTCCGTAACGATAAACTAACATTGCGATATGATATGATGATCATGTTATTTGCAAGTATTTTCAATTTATAGAAAAATATGTCAATTAAATATATAAACAAATTATATGATAACAAATAATACAGCAATTAAAATAATTTATATATTATTGATTAATATACAGTGCCAGGGGCATCAGGGGTTAAGACTTATTTTTGTAGTATTTAAATAACACACTGAACCTATTATATATATATATATATATATATATATATATATATATATATATATATATATATATATAAATATGAGTGTATGTATGTAGTAGAATAGTGCACATGATATGCATACATGAGTACATTGTTAATTTCACTTCCTGTTTCTATTCTAACACTACTGTTATTGTTTTAAAATAACCGTTGTTTATCGATGGAATAAAAGTATTATTCTCACACCGACATTCATTTATATATTTTATCATTATTCAAAACAAATCAATCAAAATTAATGCAGAGAAAGAGTAAAACAATATTCAACACTGTTTAAAATGCGGGTTGTCAATTTTTACAGTATTCTTTTGTATAGAAATTTAAACACAATTCGGTGGTTGTGCCAGCACGAAGCGCGCTACGGGTTCAAGTGCGAGGTACGGAACCTTTAACTTGAGCAGATGGAGATGCTCGTCCCTATTGAGTATTGGGAAGAGCGGAAGGCACGGTTTGATCAGTATGTTGATGTTAAATTACAAGACAGTGTTACGGGGGGTCGGCTCGGGGCGCGAGAAATGCCCGCCTCTCACGACCCACTGCCCGTTGTCGTGTCCGGATCTGTTTTTCGTACGATCAGGGGGAAATTTAAAGAAAATAATAACAAGCTTATAAAAACACACGCACGAAATTAAATATGCATAATGGTTTCATAGCAACTAATGTTTCAATGGCAACGTCTTATTTAGCATTTACATTTCTTCATGAGTGTATTTCTTGAATGAAACGTTTCGTCATGAATAAATGTGCCAAATTTAATTAGACTGTTTATGTATTTTATCCATTTATTTATAATTTCAATCATAAAAAATAATTAAATGTTACTTTACTATCCATATTTTTACAAAACGTTCGGTTTGGTTTCAACAATATTTTCAGTAGACTGGTCGTTTGTGTGTAGCATCCTAGACATTTAATCGTTTCAAAGTATTTAATAACAAATCTCTAAATAACAATCTCAGTGTGCTTCAATTTATTGTTAACATGTGATTCTTTTATAAAAATTAAACAGCTATTAAATCGATAATCATGTCAATAACAAATTGGATAGTTACGAAAGTTCCCTTTAAGAAATAAATATCATAATATTAAAAAAAAACGAATTTTATTGCTGGAAATCTCACTAGATCAGGTAACCAACTATACATATACATACATACATATATATATATATATATATATATATATATAAATTAGGTTGGTGCAAAAATAATTGCAGTTTTACGTATCGAGTATAAAGATGCATATATTAGTTAAAATTATAATTTAATCAAAATAAAGACCGTTGACCTGCACACATTTCTCCCAACGGGAAATAAGTTTGTTTATTCCTACAAGATAGAATTCTGGAGCTCTGGCATTAACGAATTCATCGAAAGCGCTTTGAGATGATGCTTGATCTTTGAAAACCTTCTCTGGTAGGAAATTACTCGAATGTTTAAAAAATGATAATCTGTCGGAGACAGGTCCGGAGAACAAGGTGGGTGAGGTAGGTTTCATAACTCGGTTGATTTATTTTTTTCATTTAAATTTAATTTCATTTTTCAAGTCATTTGTGAAATGTGTGGTAGGGCGTTGTCATGAAGAAGAATCGGTCCTCTTCTGTCGGAGACAGGTCCTGAGAACAAGGTGGGCGAGGCGAAATTTCATAAACCATTTTTATTTCATTTAATTAAGTCATTTGTGAGACGTGTGGTCGGATGTTGTCATGAAGAAGAATCGGTTCTTTTCGATTGGCTAATAGTGGCCGTAAACGATGCAACTTCTCATGCATGTTTTCAATTTCCGGACAACATTTTTTTTGCTGTTATTGTTTCACCAGGATTTCAGAAGTTGTAGTGAATGATGCCACTTGCCGAACACCAAACAGTGACCATAATCTTTTTTTCATGAATTTTCGGTTTGGGAAACTGTTTTGGGTCTTCTCCTCGGTCTAGCCACTGTGATGAACGTTTCCGATTATTGTAGAGAATCCACTTTTCATCACATGTTGCAATGCGATCAAGAAAGGGATCATTTTTGTTACGTTAAAGAAGCACAGGGCAGATTTCTTACCTCCGAATTGCTTGATGTTCGTTTAGTTCATTCGGCACCCATTTATTCATCTTTTGGTTTTCCAATTAGGCTCAAATATCGAACAACTGAATGATCAACATTGAGTTCTTGTGCCAACTGTCGAATTGTTTTACGTGAGTCCGCTTCAATAATGGTTCTTAAATCATTATTGCCTATAGCTGAAGAACTTCCACGACCCTCCTCATCTTCAAAGACTTTCGTTTTCATTATGCAATTTTTGTAACCTGGAATTTGTTGAGCTGTGCACATTCACTAATTGACTCTTTACCAAAAAAAAATGGATGTTTCGAGCAGTTTCTGTTGATTTACGTCCCAATTTTCTTTCTTTCCATGACAAATTTAAGAAGTTGTATCCAATAATACTAAAGAATGAAAACAATAGACATAAGCTGAAATCATTAGTGCTAATTTCATTGTTTACAATGATGTATCACATGAGCACAACAAAAGATAACGGTAATTTGAAAAATCGGCGCCAAACTTAGAATGATAAGAACCGTAATTTTTTTTGCACCAACCTAATATATATATCTATATATATATATAAACTGTAAAACGACATATATAAGGAATGTGATAAGGACAGTAATTAAAATATTTTTATTATTATTTCTCATGTTAAAACTGAAGACTGTGAAATAAGATAAGATTTCTTTCAATACTATCAAGGATCTGATTGAGATATATATATATATATATATATATATATATATATATATATATATATATATATAGATATAGATATTTTATTTACGTTTAAAAAATAAAAATCTACAAACGACATTATCTGGGTCGCGCTAAGACTTATATAAATGTTATAACAATGTTATACCTTTTTCAAATATTTTTTTATGGTTACATTGAAAAAAAGTTGAATTATATTTTATGATGTTTTTAATTCCAGTGTATGTCTTACATCTTTCACACAACCTAATTATACGACCCTGGTTATTGTTGTAAAGTACTGAATGACTCTTTTAAAATAAATAATAATATATTACAAAATTGATTTGTATTGTTTTTTGGATTGATATATATATATATATATATATATATATATATATATATATATATATATATCCCTTATTTAAATGTAAAATATCTCACACAATACAGTCCTGGCGCTAGTTAAATTTACACGCACAAATGAATTATTTTTTCACTCCGCAAATCATAAAAGTGTTGAATATTTTCTGGCAAAAAATGTTCTATAAATTATATTTGGATCATATTTGAGCCTTGCTCATGCCCATTCCGATGGTGAACTTAACATCTTCACAACGCTGATACATAGTTTTAGTCCAAAAAGAATATTTTGCGGCTTGTGAAGTGAAAGAAATAAATATTCATTTGTGAGAAAAATAAAGAAATACTGGATAGATAAAATAAAAAAATGGAGCTTTAAGTATATTTATTATATATGTTCTCCTTGAAAGAAAGCAAACGAATAATAATCGTTTTAATAAATTAGTAGAAATAACATAAATAAATAATTTGTGCAAAACAATATAAATGTCATTTACAATAATGTTTCAAAAAAATTATCGCAATATTGAATACTGGATTACTTTTTTTGTATCAAACACTAAAAATATGGATAAAACGAAGACAATTTTAGCACAAGCTACCCATGCGTTTTAATGAATTTTTTAAGTATTCGAGATAATGATTCGTGTAAATTATATATTTGTTTACTAACAACTTTTATTTTACATGGTGTAATTGATCTACGAAGAACTGTAGATGTTGTAATTATGCATATATATATATATATATATATATATATATATATATATATATATATATATATATATATATATATATATATATATACAGATAGATTTATAGATAAATAGATAGATTAACCAAACCCTTATTTAATTCTTAGTACTTTATATGATAGCACTTAATCGAAATACTAATGTTTTTTTGGTTTTATATGTTTATTATTTAAAATACAATACATTGTAAACAAGCGTGCTCTTTCAATTGTTCAAAAACATACATTTTAACGTTTGCATTTCATTTGCTAAACATCAGTTCGAAAAAAACAAGCGCATCAATTAAATTTTTCCACAATTCATAACGTTACCTACGCCAGTGACCTTTACTGTCTGTCAATCCATTATCTAATTCATTTAACAGTATTATTTACTCGTTCGAACTGAACTCTATTGCACTTCGATGAATGACACGTACGGAGATGTTATGAAATAAAAAGAAAAAGAGCTATTCTGAAGTGATAAATATATATATAAATATATATAATCCATGTATATCTCACCAATTCGCTCATTTGTCACATCGTGTTGTTACGAACTTGCATTTGTAGTAATAGACTCGTACGTCTAGTGAACGCTCGTTCCGCGAACAGTGGAGTTTGAATCCAAACGGGTAACTAGTGCAGAATTCGTTTCTTCTCTTTGCTGTTTTTGTTTTCATGTACACAAATACTAGTTTATTGTCAGTTTGTCAGTGTAACAGTCATTCAGGCTGCAATTTGAAACCGGATTATTGTATGAAGTTTATACCAAACATTACAGGTATGGAGATGCGAAGGCATATCCACAACAAGTCCAAAGACATTAATTGTAATTTCAATGGGATCAAACATAAAAAATCTTTAGGTGAGTAATCTTGCCTTTTATGTAACACTTCTCGAACTTATCTATCAGAAAACACAGATTTGTTTACCTAAAAACTATTTTTAATAAAATTCCAAAAAAACTTTTTTTAATAAAATTTTATCTACAAAACATTTTTATGATCATTGACAGAATTTTTTATAATATATTAAAGAAAGCTATGGGATATTCTATGTATCTATTTTTGTAAACAAATCACTCGATAAAATTAGAAATTAAACTGCGAATAAAATCATATTTTTCTCATTTTCTAACTATAAAATAATGGATAAACTATTACATAGTTTGGTACTGTAGCTAAATTTGCATTCACAAATAATTGAATATCGTAAGATCACAAATTTCCGATAGTAAGATGTTCAATGATTGATTTTCAGTTATTTGGTTCTATTATTTTCATTGTTGATTTTTTAATCATTTCAATTGTTTTCTCATTGTTATTTAGTATTTCTTGACAATTTTTAGAACATGATTAATTCTTTGTCGTTTTTTATGTTTAATTTCGTTTTCGAAATAGATGATATTCTCTATTGAAGAGTTTTGGAAATTGAGATTGATTTCTTTTCTGAACAATTAGTCTGTCTAATAGTTGATTGATAACTAAATATTTTTCTGCAGATTTACTAATTATTACTTCGCGGGTTGTTATTTTTTAAATTGTTTGTTTTCATTAATGTATTATTTGTGTTTTCATTCTTGTGTTCTTATAATGGTTTTATTTACAAATGTGCGAAAAAAGACAATCAATGATTGGATATTTTGATGAAGAAATATTCTATCTAGAATGTTAATTTAAATATAAATGAAAAATGTATAAAATTTGTCAAAAATTTAATATTTTCATTTAAAAAAGACTATTGTTAAGTAGCTGAGCGGTTAGCATTCTCTGTTGTTAAAAAACATGTCTTGAGTTCGATATCAGTAATTCCATACGATAACTACTCAAATTTCATTTAGAAAATAACACTTCGTTTATAAAAAATCTCAGTAATTTCGAATAAATCAGTGCATGAAACAAATGAAGTTAAATAATAGTCACATCACATCAATCATTGTCGTTAAAACAATAGATTTTTTACAAACATTGACTAATTTAAATCAGCAATCTTAAAAACATGAAAGTATAGAAAGATTGTTGTTGTCTGTATAACACACCTACAATTCATTAAACCACCAGCTCAGTTCAAAATAACATTCAGTATTTTATATCAAAAAAAATGTTTTAATGCAGATGTATTTAATTTTGTGGGGTATTTACAATATATTTATTATAAAATAAATATTATATATATATACATATGCTTACATACATACAATAATATCATATTCATTTTATTATTATTTCAAAAGCAAATTAAACTTTTTATCATATTAATCAGTTTTGCGGTAATAAGAATAAGAACATGTCCATATTGATTACCTGTGGCTGAACATCTCGTGTATGCTTGCACGTCAGTGATTTGCAGCATTTTTCAACATGACTTAAAATCAGTTTATTTATCAAGATACGCATGGACACAAATCAAACAAATGATGATTATTTCAGGTAGAAATTTTAGAACTGTTTATTTAAGGTTGTATTTAAGATTCAATACAACTCTTCTTACCTCGAATCATCTCTTGTTCATAACATTCTCCCATTGCTCGTTTTTTGTCTTGTTATATTAGTATTTATGTCGAACTGTACGAATTTATTATTTAGAAAAAATATTTCTTGCTATAACATTCGATCTTTTTTTTGTGAAGATTTTTGATATTTAGATCAAAGTACGTTTGGTATTTAAAATCTAATTTTTTGTCCGAATTTTTTGAAGTAATATTTAATTATCTTTCTATGTGTAAAAAATAATTCCATCGCAAAATTTCCATAAAACAAAAAAAAAATTCGTGTAGATCACCTCTTCCCAAACGCTACGCCTCCCGCTACACTCTGCAAGTAGCACGTTAATAATTTCCGATCATCAATAATTGGTTGATGGGTATTGCGTGGTCTCTGTTCTGATTGGTTGACATCAGTCACATGTATGTGTAGCTCTCTCACGGTGTACAAAGAAAGAGGGTATACGATTTCAGTGTAAAACTGATAAGAAATTTATTCAAAATATTGTTTTCACTGAAGCTTTCGAGTTAAAATAATGTTACACATTTTAATATAGTATTTTGTTGTTAATTTTTGTAAACTTTTCCAGTAAAAAATTTATAACTTACATTTTACACAGATTATTTCTACGTATGTTTTTTTAATTTCTGTTATTTGTTGGGGGAGAGCGAGTGAAGAAGCGAGTAAGGGCCCGATCCCCTTGGTTAATTAAAAAAATAATTCAGTTGAGTTCTAGTTTCTTTAGTTTGATACATAACATTATTGTTTTTATGATCGACAATTAATTTGGTACTTTTAGTATTTCATATCTCATCAAAACAAAGTTTTGACACTCGCCAAACTCACTTTCACAAATGAATTCTTTTTCACCAGACATACTATAATTTTTTTAGTTTAAAATCTTCAACAAACCATTATTGATCATTTCTGATTGTTCAATCAAAGATGATCAACGATCAAAAAGAGGAATTGTTTTGTGACATAAAAAAAAGAATTCATTTGTGATTTAATATCATTTTTTGTCTGATTTTTTAAGTAAAATTTAACTAGTCATTCAAAAGTAATTACTTTGAGTTGTTTTTTTTATTTGATGAATGAAATTCATACCCTTTATGATCGAGTATTCAATTAATGTACATCTTTAAAATATAAAACTCTATGGATGCGTGCATTATATATATATATATACAATTGTATAAAATGAACATCAATGATTCGACAAATTGTATCAAAGTAGCAAAATAATTTAAATATGTGTCAATATTCGAGAAATGTGTCAAAGTTTATCCAGTTACTATGTGTACAGCGCTTATTTATCGGTCGTAGAATTACCTTGAATTTATAGCCTATATGTGATTGTCGACTGAAAATATTCTAAGTTTTTTTAAAAAAAACAGTTTATATTCGAACTAAGACATTGTTCAAATAAAAATAGTTAAAAATATTAAACAAATACTGGAAAATATATATATATATACCGTATATATATATACATACATACGATTTATTGTGACTTTTAATGGTCATCAGTTATCAAATGTAAATAATATTTTATAGTGTCATTGCCACATATCACATGCTGAATAAGTTTCAATCAACAGTAGATTTCCTGTAAACGTACATGTTTCTCATTTCTTTAAAAAAATATGTATTATTTATATGGATAATTATTGTAATTTATTGACAAGCACTGCTCCCAAAGCGATAAACAAATTAATTGTTGACTGTCCTTACTGTGGCAACTGTTTTTGTTCTGATACAAAATCTCGTTTCGCATAAAAAATAACAAGGCGTTGTTAATTAATGAACAGCGACCTAATGAATCGACGCTTTCTGATAAATTTCTTACATTATATTCATATTATTTCATACCATATGATAAATTAGATTCGATTTACGTAATTTTTTTTAAATCCAAGTTCTGCTTGTCATCTTACTTAAAGATGTATTGGACGTGCACTCCAGCATGAATAACAATAATTCGAAAATCAGGAACATTTGTACTTTCTCAACAGTAAAATAAATTGGAGGTGACAATGATAGCAGGTGGCTTAGTCAAAAGACAAATAAAAATTCGAAAACAACTCGTGCCAATGAAAGTGTCAAATTCGATTATTAATTCTATTACAAATTCGACAATAGTTTCCTACCGTGAAATCATTTTGTTATTTACATTAGGAACATCATAGATTTAATAAATATGTCATTACAAATAGACTTTTACAAATAAAATTATTTGTCTTATAGCGATACAGTAAATTAGGTGAAATGTCATAAGTCAGTTCGTAACTTTGTGAACAATGAACAAAAATTTTCAACATTGTGATTTAAAATTTGATGACATTTTGTCTGATATTCATTGGAAAATATTAGACAGAAATCTAACTACAAATCAGATATAAAATTAAAAAAAAAATCAAATAGATGTTATTTACTATGTATTCATACATTTCCATATTTTATAAATATGTAAATTATGTATTTTAGAATTTGTGAAAATTCCGAGGAACGTAAATATGATATAATAAATCAGTTATCCGTGTTCTTTCGTAGAGAAAAATATTTGTTGACAGGGATATAATTAAATGATAAGTATATAGGAAAACAAAATGACAGCTGTTATGAAAATGTGTTTTTATTTTTCAGAAGCGAGGAGAGAAGATGTAATGGCAATAAAACAAAAATTTCCTACGAAAATCCCTGTAAGTTTAGTTTTCACAAAAACCCTATTGAATAAATAAAAGTTATAACCCTTTGCAGACGAATGCTGTTTCATAACACTCCAAAGACAACATATATTAACATATATTTTTTATTGATTGTCTATTTGACTTTTCAATTCGTGCATCCTTTTAAACAACAAACAAATGAAACATAGTATAAATGAACAAAAAAGTATGTGTATATCATATCATTCAATTCTTGTCTTATGTTATTGTACTATTCTGCAAAGGATTATTTCTTTTATAAAAACCTTTATTTTAAATATTAATTTACTCTTGCGCTATTATAACATTTTTTTTTATTTCACATTTCATTTCAGTTAATAGTTACCAGATACTCAAAAGAAACAAACCTGCCGCAATTGGATAAATCGAAGTTTTTAATTCCACAGGAGATAACAATGTCGCAATTTGTCACTATTATAAGGTATTCTATTTTTATATTCAATTTTAAATAGTTATATCAATAATGGAAAATCGACACATGAAACATTTTTTATCCAATTTTATCAGTTTTTAAACGGCATGAAAGTTTTAAAAAAGTATTTAAAAGATGTTATTAACGGTTTCGACAAAAATTATATTGATAAAGGTTAAAAAACATAAGCTACAACTGAAACTAAAAATCAAGAATAAGTTATTTTATGTAAATAATGGTTTTAAGAATATTTTTTCTAAATTCCTGCCGTTTATATGGCGCAATTAAGCTAGCCATCAAGAAAGAACTTTATCTCCTTTGATTATTTATAATAAATTGATATTTTCAGTTTGTGCTGTTTGTTATATCTCGTTTTGTATACATTAAGTATTCATTTCAAGTAAAACATATTATACTGATTATTTTCATCGACTGTAACGAGACATGTTCTATTTATTTATTAAACTAACTTTTCTATTTTCAAATAGGAATAAACACTACAAACAGTTTCTATGTTCAATTCAAAAATTAAAAAATTATTATCTGTCACGCGAAATCAAGTGACATTTCACATTTTAATAAACAATTTATAATCCATCTTTTGTTAAGGTCATTTATTGATAAGCTCGCCAATAATCATTCTGCACTTTTATTTGGTCATTTATAAATGCTCGCGGGTTAATACAAGATTAAATTTAATTATTACGGGAGTCTGAATAAATCTATTTTAAGCAATAATAATTTAAATAAAAGAATGTGTTTCACAAGTGAATTCTTTTTTCACGACACAAGCCACAAAACATATTTCTGATTAAAAATATTCAATAAATGATTATTGATCGTTTTTAATTGTTGCTTATAGCGATGCCATTATCTTCAGATCGCCAAGATATAAAGTTTTTTCACTACATTAAGACCTCGATTTGCGTTGTTAATTGGTGGTAAAGAACGCCGACGCAAATCGAAATAATCTATTACATAATTTTTCTATAGGAATTCTTTTAATTAGTTTCATCTAAATAAATAATTTATATCATAAAAACCGGAAATGAAGCCAAATTGAAATGCATAATGATTAAAATTGAAAAAATCTTTTATTCATTGTAATAAATAGACTTGGATTTAAATGTATATGATAAATATTTTTTATTTTAAACTGGAAGATGAATCGGTGTTCATTCCTGTCGACTGGGTCTGATTAATTAAAAATTTATGTAAGGTTTGTTGAATTCTCGCGGTATTTTTTTCTTGATAGATTTGTTCGTAGCAATTTATAACTATTATTCAGGTCTTGACAACTCTGATGACCTGATTTATCTTGCATAATAAAGATAAAATGGAGAGTTGCCGAAAAATGAAAAAAGTAAATATTTACCGCACAAATTGAAAAAATCCCATAACGACGCAACTTACGACGCAAATCGAGATATTGGTGTAGTTTGGTGCTATGAAAATGATTGCATCATCATTAAAATGCATAGTCAGTGATCGCTTGTGTTTGTCTGAAGATAATACTATTTTAGGAAATGACTTTGATACTACCAATCGCGGTTCGGCTTTCGCATGGAAGACGACTTTTTAATATGATTTAGTGTTCTGATCTTGATATCTTAACATGTCTTGTCTTTATACAAATTAAGCCTTTGAAAGAATAATTCATTTGTGAAAGTTAATTTACGTTATATCAGAGCTGTATTGTAAGGAAATGTAACAACAGAACAGGAACGTCTCATTATTCGTTTAAAAAAATTAACACGGCCGCATGTTAGAATTTATTCTATGGTGAGAAAAAACTAAACGGATTTTATCAGTTTGTAAATGTTTCAATTTCAGTATCAGAGGCAATTTATATTTGTCATTTCACGCTTCTTTCTCGCTGACTACTTGAATTATATTGTATGCTATAGTATCAAGCGGTCTCAAGTAATGGAAATAAATCGATATTATTAGTTGTTTATCCGTACGGTTGCTAAGAAACTGACTATTTAGTGACATAGAATTTAATACAATTTATTGGGATATATGTTAAAACAAAATAAAACAAACAGTAATTAGGTGATATTAAGATTAATATTGAGTTATCTATGAATGATATTATGATGATCAATAATACATTTTTGACCAGAAGTTTTTCGTAAGTCTGGAATTAAAAAAAACAGTTAATTTGTGAAAATGAATTTAGTGACTGTGTCAAAATTGTATTTTGAAAAGATTTCTTTCCAGACTCTCGAATGTGTATCTTCGCTTGTTAATCTGTTTTATCAAATATAATTCTTACATTTTAAATTAATAAAAGATACTTTTGTTTGTAGAAACAGAATGCAGCTGAGTCCTACGCAAGCGCTCTACCTCTTAGTGAACAACCGCTCGATGTTGAGCTTGAGTTCAACATTGGCGGAAGTGTACAGAGACTACGCCGCGCCGGATGGTTTTTTGTATGTCACGTACGCGTCTCAAGAAGTATTCGGGAATTTCCCTATTAAATAATACCATTTCATGTACAAAATTGCAATTTGTACACCAAAATGCCGGTTCTCGAAATAATTTCTGACTGTTTGAAGTAGTTTCCCCCCATATCGTTTATCATATGATACTTATTCAGTCTATTACTATATATTAATTGCAGTTAGGATACGCATATTATTATTCCATATAAGTAATGACAATAAACATTTCATTTTACTTCGAATAAATCTATTTAATCATTTTTATTAGCGTTCTTTACAAGAAAAAAGAATGGTCACGAACTCAATCAGTTTCAACGAGAATTATTATTTAACAAGCGTGCCATTTTGTGTCAGCGAGCCGAAATACGGAACCCGAATCAGATTTTTGAATCTCAAGTTTCGAAATTAATCCCAGTGCTCGCCGAACAGATCCAAGTAAACTTTTAAAATAATTTGTAAATGAAATATTATTCTTTCAATGGCAACAGTTTCATTTCTATTAAAATGCCATTTTCTTGCAATTTGAGTAATTAAATTTTCTAATTACAATAAAATCATAAAAAAATACATCTTCTGATTTTATAACAAGTAATATTTTTTTCATCGTTTAAGAAAATTTCTATTTTTTGTACAAATTTATTTTTTTAAATTTTAACACGTAATTATGTTGAACCCTACAAAATAAATATATCACTGGAATTACAATGCTCAGTTTACAATAAAAGATAGAAGCCTTGAATATTTTAATTCAAAATATACTGAACTTTTGTTGTTGATATGTCTGTATATATTAAGTATTAGAGAAGTCTGTACAAATTTTAAATTAAATAAATAAAATTTAATTACTGAAAAACAATTTTATATGAAAATTACAAAATACGGTAACAATGTTTTGATTTCTTTTTGTATTTTTTTGATAACAACTGAAAGCAAGTCGTACTTTTCTCGTGTTAATTAACAATCCATTTTTTAAATGATTTTTCATACGTATTTTTTATATACACAAAAAAATTTTTTTTAAAATAAAATTCGAGCTTTGTATGGTTATGACCAAAAAAAAAATAATGTAACTGCTTTTTAATTCTCAGTCAGTGTGACAATTATTTGTTAAAAACATAGAGTCACAAACGCCTGACAGTTGTGTTAAGTATGACATTGGTTTCATTATTTTGTTTCAAAATTAAATTTTGAAATATTGCTTCAGATTAAATATTAATGATATATCCGTAAAATTATTAATAAATAAATACTCCATTACAGTATAGAATTTACTTATAAAAAAAAACAACTAGATCTGATTTATATTTTTGATTTTATATGTGAGAGGGGATTAGGAATTAAAAGAAGAATTTTTTTTTAAACATTCGCAAAATTTTCATCGCCTACTTGAATATATCATTATTTACTTCCTAATAATCACCATAACTCATTCTGTAGATAAAAATTATAATATTCTTTATAAATATCTGTGAAGTATGGTATATATCTGTGTGTATGGGTTTATTTATATATATATATATATATATATATATATATATATATATATATGTATATATATATATATATATGTATATATATATATGTGTGTATATATATATATGTGTATATATGTATATATATATATATATATATGTGTGTATATGTATGTATGTATATGTATGTATGTTTGTGTATATATGTATATATATATATGTGTGTATATATATATATGTGTATATATGTATATATATATATATATATGTGTATATATGTATATATATATATGTGTATATATGTATATATATATATATGTGTATATATGTGTATATATATATATGTGTGTATGCATGTATGTGTGTATATATATATATATATATATATACTGTTTTCCATATTATTATACTATTGTTTTAAATAGTCTGTGATTATATTAATATAGATATCTTTTATATATAAAAGACTGTTGAACAATTAAATTTGTGAATAGTAATAAGATTTTAGTAAATGTAAAATTGTAATAAAGAAAAGTGATTGTTTTAATTATTACTCGATCCTTTTTCTTTACATATGTGTTTGTGTATATATATATATACGTTTATATCAGACTTTCTTCCTGGATTCGTCTTTTGAGCGTTACATTTACAATTATTTTTTTAAATTAAAATAAATGAATAAAAAATATTTCCGCTTTGTATTAAATTTCTAATTATTATAAATTGACAAAGATGTAGTAATTAAGTGGAAACAGCTCATCGTTAACTTCAATTCTCTGAATAAAGTCAAATTTTTGTATGTTGTTCGAAAAATTCAGTTTATTTAAAACAACTTACAAATGTTTGAATTTCAGTATTAGAGATTTGTCATTTTACTCATACTCTCTGAACAAGACTGCTATGATCTGAGTTGTATTATAAATGAATCAGTTAATATTTGTTTAACCGAATGGTTACTAAGTAACAATTTAGTAGTTTTGTTATTTAACTCGTTTTCTATAAGATTCGGTCTTAATACTCATGTTTAAGCAGAAATCAGATTGGCGTGAAGACGCGATTTAACATCGTACATCCTTTATAATAATTCAGGAATAGCTTTAGAATATTTATAGATAGTTCTATTATAAGATACTGGATTCAAACATTTTTAAAAATTAGGACTCTCGTTGCATTCAGATCAGTAAAAAAAACATCTTCAGATCCAAAGCACTTACCTTTGGATCTCTCTGGCTGAACAATATTTGCAGGTCATGAAAAATAAGTCTACACTTTGATCCAAGGCATGTTCAAGAATTTTAGAGGTTCGATTCGTGAACTCCAATGCTTGGAAATGGGAGTACATAAAAACTCATAATTTTTGTTTTTTTTTTTGTTACAAAATTAGAAAAAAATTTAAATGTATTGTTTTTATTTAACACATATTCAACATTCGTTTTTAATTCGATATTTGCAGATTACTTCTTAGGACTTGTTTGAAGAAATGTATTGTTATCAAAAATGCGATATTGCTAACATGAATAATAAAGAAAATCTATTTTTATATCGGTGGTTTTTCATAAAATTCTAACGGGCGTTTTTAGGTTCTTCTAGATATAACAAAAATATTAAAAAAATATTTTTATGTTAATTTACAAACTGCTGAAAGCGGAAGCCAAATTTGTCAATTAATTTAAAATGTGTATTATGATTGATATTATATACTTTATGAACTAATTAACATTAATCATCATATGTATCTGACTTTGATAATAATAAATATATTATTAAAGTAATCAATTAATATATATATATATATATATATATATATATATGAATATTCCTTAATTACTGCAATTCGTGTGACATAATTATAAACCGAAAACCACTTATAAAAAATCGAGTTTTCAGCACAGAGAAATGTCTTTATATGATTTTTATACGTTTAAAAAACACAAAAATTAAAGAATCATATTTTTTATTTTGTATTTTATAATACTAAAATACTAAATAAAAAGTAATATGATATTTTTAATGTTTGCGGTTTTTTAATAATTTCATGTGAAAACCTAAATTGAATGATCTATATATATATATATATATATATACATACAAGCGGCACAAAAAGAACAAAGAGGTTCAAAACACTAATATTTCTTTTTTGTTTTGTAATATTTTCATCTTTTTTTATTTTCCAAAATATAGTATAAGAATGGGGATTTTTTCCTGATTGCATGAAAAATGACATCACGTAAATGATGCTCATATTCAGCTTCAGAAAATTGAGCTTTTTCTAAGCATTTTCCATCACTTCTTTCAGGATTTCTCGACATATCGAATTTCTTCTCGTATGTTATTTTTTAGCTGCAGGATGGTTTTTGGTTTATTGACGTACATGTGTTCTTTTAAGTAGCTCCAAATAAAAAATCAAGAGCGCTCAAATCAGGCGAACACGCATGTCAATTAAAATCACTGTTTCTTGAAATTATGCGTTAGACAAAAATGTCCCGTGAAAGTTCCATAATGGCTCTTGCTGTATGCACTGTGACTTCATCTTGTTGGAACCACATTTGTGAATGATTATTAACAGCTGGGCTCAAAAATGTTTCTCTTATCGTATGGTACTGAGCACTATTTATGGTTACAGCAGTACCGTCTTAATTTTCGAAGAAATAAGAGTCTATAATCCTTTTGGTCGTTACTCTGCGCCAAAAAGCACACTTAAGTAGGTGTAATTGTCGCTGTGAAGTGCTTTTAGATTCTTTGTAGCCCATATTCTACAGCTTATCTATCCACAAAGCCATTTAAGTGGAAATGAGCTTCATCACTTATAATCAAATTGTGAATTCATTATTTTCTTCAGCTTGTTGTCGAAAACGACTTGTATAATCAAGGCGATGCTAATAATCTGTTGGCTTTAGCTCTTTCAGAAACCGTACGTTGCATGGGAAAAATTTTAATGCAGCCAAAATCCTGTAGTGACCTCCAAGATATTCCAAGTTGGGTTGAACGTCTTCTGGATAACGTTTCAATACTCTCATATACACGTTGAATATTTTCCTCTTCCAGATCTTGGACGATTACTAACTGCACCTTGCGAAAACGTGCAACCAAATGATTAATCATTGACTCCAATAATCCTGTTCGAACATTAAAATAATGACGATGTGCTCGCGTGTCAAAATAATTGAACGCTGATTTTCAAAATAAAATTTAATTCTTTTGAAACGTGTTCCGTCGTGTACCTTTCCATGATCAATTCTCCAAGTTGTATTTATGAACCACCCTCACCTTTCCTCAAGTTTTATTTATGAAATTCTGAAAAGAAGAGAAACAAACCATTTAAACAAAAAAAAATATTAACTATTCAAACCCTTTCGTTCATTTTGCGCCACCTGTATGTATTGATCATCGGATTTGTAAATATATGCGTAAATGTATGAAATTGTATGTGGTTGTATACGCATGTGCGATGAATACAAAAATGTGAAATGTCAATTCGGTTCAGTAAATAAAAATGTTTGTTGTAAGAGAAACGAAAAGCTACATAAGAATTTATCCATAAAAGTGCAATTGTGATAAGGTAAAATTGTTTCTCTACAAAATTATTATTATAATTTTCGTAGTGGATAATGAGAACGAGTAATTTGTTTAACAGCTCAATGCATCTGCCTTAGACTACTGCAACCATGATTCTGACTCTTTATTATATGGCAGCCACTTGCCTTCAGTGGTACAGACTCGGTCGCATGAAAATACATTTGACGCAAACGTTGGCGATTTGTGGCAAGTCTACGGAAAGCGACAACACATCGAAACCTTCGTGCAGCACTGACCATTTTCTGAACACGGCACGAAACGAAGTCACGAAAGTATGTCACTGCATTGAAATGTTTTTAAATAGTCCTGCATTCATTGAAAACAAATCTTGTTCTTATATCGGTTTTATGAATTTAAAAAAGGTAATAGTTCAGTTTAAGGACTTTAGTGAAAACCCACTTAAAAAATTCAATTTTTTTGCTAAATTGATTAATTATAATGTAAAACGTGATTTAAAGTCGGGGGAGCAAGACTTTTGCAATAAAATAGTATGAAAAAAATCAAAAAAATGTGCCCCACTGACAGATGGTAAAAACTGCAAAAAAAGTATTTTTTTATCGCAAAAAGGCCCCTTTTTATTGTAAAAAACGCGTTTTCATTGAATATTTACCGATAAAAACGCTGAATAATCATTTGCATAATACATTTTTCTACTTGAATTTTTAAAGTGTGTTTTCACAAAAGTCCTTAAACTGAACTATTACCTTAAAAAATGTTACATGTTTCACAAATGAATTCTTTTTCATTTCATAAAATCCCAAAAAAATCTGATCAAAAATGTTCAAAAAATATTATCGATCAATTTTGATTAACACACATTTTTTTCTGTACTTTACCCCTTAGAGAATAATGGCATTACTATTGAAATGCTCATAAATAACAAAAAATAAGGATTTTTAGAATATTTTTGACGAAACAAAATTTTTTAGTTTGTGTGTAAAAAGAAAGTTAATTTGTGAAATTACATTACAATGTCAGTACTGTATTATTATATGTTTCCAATAAATTATTCTTATTTTTTACATTAGTTATATAATTAGTGAAACATTATTTCCTGTATTAATGAATGTATAACAATATTTTTAAAATACTTGACTAATCAGAATATGTATATAATCATATGTTTTTCATATACAATTCTCTTTAATTCTTGTAAAAACTTATACAATATTTTTATGTATTTTACAAGAATGATTATTTTACAATTTTTTTTATTTTTAAACATCTATAAAGATACACATTAAAGCCTTTTATTTATCATTAATTTATTTGTTCATATATTATGTTAATCTCATGAAGAATAAAAAAAGATATGAGTCTATTATGTAGGATTATTTATCTATATATCATTATTTATATATTTCATCATAACATTTATTAATCATTAATTCATTTATTCATATAATGAATTAATCTCAATAAATGTGAAGAAAGATATGAATTTGTTATATAACATTTAGTTTTTTTATATAATATTTTTACTTTTTTAACTGAAATTTAAATATAATTAAATTGAGGAATAAAACATTTAAAAACTGTACAATTACAATTTCAACAAGTAGATTACTATTAATCAATGTACATATTTATTTTATGTTTTAAACATGAGCAGTCTTAAGATGATTGCATCTATTAAAATGTGCATAAGCAACAATCAAAGTTGATCGATAATTATTTACTGAATATCTTTGACAAAGAAAAATTTTTTGATGGTTTGTGAGGTGAAAAAAAGATTTATTTGTGAAAGTGAATGTAGCCTCAGAACTATTACAGTTAAGTAGACTTTGAAATTAACGAACGTGTCCAGCAATGAGTTTTTTTTTAATAGGTCCAGCCGTTACTGTCGAAAGGGGTAATATTTTTCACAGGGACATATGATGCATTTACCGAAAATCAAAAATTAGGTGGTTTACTTTGTTACCAAGATGATAGAAGAGCGTGCATTATTATACCACAGGTAAAACTGAAAATAAAAATTAACTTTGACATGACAATCATATTCTCTCAGTTTTTAGTTATATCTATACTTACTTATCAATATTTATCATTACTATTTACATTCTAAAAATGTCCAAAAAGTATTCGAATCACAGAAAAAAGCTACACTACTTCATTTCTTTTTAGAAACGCATCGATTTATCATACTGGGTCGCATTTCCACGAAACCAAAACTTATTTCCATTAGAATTGAACGATAATATAGAAATATGCCCATATACAGCGCAGAGTAATATGCAAGTAGTGTATTTATTACTAACTGCAGATATTAATAGAGCGACAAATGTAGATGAACTTCATATGCTGAAGGTAATTTGAATTTTAATAATGAATAGATAACATTTTGAATAAAAATCCTTATAAGTAAATACCATTCACTAAAAAATGTTTTCATTGTCATATTTAATTGCATCAGAAATAAATTCAAATTCTTTACGGTTCTAGATCGAACAGTTAGGTGTACCTTTAGCCTGGCGTGCCGACACACACATGGCTATTATATTGAAATCTGATTTGCAATCTCTAATAAGACTTGGTACTGTGTATATGTCTAAGGCTATTGCAGTAAATGACAAGTTACATTTATTAAGGATTGAAAGTATGTAACTGATAAGTTATAATTTGGTTTCTTTTGTAATAAGATGCGAAATATAAATGTGATCTTTAAAATTCGAAAATCAAATCTATGTTGACTTTTTAGCTGTCACAGTGGAAGGTAAAGTTTACGAACTAAGATCGAAAGATATTACTCCAGGAATGCAATGGGCTCGTCATTCTTATTGTGCAAAACAATGGAGTTCGCATGTAGTGCAATTACGTAGCTTATGTTCTACTGTTAAACATAGGTATGCTGTTCTATTTCTAAATCAAACACCAAATTAACCACAGTATTTCTTCTCGATTAAAAAAACTAAGGTGTTAATTTTTTAAATAAAAAAATTAATGTAAATATACATTTTTTCTGAATATTTACAGAGTAGAAGATAGAAATATACATAAATTAAGTACCAAAAAAGAAAAACCAAAATGCTACAAAGATAATTTTAAGAATAAAGTTATAGAGAGCGAGAAAACGAAAATTGTAGTTAGTGAAATAAGCTCACCAGAAAGTAAAACTCAAAAGATAGAGGATAACATCGTAGATAATTCTAATAATATCAATCTTACCATCGGAGCAGCTAGCGGTTGCACTAACATGTCAAAATCATCAGAAAGTGAACGTACAGATTCATTATTAATACCGACAAACGATCGAACTACTAAGAAGCAGATGTCTAAAACTGAAAAGTACGAAGATAAAATCAAGAAATACTTGAAGCCGTATAAGTTGTACAGCGACAGTCACAAACAAAAAACCGGCGATGGTAGTAAAAAGAAACGTGACAAATCTTACGATAAGAAAGGGAAGAGTGAAAAGTCACCGGAGAAGTTCGATAAGACGAAAGATAAGCATGATAAATCGCTAGAAGGGTCAGATAAACGAGATAGTCGGACAGCAAGACACTTATTTAGGTCACGTAAACATTCCGAAAAAATTTCTGATGACGGGAAACATCAAAAGTCTCACTCGAAGAAGGAGCAGCCTCTCCGGTCATCAGAAACATACACCGGAGAAAATAAAACAGAAACGGAGCAATTAGAAAAGTCTCCTTGTAAAAATATCTTGAAATGTTTACAGGACACCGAAACGAAACAAGCTACGGACATGACGACGACTAAAAGTTTGGATTTTTTGAAAGAGATGAAACACACTACCATGAATGTATCTAAATCTGCCGAAAATTTAATAGAAACTGAGTTTACTAATAGCATAGTTGTTGAAAAAATTGAATCTGGTTTTAAAAATCGAACGCCCACTTCTGCAACGATTGCTGAAGTGCATTTAAAAACAATTAAAACAGAAACGTTGAATTCCACTGTGGATTTACCTACTATTAATATAAATGATAAAAAAGCTATATTGGAAGAAGAAAGCTCCTATAGTAAACATTATAGATTATCGTCCAAATTATTAAACGACACGACGACGAAGCCACCGAACGTTCTAGTTTATGCGGATAGCACGATAGCTAGGGAAAATGTGATAGCGGCATTGAATAAAATACTCCATAAGGACAAGTATGTGGCTATTTTTAAAAAGTGTTTCCTCGTATACACAAATGTTATTATTACAGATACACAGTGTATGGATTAAGTCCAACGAGTGTATGGTGGGGATCGAGAGCAACGTTACTTGTGGTGTGTGGCGCCGTCACAGCTCATTTAGGAACTTTCATGCTCGATTATTTACTAATTGGTGGACGGATGCTTTGTTTATGTTCAGATTTCATCAATATCGTTCTTCCCACATTTACGACAGCAGAGGTAAGGAAATGAATTGATTTGAAAAATCTTTAATTTATTTTTAAATATATGAAGTGGTAAAATGACTGGATCATAACATCTAAACCGTCTTTAAAAAACAATTCTGATTTTTTTACTCCATTTGACAATGTGTAGTTTTCTCGTAAAAGCACATATAAAGAGATCAATAACATAAAACATAATTTCTCCAAAACTACACAGATAATCAGTCTCAAATTTTATATAAAGCTTCAGAATGAAAAAAAGTAATCTTGTGATTTTTCATCGACTCTGTATTTTTGAAACTTCCCTCTACATCATTTAATGTTAATTAAAACATCAGTAAGTATAAACTGAAAATTTTCGATTGCATATATTAGCTGAAATTTTTTTTACACAACAAATTTTATTTGTATCAAGTTGTTTCGAAGCATTTTTGAATTTCAAGCATAAAAATTGCATTTAGAATTCTTATGCATTTTACATATTTACACATTTCAGGTTTTTGTGCATTTTAAAAGCGTGTCTTTCATTTTTGAATAAATGATTGAATATTTTTCAATCTGTTATGTACATCATTAAACTTTCACGAGTAACTTTGTAGTGTTTTCGCTTAATCACGATATTTTTACCTTTAGTTTTTTGAAAACATTTCACAGAGCGTTACCGAAATCACCATACACACTTCACTCCGCTTATATTAACATGTCAGTGATCGCTCACTCGTAGTATTCACGCTTTGTGTAACTTGTTTAGGTAAGGGAACGAGAACTAGTTCGTTTCTCTTATGATCGATGGCATCGTGTGAGAATGATACACCACATATTCTGTTACCAACCTTCTCCTGGCCGCAAGCTTTTTTCTAAAGATAGTAGTGAAGAAGTATCACCTAATAACACCAGGTATATTTATCGTTGATGTAAATACACACCGGTACTTGATTGTATAGCAATTAATGTGAACATTTGTGTGTATAAATGTAAAGTCACATTTTGATGTAAGTATCTTTATGTACGTATGTCACTTGTCAAAATCATAAAACAATGAAAGTACAGATTGTTGAGTGGCTGGAATCTATATCGCTTATGATTTACATAATGTGCAATGTTTGTAATGTCTTAGAAGTGTTAAACAATTAGTAGAAATTAATGTAATCAGCGTTCGACTTTAAATTCTGCATGTGTAGTTTGTGTATTAGGGATGGGAAAATGAGACTTAGATTTGTGACACTAACTCGAAATCACCACTACTGATCATATATAATTTCTGTGAATAATGAAAATATTTTAATGAATTGTTTAATAATTACAAAATTGACATTAAAAAACTTTTAAAATAAGCTACTGATAGTAATTTTTACACAAACTATTTCTATACATACACGTAATATGCAAACACATCAATTGCATGTTCCAGTTAGTGGAATCAGTTAAACGCACATTGAATTATTTAGTAGTTGCATTGTTACGTGTAACTTAAAAACTAATTAAAGTGATTTGATTATGTGGAATGAATTCATGTGGAATGCATAAGACATTCAACATCCTGTAATGAATATTGTAATGAAAATATTTGGTGTTCCTGCAATTAGAGAATGAACTATAAAATTTGAATCAGTCGATTGTTCTCCTTGCAGGTGTGCTACCCCATCGGCAGTCGATGTCAAAGACAGTAGTGGGAAATCGCATACGTTAGAAGTGAAAGTATTAGGTGCCGAAGATACTTGGCAAACACCCAGTATCATTCTAGCTAGTACGCCAAATAACACGGGACGTGCAGTCTTTTCCCAGGTATTATATTACACACACACGATACTAGTCGATAAAAATAATATTTTCATTAACTTGCAGGTTCACTTAGAAGTAGAACCGAATCAGTACGAATCCGATGAAGATATTCATTCGGCGTTGACGGAGAGTAATTCAGCACGCTTGGAAATCTTACGTCATATCTTAAACGTTCATCTCGGCTTAGATTGTTCAGAGCCACCGACAGATATCCGGTTTTCGTCTGCCTACTTTTTAGGAAATCATGAAGTATGTACTCTGTTATTACAATTGACAATCGTGTTGAATATGTTTATAATCAAAAAGATGAAGAGTGTGTTTCAATGAAATTTTCATTTTTTTTTAGCTCAAACTGGAACTGTTATCACGTCTGTCACCATTCATTTCTGGAAATGTTCTGAAAACAAGTCAGTTACGTTTACATTTTTGTGGTAAAGGAATCGAGCCGAGTTTAGCTACGTCTTCATTTCTTCCAGTATTATTGCATTCATGTCCAGCAAGGTTTTCCACAGTCGATTATTTTGATGTAAGTATTTTCTTATCCGTTGTAAACAAATCCTTTTTATATATAATGCTTTATACAATGTCAAAATAAAGAATATTATTATTAGTCTTACACAAAATCATGGTCTTACGTACAGGTCTGGCAACGACGGTTTGAAAACGGTATCGCTGTTGGTCGAACTTCTTAATAATAATATCCGCCAACATGCGACGCCACCCATAAAGAGATACATTTCCTTATCTTTCACAGTATAATGCGAATTTTAAATACGTATTAACAAAGACAAAATTGTTAAATATGTGTAAGTGCACGACATTTATCATCTTTTAATATTTATGACATTTTATTATCTTTTAATACTCAACTTCCATGAAAGTTCGATTAGTAGAAAACACTATTATTAGAATTACACTATTATTACGAGAGCGGTGACAAGCAAGGTATGGTTAGATAGAAGTGTATCCCTCTACAGGTGGTACCGCATAGTAGCGGAAATCATAATTAAAAAGATCAACTAACAAGTAATACCGTTTTCATCATTGAAATTGCTATTTGTTGCCAGACCTGTATACACGACCGTGCACAATATATAGGTAAACCTTTTTTGAAAAAGATAAAATACACTACCATCAATGTGCCTAAATCTGTTGAAAATTAATAGAAATTGAATTTGCTAATAATATGCTATTGAAAAAATTTAATCTGCTTTTAAAAATCGGTTACCTACTTCTGCGACATATATATACATATATATATATAAATACACACACACACACACATGTATGTATATACAACCTCATCGAATTTCTGTATCCAAGATAGAAAAACTTATACTATTAACATTTAAAAAAAACTTTAAAATTAACATTTTTAAAAAAACTTTTGTATTTTTGAATGTTATTCTTATTCATAATAAAAATTACATTGTTCAATTTTTGCATTTTAATTAATTCAGTAAACAAAAGGTTCAAGACAATTGTTCTATAGAAAAATATTTGCATTCTTTTAATCTTTCATTTGGGAATTTCGATATGGAATCACCAATCTAGTATTTATTATAACTATTTGCGATTTATAATTATATTTCAGACTTTAAAAACAAAAAAAATTGGTCGTTTGATGATTTATTCAGACGTAATGAGTAGCTCGATGGATATTTTGAATGGGTGCACGATTGAACATGGATTAGTAGCAGTCTGTAGACAACAGACAAAAGGAACCGGTATAAGTTGAATAAACTTGATATACTTAAATTTTACAATATTGAAAATTGTCTAATTTAAAGGTCGTGGTGGTAACACATGGTTAAGTCCAGAAGGATGTGCTATGTTTTCAGTACAATTACATATCCCTTTAAATTCTGAACTCGGTCAACAAATATCACTCATTCAGTTACTAGTAGCAGTTGCAGTGGTGTCATCTGTTAAAACACTACCAGGATATGAGGTAAAAAACCATAAAAAGGAAAGATACAGGATAGTTTAGATCTAAATGAAATTATTCTTATTGAGTTTAAATCTAATCAGTCTGTATTAAAATATTATTTTTTTCTAAATCGCCCGCAAATCATAATTTTTGTGTTATAATGAGTGTATCCTTATGAATTTGATTCCAGGCCATAGATATCGGTTTAAAATGGCCGAATGACATTTACTCGAAGGGTAAGGTGAAAATCGGTGGACTGATCATCAATAGTGTTATCGAATCATCTGAGGCTATCTGTAACATAGGTAAATATTTGAATTAATACAGAATTTTAATGATCTGTATTTAACTAATAATTCTTTTTAGGTGTTGGCATCAATTTAAGTAATAGTAATCCAACAACATGCATTAATGACCTAATAGATGAGGTAAATAAAAGTAGAGGTGTCAGTTTAAAACGTTTAACATTAGAAAAATTCCTTGCTGTGGTCTTTAACGAACTCGAAGAAATATTACATAAAAGTTTAAATGGAGATTTAAATTCTTTTTACAAAAAATATTATGAATATTGGTTACACAGGTAAATTATTTTATTATGTACAGGAAAAGATTTACATCTAACTTTCTTCTACTTTTAATTTACTTCAGTAATGCCGAAGTGACTATCATTTCGCCTAATGGTACGAATCAGCAAGCCGTTATAAAAGGAGTCGATAAGTATGGATTTTTGGAGGTAACGAATAATGAGAACACATTCAGTGTTCATCCAGATGGCAATTCATTTGATATGCTAGTTGGATTGATTGCACCAAAATTACAATAAAGAAATTTTAGTTTGATTGATATTTATGTATATATTAATTGTGCACAGAGTTTAGAATACATCAGTAATAATGTCCAACCATTAAATTCAATAAATGTAAAGTTATTTTTTAATGTATATTATAATGTTTAATAGTAAGTCACTGGATATATTTTATGCAACAAATGACTTAAAAAACTAGTAAATGGAATTATATTTATCTATTTTTGAAGTTATAATCAAATTTTGAAATGTGTATGCTTTCATATCAGATTTAAAATCTTTAATGAACTTACCATTTTCACATTGTAGGAATAAAAAATTGCATTGTTAATTATCATTAATTTAACTTATTGTAAATGGTACGTGTGTGGGTGTGTGCGTGCATGCGTATATACATACATACATATATATATATAAATTTAGTGTGAATAACAATTGCATTTCCACCTTAACTACATTTTAAAACTTCGTTAGTTATTGAGTAAACAACTGAACACCTAATCAAAGATAATAGCATAAGCACAATTTTTCAAGAGTATATAGTAGTGATTATTGATTATTTTATAATAAATTAACATATAATGGAAACATTCCAGTTTACTGTATGGGTATGTAATACACTTTTATAAAAAGAGCATTTTCCTAAATGTTTAATTGACTGATATATTTATCTGTTTGTGTACAAACGAATTATCTCCTGTGTATGTTTGTATATATAATTTATTTGTGCGTTACTGTGTGTAGTCCAGACTTTGTACTCACCAAAAATCACTACTTATTAGCTAGAATCCAAAGATTTATCATTCATTATAAATTTGTGATTTTTATATATGTAGAGCATGGACGTAATAAATATAGGCTAATAATTTTATTTCAAAATTTATGAACAGAAAATTAACTCTAATAATATGCCATATGTATCATGGATTCAAATTTACCTCAAAATTTCTAAATCTACAAAGGTAAAATTTAAATTAAACATTTTTTCAAACTGTTGGCAAAAATTACATATAAAAAAATGTTAAAATATATTAATATAAGCTAAATATAGAATTGTAATATTAATTGTTCTTAATCAGTTATTTGAATATCCTGCGCAAGCGTCATTTGCTACTAAATACATCATACACATAGAAGCTAGGGCTGTCACTTCTACAGTAATAAAAATCATCATTATTCAGGTAGTGAGAGGTATTAGATTCTCGTTATTTTACAAATTTATATATAATTTGTATTGTATTTCTTATTTTTGATCAATTTTTGTACATATGAACAGTAACAAGAAATACGTCTTAGTATATCTAAAAAGTATATGATTTGACTGAGTTTGGCTATGTTTTAAAACTTTTCGTGAAAGTAATACTTTAGTGTTTGAAAAAAGAATTTTCTCTCAACTCGTTACAAACAATTTTATGATCAAGATGTTCGGCAATTGATTATTGGACATTTAATCAGAGTATTTTGTGGCGTGTAAAGTGAAAATTTACTTGTAAATTTAACCATAGTTAATGTATTCAAAATTAGTTAGTGTTCTTTTATATAAAAACAGTTATTTATATGCCACATATGTTTATATAACTACATTAAACATCTTTAATCTACGAGATCACTGTAAGTTTTTTTTTTATTTTGTTTTTCTTTATATGCGTAAGTAAATTAATAATATATTTTTACTTCTGACAGTCGTTCATATTCATGTATGAATTTGTCGCTCGCCTGGCAAACTAGAAATTTTTCTAATCAAAAGTGTTCAATAATTAATCGGCAATTATTATTGATTGTTGTCTTGCGCATTTCAATGATGATGTGATCAATTTCAGAGCGTCAAAGTACATAAAAATATATTTGAAAAAAAATGAAATATGAAGACTTCTGTAGCTCAGAACTCTGAGAATGATCGCATCGTTATCGTTCTATAAGAAATGCGTTCAAATAACAATCAAAAATGATCAATAATAAATTACTGGACATTTATTCTGTCAAAAGTTAATTTCTAGAAATGAGCTTAGGCAGTTAAAAAACAATTGTGTGTCTTTCGAATAATGTCATTATCTTTCACGAATGAATTATTTTTCAAAAGAGCACCAAAGTACAGAAAACTCAAGAATCATCAGTCAAAAAATGTTTTTCTGTATTTTAAAGGTGTGAAGATAATGGCATCGCCGTCAAATGCGTATAAGCTATAATAATAAAAAAAATGTCTAATCATTTATTGAATATTTTTGTGGTTTACGCGGTGTGAAGAGTTTATTTGTAAAAATGAATTCATTCACAGTGAGACTGCATTTTTATCTTTTTTTTTCCTTTAAAATCATAAATATTTGGATCAGTTTTTTTTTAATAGAACATATTAAATACTTTAAAAGTATTTGAAATGTTATTTATTTTTATGAGAAAATAATTTAAATGTTTCCTATTGAAAATGTCTTTAAAATTTTTCCATATTCAACATTCGTTTCGCATCATAACTAAAAAGGTTAAGAAAAATGCAAATATTTTGGGGAGTTGAACGGATATTTTTTTTAATATGAACAATAAAATTCATTAGATGATTATAAAAATTTATTTGAAGAATAAAATTTAGTTTTCTTTTTACAAACCACTTGAATTACTTCAATCGTGGTTACATTAATCTCTGTGTATATAGGAGCATTTTCACGAGATAATTTTGTTTTGTTTTCTAGTGCTTTTTCCTTTGTGGGGGGGGTAATGCCGCTTGCTCCCCTGGGTGCATTATTGTGTGTGTGTGTGTGTGTGTGTGTGTATGTATATATATATATATATATATTTAACATATATATATATAGAGAGAGAGAGAGAGAGATATGAACGATTGATATTTTGAATTTGATAGTCTTGTTTGGACTTCGATAACCTTGTATAATATTGCACCGAGAAGTTCGATACCCTTATAAACCAGAATATGATTTACTATCGGTAATGATCTTCGTGTCCTGATATTAATTCTAGCTCATACGCGTTGATTTGGAAAAAAATCAAAAAACTTAGATGCCTATAGAGATATGAACAAATTAAATACCCTCTTATGTTAAGAGAGTACAGTGGTACCCTTGAAAAAAAATCTTATTAATAAGCGAAATAGATATTTGATATTCTTTTAAATGTTGTATTTCGGTCTCTGTCGTAAATAAACAATATTTAACAATTCGTGTCCGCAAAACTATATTCATTTTTTTTTATTAATAAAGATGTTTACTTAGATGTTATATTAAAAAAAATATGAAACTAGTCTTAATAATGAAGACTTTGAAAGCTATTGTTTTCAATTAATGGTTAATATATATATATTTGACACCTTATAGATCTAAATGAGATAAATAAAACAACTAAGTATATTTCATTGATTACTGGATTCTGCTTTTCGAAAAAAATATACAACCTGATATATGGTATTAGTTTATGTATATTACGTCTATGATTTAGAAAAAATAAAGTTAGGAAATATATTTCCATTTGATGGAATGTTTCGTTCTTGCAAATTTCTATTTCGTTATATATATATATATATATATATATATATATATATATATATATATATAAATAAATAAATGTCGTAACTGGCTTTTTTATAAATATTTAAAAATGTACTATTGCATGTAATTTGCTAGTATTTTCGACTAAATTTAATTGTAACGTCGATGTTTAATATTACTGTAAGGAAAGAATAATGCTTAAGTATACAATTTAATGTTTACACATGATTAAAATGAAGTGTTCGGAATAAAAGTGAGAATAAAGTAACTGTAGTTTGTCATGTAAATTTATATAGGTGGTTTAATCGGAATTTGTTAATACTTAAAGAATTATAACTATTGCAGCTAATTTGGCTTATAAAAAATCTTAGAGTATTTCTACTAAAAAGAGTTTATATTATATTTGATACTTTTATTTATACAACATATCTTAAGAGAGTATTTTATGGTAAAAGAAATAACAATTAATATTATGCTGTTGATGTTATGAAAGTCCATATTAAAAATATCAGTATTAGACAAAAATCAGTTATGGAGTTCAAGATCTGTGTTTTATTCGTTATTTATTTCGCTCGTTTTTTCGAAGTTGAATTTGAAGTACGTTTTACGTCTTTTTTAATTTTGTAATTTTTCTTGGAATATGGATTCGGTTGTTACAAATTTTTATCGCAATTGTAGATTTTTGAAGTGTATACCGTTATTAAAAATAATCATATATTCAAATTCTCACAGACTGTGTCCATCCAAAAACTTGTTTGTATATACACAGATTTTAAATACTTGTCTACGCATGTACATTTGGTTTGAAAAACTGTTATTATGTATAATTGTTAAAAACGTATACATTATTTATTTTGATGGTTATTTGTTATTAAAATTAATTGAAAAATCGTTAAAAATGTGTTATTCTTATATAATTTGTTCCCTTTTTTTAAAGCCAACTATACTCCTTTTTATCTGTACACCCCTTAGACCAGGCGCACCAAAACAGTGAACAGTTGAAGGGATTGATAAAGCGGTTGCAGCGATTACATTAGTAAAAGCATAGATAAAGACTGGATAAAACAGAGTCTTCTTTTATGGGGTAAAAGTATACCAATGCAAATAAAGACTCTCTATAAGACCTGAACGCAATCTTTAACTGTTTATGAAGTCCGAATTTTAGATTGACATGAAATACAATTAAACTTACAATATAGCGTTCTTTATCTATAATGAGTCTTTATCTATGTTAGCGTTTTTCAAATCAATATTTTCTTCGGCCAATGGGAGACAGTTTTATGTGTACCTTCTCTGCCAATAGTAAAACAATACAAAATATGATTTATAAATCAAACAACTAGCGAGATCTATTCACATCCCGCGTAAAAAAATACACTCTTATTTTCTATTGACCCTTGACCAGCCTGTTGAAAGGCGAATTTTGTAGATGGTTTCATTAACATTGGCATAATTAAATATATATATTGTTTGGATACAAATGTATCTACTAACACTGAGTGCTACGTCACGCGAATATGCCGACACATAAGCTTCCGTAGGGACCTCGTTACTCATAGATGGGTAACTAATTTATTTACTCAAGTAGGAACGATTTTATTAGGTACATAAAATATATTTTATAAAAACAATAAAATATTTTCTTTGTAGTGCACTGAATATATATTTAAAATAAAATTATCAAAAATTACATTAATTTTAAGTAATATTTTCCTAAGCAACTAAGCATAGTTGTGGCTTTGCTGAGCATGTAAGACAAAATGTTACAATTTTTTACATTTCTCCTTGCCTGTAAACAATCCGGGGGTCGCGTACGTTTTTCGTTTTAAGAAACGTATGCTTGCACCAAAACTAAGATAACATGCATAGCATATAGCAGGCTTTTCCTGCTACAGTTCTCAATTGAAATTTTTGTTTGCCATGTTTATTTGTTTTCGGACGAATAGACCATCAGATAAGGGCTCTACCGTTCGTTGAGTGTCTAGCGTACTTGTTGTTTTTTATTCTAAATAAGGTTTTATTCACACGAGCGTTAAAAAAGCGTTGCGTTCAGCGTTAGCGCTTTTAAAACGCTCGCAAATATTGGTGTTCATATGAGCGTTTAAAAATCACTTCTTTTCATCGTTTTACGCAGTCCAGACGCATCATGAATTCAGAAGAGTTGTTAGCAATATCTGTATGTATTTTAAGAATGCGGAAAAAACACAAAGAAGTCATGAATGTATCCTCTGAATGATCAATGATACTTGAAAGGACAGTTTGTGGCTATTTATGAAGATTTAAGGCAGTATTCAGATAACTTTTTCAGTTACTTCAGAACGAAGATTGAAACATTTGATGAATTCCATGACCAAAATAAGACGTTCAGTATCGAATAGCGCCATTTTCATAACTGTGCCGTTATCTATCGTAGTGTAGTCAGTAGCAATGTACAAGCAAGACTGACTGGCAAATTCGGCATCATTTAGCGTTTTTTAAACGCCTATGCGAATAAAAATACCCTTTTCCATATGTTCTATTTATTTCAACGCAAAGCGCTCGGCGCTAAAAATGAATCAAGTTCTATTTTTTTACCGAGCGTTAAATAATTGCCTGCATGTGAACAAAAATACTTAGCTTCATATGTCTTATTAAAAATATGAAAAAAGCGCACGGTGCGTTTTTAACGCTCGTGCGAATAAGGTTCAAAATGATTTTCATGGTTAGCTCACTCTGAGCTTTACTAGCACAAGGAGCAAAATTCGAGTGACAGTCGCGCGCTTGTCACTTGGTCTTCACATGAATCACTGAAATATTTTAGGCACTCAGTGTTAGTACAAAAAAATAAATATTTTTGATACTTATTTTACATACCCAATGCAAAATATGTCAATTTCACAATTCTTCGGATGTTGTTTATAATATACATACATACATACATATATATATATATATATATATATATATATATATATATATATATATATATATATATATATGCGTGCGTATATGTATATATAAAGTTTTTCAAATTATTGTAATTGTTAGAAATTAAGTAAAAAAAGCACAATCATCTTTAGCATGGGTTAAAGTAGGGTACACATCAATTAAAACTGACCATCAAAAACTGACAATTGTCTAGATTGTCATTTAAGAGTGCGCATCATAATTTAAAAACTGACTTATAGAGCTCTGTTGTTTTTATAACAATCAATAGTCAGTATGGATTTTTGACTTCATTTTTCACGTAAAAATATAAAAACACTTAAAATTTTATCATGAAAAAAACAATAAAATCCTTTTTTACTTCGATTTTACTTATTAAAGTCATACGATTAAACGACGACCGACAGAAACTACGTTCATATTATAAGTTACTGAGGTTTTTTTAAATGATAGTCCATATTCAACATTTTTGAATTGCTTAAGTTGGATTGACAGTAAGTCATTTCGATGCATACATTATCGTTTTGACTGTCAGTTTTAACTGATGATGTGCACCCTACTTAAGAGTGACAGTCTGAAAAGATGTGCTGTATAGCGCTGAATATGAGAATTTTTCTTTTTAATACTTTTAGTTCCCGTTTTGACAAGCCTATGACATTTCCTACTATTCTTAGTTCTTGGTGTGTTTTAATTGACTGTTACTTTGTGTGTGAACAAAGTTTTAATGTCTAATTGTGCAAACGCAAGCGGTGCGCACAATTATTTTACATGCTGAAAAAAGAAGAGTGGGTCTTCAATTGTTAAAAAGGCAGTTTTTTACTACATTGTTGGTTTAATTATCCTTCTTTTGATGATAAAATAAACAAATGAATAATGAGACACGCCAAGTAAATAAAATATTTATTTTTTGGTTTAAATATCCAATTACTTGTATATTACAATTGCATACTTATTTTTCCATACTCATAAAATGAAAATACAGTTGATGTCATTCATTACAACAATGCACTTATTAAGCATTTATGTAAAACTAGTATAACATACATTTTGTAACATTTTTAAGAATTAAATATAAAAGTAATATTTTTTGTATATATAACAGATGTTTTAAAATAAATAAATTTTAGTTGTTTTCATAATTTGACCCCATGTCGATGCGTTTTTAGTCAAAAGAAGCTATGGAATGTTTCGTTAAAAAATAAAGATCGGAAATATGAATAAATAATTTGTTTTTGCAACCAATATTAATATTCAAAGTAAACATAACAAGATTTTTTCAAACAAATATTTACAAAATTTTAAATGTAAGTTATTAAAAACTGTACATTATCACTATAAAAATACATCACAAAATTAAAAAGATTATATACGTTTTATGGAAATGTAAGAATCAGAACATTAAAACAACTTATTTAACTAAGCAGATCAATAATGTCATTTTTTGATAACTCTTTAGTCACATGGTTGGACGGTGATTGTAATAAGGGCTGTTGTTGTGAAGACATCTGATTCATAGGGATCTTAGGTGTATTTGGGAGCAACGAATCGAGTGCACTCCAGTTATTTGGACTCGTGTTTCTAAGTTTAAAGTTATTCCCTGTGCCTAATTGATTATTTGACTGATTGTGCATATTTTGATTCATACCAAAAGTTTGACTCGACCAATTCTGGCTCATGAGACTAGACTGATTTGATGACTGACTGTTAATAGTCCTCGAATCCCAGTTTTGCATTTGGTTCGAAGAATTGTTTTTCAGCATTGCATTATCGTTCAAAGACATATTTACTGAATCCCAACTCGGTTTATTCGATGTTAAATTTTGAGAGTGCGACCAGTTCGACATGTTATTCGAAAAACTGCTAGGTGAATTCAATTGACTTATATTGCTTTCTATTAAAGTAGACGTTAGATTTTTTGAAGGGGGAGAAATTTTTTGAATTACTGGCGTTGGAGTAATAGAGGGCTGGCTCCTAAATATTTGAGTCTTTTCTTGTTCTTTCAATATCCTTGAATGAAAAAAACATACATCAGGAATTAAAGCCCAAGCATTATATTAAATATAGAATATACCTTCGTTTTTCCTCTAAACTTAAATTATTATTTGATCCATTTGATGAAAGGGTTGCAATGTTCTTTAGTTCAGTACTGCTGTTAACAGTTGTACTTTTCAGGCTGTCTGACATATAGGAATCTAGTCCTAGATTGGAAAACATTGTATCAACTCCAGTCTTCGGTTGTACTGCTGAACACAGTTGGTTCGCTGATTGTTGAAGATTTAAATTCAAAGACCTAGTAAAGATTTTTTTTACTATTATTTTATTATTTTTTGTATTTATATTTTTAAACGTATACGCACGACTGTTCTTTCTGAATTGAATTCAACTGCTCCAGTTTAACACGATGTTCATTCTCAACCTGATTTACCATTTCCTTTACGAGTCCGATTAAAGCACTGAACTGGTTTAATGTCAATCCATTCTCAATACACAGAGGCATCAAAAATGGTAATATTTTTGTGGCAATGAACTCTTTTGTTATCCCAAGTTTTTTGTGAATCAAAGCCAATTTATAAATACCTAAATAAAATTTATATATTTGAAAAATCTAATACATTGATATTTAAATTTAAATCAAATATTCTTTTACCTAAAATACCCATTAACACAGCTGGTTCTCTGGATGGAATTTGTGGTAAAAATGGTAGTACTTCATCCAATACTAGCCACTTATCCAAATGTTCCAAGAGTTTTCCAACACAGAGTAAACAGTTAACTCTTACCGAAAGGTAGTTTGTAGCAATACAAAGTTTTTTTATTCTCGGTAAAAGAGCGTTTTTCATAGCTGGATAATCGATCATTGACGCAAATGTCGGTAAAACTGACAAGCATAATTCTTGTATTTGCTGAGTATCCGATTCAAGTGCCCTGTACAACATAGGTAATACGTCTGATTTAATCTCTTCTGGTGGTGTCAGTTTCAAAAGCAATTCCATCTTTTGCATAAATATCAATAAAATTTGAATAGGATCTTGCATTCTCATCACAGGTTTTAAGTCTGGTAAAATATAATTTAAGTATTCTTCTTTTGAGCAGTTTTCAGCAATTTGTAGTACATTAGGAAGAACAAATGGCACCATGGCTGGGTTTACAAACTCTTTAATTAAACATGGAACTATACGATATATGCAAACTCTGTGTGGTAATTTCTGAATAATCTGTGGCAAGCCTTTAAAGAACTGTGATTTTTGTAAATTATCCCATTGGAAAAGTGAGTCGAGATAATTGAGAGTCTTGACTCCAACATCTTCGAAGTAAGGTATCTGAAAAATTGAAATTCATTTCATTTTTAATTTTTATTTATTTTTCAATGTAAGGAACACATATTAAAGTAGTTATCAAACCTTAATTAATTGATGAGCATCTGGTCTTAATTCAGCAACTGTATTTAACATCATTTTTACATATTCCTGAAGTCCCTCTGTTATGCATGAGATTTTTGATGAGGGAAGTTGCTTCAACTAAAAATTAAACAAATGAACAATCAATCATTCACCTTTGAGTAACATGTCTTTACCTCTTGAGTCATTTTCTTGAACTTTCCATAATCCCCGTGGCACTGAAATAAAGATTTTCCTCCCGGAGCATGGAGCGCATATATTAGCATTCCTAATGAAAAGATGTCACTAGCAGTTGAATGTGTTTGAGCTAGTGTGCATTCTGGAGCTAAGTAATCTAAATTCGGCTGTGTCAGTGAATGCAATGCAGGTGTATATTCTACGAAAGGCCAAAAAGGTTGACAGTCTTTTGTATTTTGATTCAAAACACAAAAATCAAAACCAAAAATCTTCCAAGCTCCCTGCTTATTCATTATAATTGATTCAGGGCAAATGTTTTTATGCAATAACTTGACATCATTATGAAGAAAAGCTAAACCTTCTCCTAGTTGTAGTAAACCATACTTTATCTCTACTTCGAATAATTTATAATTCCTTATACTATCCGGTGTTGGCTGAGGCATGTTTTCTAAATTGCCTAGTATGTTAGCGAGACTTGCGAATACTGGTTCAGTTGCGAATGCCAGACTCTCTCGGCTCTCTTCAAGAGGATGCTGAACAGTTAATACTTGTGGATGACGCAACTTCGTCAATTGTGTTATCCCACGTTTAAGAGTCTCGATCATCATATCACGATCTCCTTTCGTCCATCGTTCTAAATACCTTTTCTCAAAAACGAATATTGCAACTTCTTGTTTTGTTGACTTTTTATATCCTTTATAAACTTTCCATATTAAACCTGATGAACAGAAGAGTACTACAGTACTAGATTTAAATTAACAATTGAAATATTTTTGTTTGTTAAAAAATACTATTCTAAAATTTACTACGGAATTCCACGGATATTACATAAATAAATTTTTGTCCTTACCAGGACCTGCTGAAGCAATATGTTGTGTTGCTTCATATTCCCTTGTAACAGGATTACCAGGCAAAACCCCCGACAAATGAGACACTGTACTACTTACAGATGAATAAAGTTTATTAATCACATCCATTTTATAGTATTTATTAATGAAAAACGATTCGAAAAGTAATTATATTATCTGTCAAATGACATATTCATCATCAGATCTTAGGGTGAAAATATTACATTGGTTCATCATAATTTCTGATTACAGCGCCAATGACAATACACATATTATACAGAAGTCTATATAACCTACACACGGTGTCTGCGGAAAAAAATACATTAGACCATGTAATACACAGAAGCATCAAAACACTGAACAGTTAATAATTTGACTGATATTTTCATTCATAATTTTAAAAGGTAATGAACATATTTGTTCTGAAATGTAAGTTCAGTTATATAAATAGTTATTTTTTAATATTTTGCATATGAATATTTATTGATATAATTTTTTTGTTTTGAATTTTATATATTACATTATAAACATATTCCATTAGTGTGTGTTAAATTTACATAATTATAATCATTAAAGAATAAAAATACTATCATTACTTATAAATACATAATTTCGAATACAAATTCATACATACATACATATGTACATTATATATATATATATATATATATATATATATATATATATATATATATATATATATATATATATATATATATATATATATATAACCATTGTCATCATCATCAACCTTTGTCAATTTACTGTTGGATAAAGATCTCTTCCATAATTTTCCATTTTGTACAGTTGAATGCCTCTTTTTCCAGTAATTTCCAATAAAAAAAATTAATTTCTGTATCCCACCTATTCATTGGTCTCTTTCTTGGTCTATTTATATTCCTTAGTTCCCAAATAATAATTTTGGTTGTTCATCGGTTGTCTTCATTTCTTATAACATGCTCCACCCATTTCCATTTCAGGCTCTTTACTCTTCTTATTACACCTGTGACTCTTATCTGTTTGCGTATCCATTCTATTCTTTTCCTATATCTTCTTGTTATTCCTAGCATGCATCTTCCCATACTTCCCTGTGATGTTTGGAGTCTGAATGATTCTGACGTTAAGTACCCATGTTTCGCTGCCGTAGGTAAGGACTGGTAATGTACATTGATCAAATACTTTTTTCTTCAAAAGAGAGGGATTGTTGATTTAAATACCGAGGCGTTTCGTCCAAATGAGCTCAATTCTATTTTTATTCTCCTGTTTACTACTTCTTCAATGAATGTTCCATTTTTATTGATAAGCTGGTTTAGTAGACATACTTCGTAACTTCTTCTATTTCTGTTCCTTTTATTTCAATTTTCTTCGGGAAGACACGCATTGAACAACACTTGTTTTTGAATGGTTCATGTTTAAGCCAACTTTTTGACTGGCATATCTAATTCCTCTATCCTTTTTTGTAGCTCTTCTAGAGTACTTGCGAAGATAACGATATCATCAGCAAACCGGAGGTGACTTAATCTTTCGCCTTTTATTTCGATTCCTTTGTCCTACCGGTCGATCAATTTGAATACTTCTTCTAAGTCTGGAGTAAATAATTTCAGCGAAATTGCATTTCCCTATATTATACCTTTCTCGATTTTTATCTTTTTTGTTCCTTCCTGTAGCTTCACTGGTAAGGTTTTCATTTTTATAGATATTATCTAGCAACATAATAATTGTGTCCTCTGTGCCTTGGTTCTTCAATGCAGATATGATCGATGATATGGTAATAGAGTCGAAAGCTTCTTCATAGTATATAAATTCAAGACATACTGGTATTTGGTATTCATTTGATTGGCTAATTACTTCCTTCACTACCTGAATGTGATCCATATTTATATATATATGTATATATATATATATATATATATATATATATATATATATATATATATATATATATCATCATCTTCAGCCTCTGCTAATCCACTGCTGGATAAAGGCCTCTTCCATGATTTATATATATATATATATAGAGAGAGAGAGAGAGAGAGAAATACATATAACAGATTAGTTATGTAAATGTTGATATTTAGTTTGTACGAATAATTAATTTCTACTATATTTATAAAAAAGCTAAAAAATCGAATCTATGGTATAAACAATATCGTAAAAATTGTGCAACATATTTTACAGTGGATATGTAAAATATATAACAAAAATATATTTTTCTATTAAGAGATATCTATTTTAAGACAATATATTTTGAACTAAATCGATGTTCATGGCACCAAAATGAAACTGTCTTATAAAAAATAAAATAAAATAAAAATAAATTTTATTGTTTCTAAATATTATACACATATTATACATATTATACGGTTTGGTATGTGTCTACTGCGGTGCCCTTACCGTTGCCGGTATTTATCCGCTTTTAGGAATTGTCTATAGTGTGTTGTGTTAATGAGATTTTTATTAATGTCCTTGCTTGTTTTCCGGGAAACATTTTCAAAAAACCGGGGGTGAAACTGTCTTCAACTGTTCATCGCTTTTATACGTCTGTTTATTATATAATCATGATCATAGATACTCTCATGATCATGAGTCTTTATCTATAGTCATGATATAGTCTAAGGTGTGAGTAAAAGTAAATTTAACCTATTGCGTTTTGATGTATTGTAAATAATAACACGAATGTCAAATGGACGTGTTTTCATTATTTATATTTAGTAAACACATCTATAGGAGTATATTGTCGACTGAATATTTATGACAAATAATTTCAAAGTGAATAATGCGTGAATTTTACATACTTTTGCTTATTTGTCTAATAAAAGTCAAGCATGTGAATTTACAAAACAATACTGAAATATGCGAACCGTTTTCGCCGTTGGTGAATTGCTCGTTTCTACCTATAGAATTTATTAATTGCGAAAAACCACTCGACCTGAAAGGAAATAAGACGGCGAAGGAAATCTCTGGTTTTGGGTGTGTGAAATTCGGCGGCGTTCGTTACGAAGACGTCGAGAAGACAAAAGTCAACTGCACTGTTTTAGAAGACATAGAATGTTGTGGAAACAGGACGTTTCAACGGGAAGGATTCCCGTGTGTTAAATATTCAGATCAATATTTTACTACAACGTTACTGTACAGTATTTTATTAGGGTTCTTGGGAATGGACAGGTTTTGTCTAGGACAAACTGGAACGGCAGTCGGTAAATTATTGACACTCGGCGGTTTAGGTATTTGGTGGATTGTAGATATTGTCCTTTTAATAACAAATAGCCTTACTCCTGAAGATGGAAGCAATTGGAATCCTTATGTATAATTATTGTTTGTATATATATTTGCACTTTTAATAAATTAATCATAGTATGTTAGCAGAATGTGGCTTTATTTTATTCAATTATTTATTTCATGTCTTAGTAAAAATATAAATATCTCAAAGCATGCACTCAAACTGCAGAATAAACAAAAAAACATGAAGTTAAAATGTTTTATTTTTGACAGTTATAATTTATCTTCATATTTATTATCCGATTCAAAATTGTATCCTTTAATTATAAATAAAAACACATATTTTTTCTGTATAATATAATCTTAGATTTGAAAACTATTACAACGTTTGGAGTAGTAATAAGATGGCAAAAACTCATATAGTACTGACACTAGCCAAATTCACTTTTACAAATTCTTTTTCACCCTACAAACCACAAAACATTTTTCTGGGTAAAAATATTCAATAAATCATTATTGATCATTTTTGATTTGTGTATTTTAGTTACAATGCTATTATCTCAAGAGTGCTAAGGTACAATAAAATTTGTAATATTTCTTTACTGTGGTTTGTGATAAAAAATAATTTGTGAAAGTGATGAAAACTATTCAAATTTACTCATATGTACATACAGTCACTACTGCCATTATAATATTAATCACAACAAACAATTTTTTTATTTGTTTCTATTTAGAATTTTATAATAAATGGTCAGATGTTTAAAATAGGTGTTATTATGTGTGAATATACAGTATGCATAATTACATTTTAAATAGTTCTTTAAACATTTTATATATATATATATATATATATATATTAAAAAACTGCTCGTTGCGTTCGCCAAACCCCAGACAACTTCGTCCCCCCTCCTTTCTCCCCTTGTAGCAAATAAATTATATACACCAACAATCCATGTAAAATGTAATTTGTCAAATTTTTATTGGAAAAGTTTATAAAAATTAACATAACAAAATACAATGTTAAAATGTGTAAGTTTCAGTAAATACATTTTGAATAAATTCCTTATCAATTTTACACTGAAATTGTATACCCTTTTTCATTGTACATCGTGAGAGAGTTAGTAAAATTATCCATCAATAAAAATTGTATCTAGAATTAATAATTATACTAATCAAATATACTACATGACCGAAATCAACCAATTAGACAACGAATAAAACATACACATAGCGGCAGAACCATTTTTTAGTTATAAGATATTTACAATTGCAATTATTTTAAAATAAATATAAACAATAATGTATAATAAATCAGTCTTAATGTAAATGACTAATTCTCAGAAAACTTATGCTTCGAATACAAACTGAACACTGTTTTACTAATCACTGGTCCTATATATCTTTTAAGTGGTCCGTATTTTATTGTTGTTAACAATTTTTCATTCAAAGCATCTGAATTTCCTTTGTACGCATCCACTAAACACTTTGGAGTCGGATACTTATCTACGATAGCTATTACCATGTCTCTTGAGATGCCTTTTAACTGAATCAAGTGTCTTGCAAAAACATCTTTTACTTTGAAATTCTGATAAACAGAAATTGAAAAATAGAAAGTATTTACTTTTTTTTATTTAATATTCGAACACAAATGTTTAAATGTTCTTTACTAACCTTTGTTTTGGCAGCATTTTTATTGAATTCTGAAAAAGTTAATAACGTACCATCATTACTCGGGACAGTTCGAACTGCATTACCATCAGCATACCCTATTAATATCTTTTCCTAAAAAAATATGTTGAAATTATTAAAAATTTTACTACATATTTACCATGTAAATCAAATACCTGATAGATGTCACATAATATTTTTGTTAAAGTTGCTACATATATAATTGACTGTTTAAGAGACAAAGTATATTTGACAGAAAATCTATCTTGTATCAATGTATTAGTAGCAGCTTGATATAAAGTAGATAAAGGTAGCCCGGTATGCTGATTATTACCACAATTCTCGACCATGTATATTAAATTTTGAATGCCGCATTGTTTCAACCGGAACTTCTGTTCATGAAACCTTCCGTCTTTAATACTACTTCCAAAATCATCTATTCGTTTACGTTCTATAATGTAAGGTAAAACTAGTTCTTGATTTTTGCTATCTCGAGCGATCCACGTAAAATCTCCTATACTTAAATGACGCACCTCGAACATTATTCCAGCTCTTGTTAACTCATTGAGTGTTACATCATCTAAATGCTTTTTTTTCCTAATAAATAAATTACGAAAAATAAAATTAAAATGATAAACTTGGACTTGAAGATGATCATGATCTTTCTCTCTCTCTCTCTTTCTCTCTCTGTGTGTGTGTGTGTGTGTATATATATATATGCATATACCTTTAACACATCTCCAACAGTTCATTCTTTCTGATTATTTTTCATATTGCTGTTTTTGTTCTTTTTCAATAAAACAGGATATTGAGTGGTTTATAATTGATAATTCCTTAATAAAAAAAGTTAGGCAGTCCAAAAGATTCGAATAGTATTGAAGATAAATCCGGTATACATAAAATTGATTGTAAAACGTGATAAATGTTATAAAGCACATAGTAAAAGGAGGATACAAACAAGATGAAAAAAATATATAGCAGATGTTAATATAAAAGGGTTGCAAAATCTAGTGTACACCATGCTCTACATGTTAGAAAATAGCCACACTATGAAAATGAAACCTAAAAGAACAAATCAATAATACGAGAGACATTATAAATCTACAACAATCAAATCTTCATTCTATAAACATTTGAAAAATTATGTAACGGGCATACAAAATAAAAACAAAAAATGTTTCTTTTTATATTAAAAGATAAGAAGTCTTTTGTATTAATAAGACATTTATTAAGTGATATATCTTTAATTATGACAATTTCTAATTATGCTTTCAATTATTCATTGCTTTTACACATTCTGTATAATCATGATCAAGTGTATCATGTAACGTAGATTTAATGTACAAATAATTAGCTAAATAAATTAAAAACGTGAATAATACATCTTCGGTATTGCCATTGAAATGTGCATAAACAACAATCAAAAATAATCAACAATGATATATTGAACATTTTTGATAAAGAAAATTCTGGTTTGTAGTCGAAAAAATAATTCATTTGTGAAAATAATTTTAACAGTCTTACCCTGCTGTTTCTTGAGTATCGACAAGAAGAATAATATTAAATAAACGTGGTTCAAATACGATTGTGTTCGATTTGTCTCTATCATTTATAAAATTTCTTTCACGATTAATTAATACGTTATCGCACTGTATACTCTCGATATTATTTTCCAGGCCAGTTTCTTTATCAATATCTTTTCGTTCAGTACCATTAGACATTACATTTTCATTTGGATTCAAATTAAATTCAACCTGTGGGTTATTGATTTTTTTTGATTCGATCTCATTATTCAGATTTGAATTTTTTCTTCTCTCTTTGTTACATTCTCTTAAGTCACCATTTAAAATATTCTCGTCAATGCAATCTTCTTGAAATGAACTATAATTTGAAGAAACACCTGGATCATTTTCGTACAATTGACATGCTAATCGTTTACCTAAATCTGTTAAAGTAAAGAATGTCGGATTAATATGTTTCTCTACTAATTTTTTTGATATTAATGTTCGTATCGAAGGCCAAACTGTATGATGAGAATTGGAATTCGATTTCAAACGAGGTTTCTCGTAAAATTGTTGTGCGATGTGAATAATATTCTGTTTCGTAGATTCTTGGATACTTCTTGTTTGACTGATTTTATGTAAAGTTAATAAGAGCACATACGGTCCTGTACGAGGCACAGGAATATACTGCCTGTGAGTTTTTTTTGAATTGACACTTTTTTCTAAACACTCTGTATTTTTGTTACAATTTTGAATAGAATTATTCGATCGCACGTTGCTAACTTCTCGAATTTCATAGAGTCGGCACAGATTTTTATTAGAGATATCATCGGAGCGTACGCCGCTCGAAACATTTTTTTTATGTTCATCTAATTTTTTATCTAGCATAACACACAATTTAGTACCGAATCCTTGTAGGATCGCACAGTCTTTTCCAGTCTGTAAAGGGAGCGGGTACATTTTCAACGATTTTAATGCTTTTAAGAAATAGTACTGCATCTCCGAGCCTTTGCTCTCACATTCTATCGTCCATTCCTCTAGCCATTTTTCAAAAAGTGGATTCGGACACTTACGTTTTAAAGTCATACGCCGTTCTTTACAGACGTTCGACATTTCTCGCATACAAAAAAATACTTATATGAAATTAAGAAATTCGTGCGTTTGACTTTTTAAAAGAAAGAATTACTACTAATAGGAAATATTTTTTTCACTATTTTTGTGAATGTTTTATCTGACAAATAAGCAGGAACATTCTTGTTGATTTGACAATAGAATACTCGTTACAACTAGAACGCACCTAATTGCCTTGTACTTAAGAGCTATAATGATTTCTATAAACAAATTCACTTTTATACCGGCATGACAGATTCGTACGAGTCTATTAACTAAACGTCAATATATAAGCACTGAAGATTGGACAAATGCTTAGTTTTACGAGAGTGAATCGTTTTTCATCGAAACTGAATATAAATGTGTTATAGAATAGTGAGACATTGACATCTCTTTTTGTGGTAAAAAGTGGTAATGAGGTGATTCATTTTCAAGTAAACAGGAATGGCGGATCTAATACGTACGTCAAGTGGTCCGACGGGTGGAATAATAAAGGATAAATTAGGATCACCTAGTACTGGGAGTGATGATGAGGGCGAAGCAGCCAATGAAGTCGGCGCCGAGCCGGAACACGAGGACGTCGATGCGGGTGGCGAGCGACCGGGTCCTGCACCTCCTCCTCCACCTGAATCTCAATGGTATCACGGCCGTCTGGATCGTTACACGGCCGAGGAGAGGCTTTGGGGTGCCGCCAGACTCGGAAGTTATCTAGTAAGAGAGAGTGATCGTAAACCCGGCTCATATGTCCTGTCGTATTTGGGACGTACTGGGATAAACCATTTCCGAATTACGGCTGTATGCGGCGACTTCTATATCGGTGGGCGACAGTTCAATCTGTTATCCGATCTCGTGGGTTATTACACGCATTGTAGCGATTTGCTGAAACGTGAGCGGCTTGTCAGCCCAGTTCCTCCACCTGAACCGGTCAATGATAAGAAGGTAACCGAATCCTTCCTATTTTATGATTATTTTTGTAAGGGTACGTTTAATTTCAGAGAGTGGTGGCTATTTTACCGTATACTAAAATGCCTGATACAGACGAATTAAGTTTTAAAAAAGGAGATATTTTCTTTTGTCATAACGACATGGGGGATGGATGGTTATGGGTAACAGCACATCGAACAGGCGAGCAAGGAATGATTTTTAGAGAATTAGTGGAAGATTTAGATGATAGTATAGATCCAAATACAGTCTTCTCGTGGTTTCATCCGAATTGTACGAAAAGTGAAGCGGTTGATATGTTAGTAAAAGGTAATATTAGAGTATACAATTATATGCTTACTGTGATTTTCATTTAAATACATACTTACAGCTGGACCAGGAAGTTTTTTAGTTCGACCCAGTGATAATTCACCCGGCGATTACTCTTTATTCTTTCATATTAATAATCAGATTCAGAGGTTCAGAATTGAAAAAAAAGGTGTTCGATATCTGATGGGTGGTAGAACATTTGAGTGTTTAGATGCAGTCATTAATCGATATAGAAAAGAGCAGATTGTCGAAGGGCATACACTACAACATCCGGTGAGCTTGTTTATTTGCCAGCATAAAAATCATATCGTTCATATTTAAAATTCAATTTTTTACAGCTGGTAGTCGATGGCGCGACACAACCAGAAAGTTTTGCAGTGCAGTCTCAGAAAGAGGCTGCTGCTGAGAAAATATATGCGACATTGAGAGAGTGCAGAGATCAAGCCGGTTTGAAGAAAATCCGAGGTATCAAACACCAAGGGTACCTCCACCGAAAGCCTGATAAAAATACAAAAAAATGGAAATTATTGTACTTCATGCTTATTGTCGAAGGAACAGATACCCATCTGTACCTGTATGATAATCCAAAACGAACTAAGCCGAAAGGACTGATAGATCTATCGTGTGCGTATTTGTATCAAGTGAGTGATTTTTTAAAAATTGTAATATATTTATTTTAAGAAAAGTATGTATTTTTTATTTGTTTTTTCTTCGAGGTTCATGACAGCTTATGGGAAAGGCCTCATTGCCTACAAATTGTGGAACGTGCTTTACCATGTCTTGCAACGGTTACCCATTTAGCAGCACAATCTACAGAAGAATGTACAGAATGGGTGAATGCTTTAAAACCATTCTGTGTACCCCAACTGAGTCGAGCAACTTGCAAAGTTCCTCGTTTGCGAGAACTCCGATGTTTAACTTTACATGTATTAGATGCTCATAGATTGCCATATAAACTAGTACCACAACCTTATTGTACATTACAGCTCAACAATCAGGTGTGTATAACTTTACAAAATACAATCTTTGTACTGCAAAAGTGTATTAATCAAGTAATTTCAGGTGCGAATAGCACGAACACGTACCAAATCCGGTCCTGATCCTGTTTGGGATGAAGAGTTCGTTCTCGACGATGTACCATGTGACGTAGTATCTTTTACGTTAACTGTACACAATAAAGGCAAACGAGGAAAGGACACTGATGCTGCCGAACTTACCTTGGAACTATCGTCACTGGGAAACGGAGAAGAACGAGAAGAATGGTATGCGCTTTCCGGCCTGACTCCAATGGGAGAATGGGGATCATTGCGATTGCGAACTAGATATCTTCACGATCTCGTGATGCCGTCTGAAGAATATAGTCCTTTACAACAACTGTTACTCGAACCAGGATTAGCCGCAGTGAGAACATTGGCCGAAATATGTCACGCCGACCGACAACCGCTAGCCACGGCTTTGCTAAGAGTGTTTCGGGCCGAAGGTCGCGAGACAGAACTTCTTAGAGAATTAGTACAAGCCGAAGTAGGACGAGAAACTGAAACTTCGACATTATTCAGAGCAGCTTCTTTACCTACTACACTTATGGACTTGTACATGAGGGCAGAGTGTGGTGGTTTCCTTCAAGCTGCCGTATTAGAAACTGTGTTGCGTTTGTTAGAAAGTAAACAAAGTGCAGAGTTGAATCCTGCTAAAATGGATTCGCCCGATGATGCCTGTAATAATGCGGAATTCCTACTGCAAGTTTTAGATCAGGTATGACATTTAAATATGTATTGTCTTGATGGTCTTCATATTTTTGAACCAGGTGCTTGTTTTCCTAGAATTTTGATACGAGTGCTATTCTCAAGTGGATGTGTGAAATATAGTTTTGAATCTGATTTATATTCTATTTATGTGTTTTTAGATGGGGTAAAGTTGATAATTTTAGAGTATAATACGTTGTTATTTGTATTTATTTGTTTGTTTAATTATATATTTCTAATTTTTCAATTATATTTAAATTAAAAATACCAAAGATAAAAGACCGTAAATTAGAATATGAAATGTTTAGAAAAATGAATTACTATGAAATAATAATAACTTATCAAATGATCGTAAAAATCATAAAATAGTATTTTTTAAAAGTGTGATAAATTTATGTAATATAACAAATTTAAAAAAAAAATAATATGATTAAAAATATAGTGATAAATGATAGATTTAATTCAGATATAACAAATGGAAAGAAAATTAATAAAACAAAACAAAAAAAACACTATCGATAAAAATATAAAATGAGGAAACATACATAAATATATATATATATATAATAATAATACTTTTTTAAAAAATATAACGGAAAAGTAATCTTTGAAAGGAAATCTCTAATGTTTTAAGATTATCCTTCAACATTTATCTAAGATGGCACTCATAGTAGAAACAGACACTTATCTAACAAAACAATGTATTAATGGAATTACAGGTATAAAAACATATAATTGTAATTTTATTATCTACTTATACCTGCAAGGTATGAAATTGAATTTTTTTTTACTAATAATCAAATAACAAAAGTTTATTTTTCAGGTGACGTTAAGTATTTTTACATCTCCTGATGCTTGTCCCCGATCCGTTAGGTACATCTGCGGGTGTTTACAACGAGCGGTTGTTTCGAAATGGCCGAACGAACGTTTCGTTCGCACCCGTGTAGTGTCAGGTTTTATATTCCTTCGTCTCTTGTGCCCTGCTCTTCTCAACCCACGGCAATTCGGTCTCGTGTCCGAGGCGCCGAGTCCGGCTGCAACTCGTAGCTTAGTGATGGTAGCGAAATGTTTACAGAATCTTGCAAATCTAGTCGAATTCGGAGGAAAGGTCAGACTTGTATATTTTAAAGAAGTGTTTTATTTGTAACATGTGCGTACTGTTTCTTAGGAACCTTACATGGAGGTAGTCAACCCATTCATTCTCAAAAATAAAGAACGGATGGTTGTTTTCCTCGACCAGCTGTCTGCGATTGGCGATCCAGGCGAGCCGAGATTGACAAGCAAACCAGATACCGCAAAAGAATTAGCAACGCTGCACCATATCTGTGTAGCGCATCTATCCGAACTTCAAGCCGTCGCCAAAACAAATACTGCGATTAAAACTTTGGTGACTGTGACAGATATGTTAGCCAAACACAAGCATAAATATCTGGAAATGACCAGATAGTAAATTATGTTTTACATTCTATCTCAGGAACAATCCAAAAAGGTCACTTTTTATTCACTATCATTTATTCTTCGGTTTTTCTGGAAACGTTCGATATCTTCTCAGTCATGTCATATTGTTAATAAAAAAAAAACATATATTCAGAAAAAAATATGTAGTCAATGAAATTTATCCAAATTGTGAGTGTATGTTGTTTGGATATTCATTCACATTGACTCGACTATATAATGCTATTAAATATCAACGTGTGCATGTGTTTACATTAACATATTTTGTTTGTTTACTTACCTGGAGTAAAATACATACTTAGTGCCAAATGTTTTATTATCTCATCTTTTATATATTATTTTTTTTTATTCGTCATAAGTTAGTGTCGTGTTACAAATACATTGTTTTTCATTAACGGGAATAAAAACGAATATATGATAGTGAAAGTACACGATTCACATTTAAATTATACAACTCTCAATCTTCACCAATTTGGAATGTAGTGTGCTTTTTTTATACTTTTAAAATACAGCATAGATTATTGCTGTACTTAATATGATGTTTTTTCTTAGAATTAACTCCATTTTTAACTTCACAGTCAAAATATTCCCCGTTATTATAACTATTGATGATATTAAATACTTCAAACAAGATAAAACGCATAATCGTGTTCTCGTAAGAGTTTACCCTAATGTTTTTTAAACAACAATAAGTACATAAGCAGCAATAAATTATTTGTCAATAATGACTATATTTATTATTTCATCGAATGTACTAATAAAAATCACATTACCTTCAATGATAATCGTCAGAACAAATTATAATGCGTAATTAATATTATGGTCTTGTAGATTGTCACAAGGTCGTTACGTTTAAATTAGAAACGATTGCATTTATTATATTTAATAATCTCCGTTCGTATTGGATTCGAACGATATACTCACACGTATTCACTGTACTAACTTTTATAAATGTCTGTATTTTTGTGTTTTCGTTTATGTAAATATTTGATACAAGTAAACGATAAGAATATTAGTTCTATTATTACAAATGAAGTGAAATAAAATCGATAATGGTTGTCGTATCGATATATTAGTCAAAAAACACTCTTCATTACAAACGTTTTTTATAAAGCGGATAATTTTTATACATTCAGATTTATCAAAGAAAAAAAATTTATCAGATTTTCATCTAAACTGTAAGATTTTATAAATGTGATATACATTTAAAGTAAGAAAATATTTCACTATTATTTGAATTTAGATAATAACCAGTAGACCAAGTGAATGTTTGTAGGTATTTCTTATTTATAGGTGTACATTTCACTTTTGTAACGAGTAACGTAGATTCGATCGTGCATACGCTGCTCTTTTTTGTTACGGATTGTCGCTAGAACCACGCTAACTTTTCTCAAGTTTTAAATGTAACAGCTGTTTGAAATGCATTTCGTTATATTGAATACTTTTTGTATATGAAAAATAAGTAGTAAAATAAGTAAAAAAATGGAAAATAGATCATTTATTTTACAATCCTTTTCAGTTACATGATTGATTTGAATAGATTGCAAAATGTTGTTTAGTTTCAAATCTGAATTTTAAAAGGCAAATTACAATTGTCGTTGAAAATTAGTACATTGTATATTAGTTGTCAATTGATTACTGTAGTACCATTTTACTTAGTTTGTTCAAGTCAGTTCTTAATATTTATAAATATGCATTACTTGTGTGTTTTATAAAATGATTGAAAGTCTCATAATACAGTGACTGAATTAACTAGAGCTAGTTCTAACAGAGTGGCTGATTATATTAGAGTTTATTTTATAGTTGGAAAAAAAGTTAAATTCAATTTGTCAGTGTTCAAATGTTTCAATTTCAGTTAGGGGCAATTTTTATATTTGTCACTTCATAAATGTCCACTAAACACTTCTACAAGACAGTATATTCTCATCTAAAATGTTAACTGTATATGTGTATGGTTGCTAGGCAACTGACTAGCATGTTTGCTACTTAATAATGCTGATGCTTAGAAGGCATTATGTAGAAAAGCAGGAACAGTTTTGATTTGAAACAAAATTCGAATTTCACAAATGACATTTTCTCATACCACAAACTGTGTTTCTGTTCAAAAATATTCAATATATCATTATTGATTATTATTTGAGTGCATTTTTATGCTGATATTCTCAAAGCACCAAGATACAAAAAAATCTACCTTTTTTTGATTACTAATATTTATTTGATTACTTAATTCTTGTGGATTTTGGAAAGTGTCTTGTATATTGTGTTCTGGTCCTTAGGTTGATGCATATCTCCTAAGTGTGTATCAATGTATGTATCAGTATGTAGTAGTGTTCATGTGTTTTGTTCTACGGGTGCTACTCGGAGAAAATTTTAAAACCCAAGAAGACCAAGTGTAACCCAACTCAATTACATCTAGTCTGCTAATTAACTTAATCCAATCGCCTTGTACTCAGTTTTTCAGTTTATAAAGTCTCACTTTCGCTTATTAATCCCCTAAAAATTATACAAAAAATTTCAGACTTCTGGAAAGCAGAACAGCTCAAATGAGTTTGTACTAGTAACTTTTTCAATTGAATTATATATATATATATATTATATATATATATATATCATATCAGTATTCATATCTAAATATCCTTACCTGGATAATTAAGAACACAGGACATGAAAACAACAGGCACAAAAAAAATAACGTTATAGCAGGGAAATGCAGTACTACAGAGAAGAAATAATTTATAAAATGACTAAAAAAATTGCATAAATACAATTTACTTTAAACGGTTGTCAGAGCTATAGTCATAATCATGTGTTTTCCAAAAAGTCAATTAGTGCAACAGTATTATAAAAATTGACGAGAGAGCAAATTATTGGAGATGCATTAAAAAAAAGATATTGGTGCTCTGAGTATGATAGCATCACTATTGAAATGTACATTAGCAACAATAAAAAATGATCTTTAATGATTTTTTGAATATTTTTGATAGAAACATGTTTTGTGGCTTATAGAGTAAACAATTCATTTGTAAAAGTATTTTATATGAAACATTAATTATTCAACAATATAATTAATTCAAATATCAGTTAAATTACTAAGGCTGTTTATTCATTTATTTTATTTACACTTAGCAAACTAAATAATAGAGTATTTTTAGAACTGGAGTTATTTTAGGAATGGCAATCTTTTAAGCAATTTTATATAAATTTAACTGAAAGTGTTGTATAAATATACATAGGCACATTATTTGTGTACGTATTAATACTAACAATATAAGGTATTTTCAATATGAAATGCTGTTACTATAATCATATTACATAACACCACAGTAAATTTTGTATTACTGTTAATTAAAATCATTGCAATATAATTTGTCACTTGTATACAAAACGATACAACATAAAACTCAATACAAAATTTACAATAAATGTTTTGTTTAACATTTAAGCGATAATTTGAAAACTGATCTATGTACACCACAGTAAATGTAAGCTTTCGTAAATTAGATTAAAAAGATCATGTGTGCTCTTAGAGCTCTCCTACTTTCTGCTTCTTAGCACTTCAACAGCAACTTTTAACTAGTTATCATCCACATTATTACTATTAAGATACTTTTTTTCTCTACTGCATCGTGTTTTATATGGAAATTAGTATATGTATTTCAATGTCTTATGTTACATTAATGGTTATAAACTTACATATAAAATTATTACAATAAAAAGACTATTAAGATAGATGCATTTAGAAACTAGAAATAGATCTATCAGTCTGTACTTTTTATATTGAAAATTTATTATTCGACCGCATTCATTGTACGAATGTATACAATAAAGAAGAAATGCAATTTTCTTTACGTAATCTTATTTCTATAACACTTTTACAGGGCACATGCAGGATAACATTTTGATACATTGTTTTAAGCATCAAGAACATTTAAATATAAAATAACAGAGTTCTTTTCATGAACATACAAAATATATTATAAAAATTATCTTCTTTTAGGGTATGAAATACAAAAACAATAAAGTTTTTTATACAAGCTGTATATTATGATAAAAATAGTATGGAGAATGCCATAAATATGCAACACACAGCCACGTACGGAGATTTTCTTTCTCCAATCCTTGCGCATTTCCAGAAAGTTCCCAGAAGCCTAAAAATAAACATTTCAATCATAGAATATATATATATATATATATATATGTATACATAAATATATCATATTATATTTAAATATATTTACAACTGGCTTACCCTTTTTTATTTCTATCCATAATACTGGGAAATAATGATCGAAGATATGCACAAGTGCATATCAAGAGTAATACTACAGTAAGAAGGCTTTGAAAGTTGAATATGGCTGACTGAAACATTAGAATAAATCAACTGACATTTCATATTTCGTACAGCTGTTATTAAAATATTAAAAATTACAGAGTAGATGCTAAACATAACCTCAAAGATAATGGACCACGTCATTTATTAATTTCAAAAATTGAATCGAGACATGATCATGTGATAAATATCTTACCATGATTAAATAATGATATTAATACAAACATTGACAAATATCAATTCAATCTACTACTGATATCGAACGTTTGTTTTTAAGAAATTTTCACATACTTTGAATAATCATAAATGCACTCTACAACGTCACGCGCATATGTAGATGTTGTATTGTGTTGGAGTACTTTTTTAATACATATTTAATGAAATTCTTATGATTTTTTATATTGCTTGAATTAATATAACTAAAAAATATTAAACTATATTTATATATACATGCATAAATACTTTATCTATGCATAGACCCACACACACACACGCATATGCATATATATATATATATATATATATATATATATATATATATATATATATATATATATATATATATATATATATATATATATTGTATTTTATTAGAAAAATAATTAAAATATCTATTTATTTTAATATACATAATTACAATTTTCTTTCATTTGGCAAATATTCACTGATATAATTGAAAAGTATTTATTTAAAAATACTAGTTTAATTTGAATATAAAGGTACATTATATTGAACGACAATTTTATAGTCATTTAAATAGTTTCAAAATCATTTTTTGGTATGAATCATACATTTTTAAATTTAATTTCAAGCCAAGTAAAAAGTATAAAGATTATTAGTGTTTTAATTAATAAAAATGATTAATATCTAAACCATTCCTCTGTCAAATCAAAAATCTTGTAGAGCGGTAAGGTAGAGAAATATCTTTTTTATTATAATTTTTTGTTCTAATCTATTTTTTATACAATTATTAAAATAAGTTCGTTTTCGGATTATTTACATTTCTAATCAAAGATATATTTAAAAATAGACATAATAATAAAAGAAAAACACGCAAAGTTTGTGAAACACTGACACAATTGTTATATTTCAATCCAGCCAGTATGCTATTGCGATTCATAACTCTTTCCGGTTATGCGTACTGTATCTTCGTAGTGTACTTGGCGTGGCTGTTTCTTCATTTCATAGATTGTGATTAAAATGGCTACTAATAATTACTTTGGATTTACTCATGGTGGGACACAGTACAGGTAAAATAAAATGCATCAATCTAAGTAATATAATCTGAATTTTTGAATGACAATCGTATTGTACATTTAATTTTGGTTTTGTAAAGGAATAAAGTTTAGTCGCCGGTAACCGGCGTCCTTGGTGTATAGTCATGGCGTTTTGATCGATCAATACATTTCTGCGTTTCGGTCTTTCATTCTATTATGTCCGTTAATGGAATAAATTGTTTATTGATTGTAATCTACTATCACGACATTATTGTTTTCAATGTAGTTTCATCATTTATCTATTTTTTAAATTGATTATTTGTATAAACGTATATCGATATATTGTGCTTATATACAATATTCTAGTAGATTAAATGTGCATTGTCAAATATTTTAAAATGTCACATTTGTATCAAATGAAAAGAAATTCAGATTAATAAAACAGAATAATCAGTTTATTTATATTACAAGATTGGCATGACCATTGTACCCATTGCTATTTCATCAAATTAGTACAAAGAATATCTGTAATAATTGTATGTTTAGTTTGTCCTAATTCAGATTTTAGATTTAGCCTTGTTTAATTTTTAAAATATTTATAGAAATAAACTTATACATCTATAAATATATAAAATTTCAATATAAACAAAGATACTGTAGAATAAAAACAGCTTGTTTATAAATGAATTTAAATTGAGAATTCACATTTTATTAATAACAATTAATTTAAAAATATAATTCTATTATTTCTCATGTGTATGTTTAAAGTGCTGCAGCTGCAACTGGAGCTGCATATCAGGCAGGTCAAGCAGGTTATGCAGTAGCACCTGCAGCAGCTGCTAGTTATGGAACACAGCGAGCTGCCACTGGATATGACACTACAGCATACCAGACAGCAGCTACTACAGGAACATATGCTGGTAAGTGATTGGTAGATAAATTTACATGTACGTGCAGATGTAGTTGTTTAATTTTTTTATGTCTTCACAGCAGTTGGAACGGGTACTGGAACCGCTTATGATTATGGATATGGTAGAGCTGCAACAACAGGGTACGATGCTAGTAAAACTTATTATCAGCAAGCGACAGCAACACCTGCTGCTGGGTATGCTGCTGCTACTGGTTACGAACAGACTGCACCAAAACAGACATACACAAGCGGAAGTTATGCTCAGCGAGCTACTACACAAGCTCAACAGACACAACAGGTGAGATTAAACGAATAGATCATAGGTTCTCATGTATTTGTTTATGATCGTATATTGACACATTCATAGCTGCTGATAAAATTAAATCTTTATAAGAGTTTAGTTGACATTGATGCAATACTTCATCTGTTTATATTTATGCAGTTTGTGAAAAATCATCAGTTGATTGTTAATTAGTGGTGGTTAAAAAATCTACCGGCCTTTTAAATTATTTAATTTTCTATCGTTTCTTTAATTTTTTTCGAAGATATAGGGTAATGAATTTTAAAATGTTTACTTGCTTCTTTGTTCAGTTTAAATTTGTTATTTTCTCTGTGTATTTTATAATACATAATATTTTTTAATTGAAGTGAGTTGCTAGCCTGATATTTACAAAAAAAGTATATAATTATATCATCATCTTAATGACAAGCTTGCAACAAATAGCTTTAGATTTACTTTGAAGAGCAATGACAAGCTTGCAACAAATAGCTTTAGATTTACTTTGAACAGCTTTCAGTTTGAGTTCTAGGGGAGAGTGATAAAATTACTGGGTGAAAAAATATAAAATTATAAAGCTATTTAGATAGTTTTAAATTTTATAAGAAATATAAATGTGTGCTGTAATAGAGGATATTTGCTATTTTATTAGAATGAGATGTTCCAATAAGATTTTTTTTAAATGCATATTTTTGAAACTTATCTTTTAAAAAATATATGAAATTTAAAGTTGTATATTGAAGATTATTTGAAGTTAGGTTATATTTGTTGATTTTTCTTGTTGAATATTTGTTTTGAAATACTTTATATTTTTCCAAATTATTTATCTTTGTATGCTTTTTCATGTTTTGTTTGCAATTTCCATTTCATATTTAATATTCCAGCAAAATAGTGTTTCAAAAGCTAGTCAGTATACAGGAGCTTACCAATCAGCAGGGACTGCGGCATATCAAGCAAATAGTTATACAGCACCAGCACAGAGCACAACCACAACACAACCTGCTACACAGGCAAAACGTAAGTATGGATTATGGGATAGCTATATTAATGTTATTTATTGGATTTATGATTACTGTAAATGTATATACACATGTATTTGGAATTAGAGTTCAGAAGAACAAATTTTAGTGTTGTGAAAGTATAGAAAAAAATTCAGAATCAAATTTATAAAAAAAAATTAAATTTTTAAAATAATGCACTGTATGTTAAGTATTTGTTAACAAAACTTTATTTTAAAAAATATGACAGAAACCGCTGCTGCTGCAGCTGCTGCTGCGGCTAGCACAACGTATTCCGGTTATGATGCTGCTCTGTATTCTGCAGCGACCATGTATGTAGCTCAGCAGTCAGGAAATACTCAAACTAACAAACAAGGCGGTGGCTGGCAAGGGTACAAAAAAGGTCCAGCGGGGATGGGTGCAAAAAATATGCGGCCTAAACCTCAACCGAAACCACAGCAACTTCACTATTGTGATGTTTGCAAAATAAGTTGTGCTGGACCACAGGTGAGTTCGATTTTTAGTGAAAATTGGTGTTTTGCTTGATTTCAGTTCGAGTTCAGTCTTCGATAATCAACGATATGTTTATTTTCAGACGTACCGCGAACACTTAGAGGGACAGAAACATAAAAAACGGGAAGCGTCTTTAAAGCTTACGGCGACGGTGGCTTCTACTGCTCAAAACAGATCTGGTAATTCTTTAAGATGCGAGCTTTGTGATGTGACGTGTACTGGTAATGATGCATATGCAGCACATATCCGCGGTGCCAAACATCAAAAGGTAGTCAAGTTACACACGAAGCTGGGCAAACCGATACCGTCTACAGAACCGCAAGTCGTCGGAGGAGGTAGTACTCGTAAAAACGCTACTGGAACATCAAAAATAAGTTTTGTTCAATCTGGTGGTTTAGGGGCGAGTGGTAATGGTGAAGTGAAAACGGAGGAAGGCGTGACATCGGCTGAGGAAGAAACTCCAGAACCTGATATTCAACCAGTCGGGCAAGATTACATTGAAGAAATCAAGAGCGATGATGGAAAGGTAAATGTAAGATTTCGTTTTCATATTTTAAAATAATTTTATCTATCGCATATTTTTTTAAATTTTAATCTCTTGCTTTAGTGCTTTTTCTATTTTCTTAATTTTTTTAAAAAAAATTGACGATACTTTTAAAACACAGGTAGTAAGTTTCAACTGTAAATTATGTGAATGTCGTTTTAATGATCCCAATGCTAAAGAAATGCATATGAAAGGCCGTCGGCATAGGCTTCAATATAAGAAAAAAGTCAATCCTGACTTAGTGGTCGATGTTAAGCCATCTTTGAGACAGCGTAAATTGCAAGAAGAGAAACAACGTCGTGCGGTAATTCATTTTTCTTTTATATAAGTGATACGAAGTGCTATTTTTTTTTTTATGCTCTTGTATACATTCATTAATAGGCAATGCAGGCTTTGAGAGAAGAGTATTGGCAACGTAGACATATGGCCGCTGAAGATGAAGCCCATTATTGGGAGGAACAGAGGCGTTACGAAGAGGATTATATGGAATGGTACCGTAGATCCGGAGGAGTTCCGCCATTTGCAGGGCCGCGTCGTCCGCCATTTCCTGGTGGTCCGATCCCACCGCCGGTATGTGTTCTGATTTAACATCGACTCATAGTAGAGAAAGTTTGGCTGTGAATGTATAATTCTTGTTTCTTGTAAAATAAATTAGTATTTAAATGTTATCTGTACTTTATGAATTTGTCGACATTCAATTGAGTAATCTCGCATTCTTATTCAGTTTTTTCAAGGACCACCGATGGGTCGTCGCCCAGAATCTGCAGATGATCGTCATGTACTTGCTCGCCACACTGAAATTTATCCTAAGGAAGAAGAATTACAAGCTATTCAACGAATTGTTTCTCACACTGAACGTGCTCTTAAATTAGTTTCTGATCAGTTAGCTGCACCCACTAATACTTCAGCAGCCCCGTCAACAACTGCAAATAACAAAGATACTGGCACTGTGACTATAAAGGACGAAAAGGCTGATCAAGATAAACCTGCTGGAGAAACAAAAGAAGATGGTAGAGACAATCAGTTGTAAGTAGTTTTAATCAAAAATTTTATTTAATCTCTAAACTGACATTTTCTGTTAATTAAATCTTCAAGTGTGAAAAATATATTTATATTTTATGTTCACCTACTGCAAGAACTGAAGTATTTGTTCTCTTTAGATTTTCATTTCAACGAGAAGACCGGGACACATCAAGAGTTCTGAAAGGAGTCATGCGAGTCGGTCACTTGGCGAAAGGTTTATTATTACGGGGCGATACCTTAGTAAGACTTGTAGTTTTATGTGCAGAGAAACCGACGCTCACATTACTCCGTAAAGTGTGTGAATTATTACCCGCTGCTCTTAAGCAGATCGCTTCTGACCGTAACTATACAGTCCAGCTGGCTGCTCCGGAAGCCGGATTGACAGTCACCGAAGACTGTCTAACTGTACAAGTATCACTCACAAGTCCTGTGATGCGTGAACAAGGTTAGATTTCATGATTTCTTCCTCAAAACAGGCTAATGAAATGCGAACAGCTTCAGACAATTTGCTAGAATGAAAATATATTTGTAATATCGGTTTTTGAAGTTACATTATGCGTGTATAATAAGATGTAATCTTGAATTTTATCAAGATGCAAAATAATCATACGAAAAACTTTCAGTGTTTCTCATTTAACTCTACTTTTATGAATATCGTAATTTTTCAACTACTTTGATTGAATTGATTACAAAATAAAATGAGATTTTATTTCTGCTGTTACTAGTCAAAAAAAGAAGTTGGTTTTTAATTAGTGAACATATACCATTGCTAGTTGTCTCTATTTTTAATATTTATTGTTTTGGTAAACTACTTTAATAAAAAATATTTTAGGCTCCATTTAATACTAGTTTTTAAAAATACAAAGTATATTTATCATGTATTTAAAACGTTCCAAATAATCTGTGAAAATAAAAATAATATCCATAAATTTCAATCGCGTAAGTAGCTTAACTGTAAATTCGTTGTCCTGCAGGTCTTTGTCATTTTGGATCAGTTGTCTGTTCTCCACTACTAGTTTCAGTACTAGTGCCATTATCAGGTGGATGTTACATCAGACTGATTTTAAATCGAATTTGTTTTATATATATTTTTATAGAGTGAGGTTTATAATTTTAGGATAAATAATGAATTACTAATTGTGTTTATTTGTTTAATATGTTTATTTTCATACATTTTTCAATTTTTAAATATATTTAATTTTTGTTACTGTATTCTCAATTTGTGTTATTTCTATTGCATTATTTATGTTGTAAATGTCATTTCCTGTTTCTAAAGTTGTATTATTTTTATTATTTAACAACATAATACAATGGAAATAATTAAATTTCGATTACAGATATAAAATTAAATTTATTTGATAACATAAGTACACAAAAACTAACATATTATGTTAAATGAACAATGAAGTACAAATAGTGATGTATTATTTTATACTCTAAAATTATAACTGCACCCTATCTAAAAACATATTTATGAAGAACATAAATTGTATTTAAAGTTACACATTTGATTTTCGTAATTTTTTTACATTACACATCTTGTAAAAACACAAACCATAACACTTAAACGTAGAAAGAAAATCAAATAAAATGTCATGGCTTGGGAACTGAAATACCTAACACATTTATTTTTTATATAAAATATGTAAAGTAATTACCGAGTGATAAATTTTTCAGTCAATCAAATAAGTTGCATTTAAAATTAGTGTCAAATATGTGTTTGTGGATGACGTTTGTGTCAAAAACTATTCGTGGAAATAGATAGCTAATCGAGGAGAACAAAGACCAACAAATCGACGTATTAACAGAATCGAAGGTGTCAACAATATGACCGTCTAAATGTTCTGTCGATTGAGAAGCATTGATCGGTCGTATGATGTCGATATACGTTGCCCGATTCGTTCGTGTATATGTGTTTGTGCAATTGAGTTTTTGTTAGACCGATGTTATGTTCAGTTTGATCGGCCTGTTACCGAGATGATTTTAGGTGGTCTGTGGATTGAAGGATTTTTGACCATGTGCGCCCGCCGGCCTCGCGGTCTGGTGGTTCGGCATGGTCAAACACCCTTGTCCGATTCTAGACGGAGCAGCTGCGACGAGCGGCTCGGACCGGGACGTGTTAGCGCGTGGCAAGTGTCTCCAAGCCCTGGCTGCGCTCAGGCACGCCAAGTGGTTCCAGGTTTGTGTCTCAGTCAGTCAATCAATCAATTTTTATCAGTCAGTTAAATCACAACAGCAGCGACAAGAGCACACTTGACTAGTTAGCGTACACGTACGTGCCACGAGCAATTGGTAGCCTTTCTCCAGTGCTAACCTGTGCTCTCTCTCTCATGTTTTGTATTTCAATGTTTTTTCGCTAGTGGCAATCATGTGCTGTTATCACTTTAATCGTAATTTTGTTTTGATATAATCGATAGTAATCATCAGGTTAGCTCTGTATATTTTTAAAAAAAATTTAAACGCCCAATTCTTTTCTCCGTACTGTCGGTAAACAATCTAATGACTGTCGATTTTCAGGCTAGAGCACAGGGTTTGACAAGCTGTGTTATCGTGATACGAATTCTTAGAGACTTGTGTCAGAGAGTTCCAACCTGGGCGCCATTAAATTCATGGGTATGTTTCTTAAATAATTGTTTTATGATGAAAAATGCATGCTTAGAATAAAAAAAATTTCTACTTTTTGTATGAATTTTCTTTTTATATATTTAACTTTTAATACATTTCATTTCAGAATACATGCATATATAAGTTCATTGTGTGAGTGTATTTGTGTATTTGTCTAATGTGTGTGTGTGTAGATAAAAATTATATTTCAGCTTGTAGTAACAGGTAAAATCTTTTAAAGCAGATTGTATTATTCAGTTTTGATTACGAGTAACAAATCTGCTAAGAGCACAAATTTATAATAAATTTAAATATGTATATAGGCAATGGAACTGTTGGTTGAAAAAGTAGTGTCATCAGTTGGCAATATTCCAATGGGTCCTGGCGACGCTTTACGTCGTGTCTTAGAAGCAGTATCCGGAGGTTTGTTACTACCGGGTGGACCTGGTCTTGCCGATCCTTGTGAAAAAGATACCCCTGATGCAACTGCATCGCTCAGTGCTCAACAGCGTGAGGATATTACAGCATCAGCTCAGTCTGCACTTCGTCTTATTGCTTACAGACAAATACATAAGGTAAGGTTTAATCTTGATTGTTTTGCAAACCCTCTTTTTTTATTTTATCTTCAAACGAAGTAAATAGTAATCGTACCTTTGTATTTTTACATATATGATACAATAATTAATTTTTTTAAAAAAAAACAGGTTCTTGGAATGGAACCACTACCACCACCTAAATTTCAACGCCGTCCTATGTTTCCTCGTAAACGTCGTCGTTCTGGTGGAGAACAGGCCGATTCAGAAGGTATGTATATTGTATTTTCATTATAGAGAAACTTCTCGTATCAATACAGTTCTAACATTGTTTAAATTCAGTTTCACAAATAAATTCTCTTTTCACTTCAAAAAAAAACTACGAAATGTTTTATTGTTATGTTTAATAATGATTTATTAAATGTTTTTGGCCAGAAAATCACCACAGGAACTACAAAAAAATAGTATCTGAGGTGAAAAAATATAATTTTTTGAAACTGTTTGCCTTTTGTTTATTTTACTTCAATGTTTGATAAATGTTCCACTAATGTAAAATTCATCTGTTTCTAGCCGACAGCGGTAAAATGGTAAAAAAAGAAATCGATGAAGCTTCAAAACCTGCCGCTGAGACATCGACGTCATAAAATATAATATAAAAATAATTATTTATTGAATAAATGCAATCCCGATTTCATGATTTTTAGAAAGAAAATGAAAAAAAAATAATCGTTGCATACTTCATGCAAATGTGTAGGTTAAACTTTGACTTCCCAAGTGTAATCTAGCTAAGATCTCTATATTATTGTGTTAGAAGGAATCATTTTTGATGTATTGTACTTTGAATAAGTATATTCTACTAATTTATCATTTATACATGAAATTGCAATCATTTAAATGAAATTTGTTTAGTTTTTCATATTAGTAAAGTATTACATCTGAAATTTTTTATAACCTTGTTTAGTAATAGCAAGATTTTCATATTTTACATGATCTGACATTTACCACAAAAGTTGATGTAACTGTGTGTATTGCTACTTGCTATACAAATAAAAGATGAATAAGAATCATTCCTTTCAGTTCTACTTTTTTAATGTTTTAATGGTGCTTTTTGTCACTTACTATGAATGTGTGGAAATGAAATGAATTTTCTAGGAAACAGTATTATATTATTGTCTCAATAAATATATTCATGAAAAGTGTATGAAATATTGATTTCAATTGAACACATCATTGTGTACTATTACTAGAATTCATATTTATGAGATCTGGAATTTATTTTCTCTATAAGATACCGGCAATTATTAGAAATGTACTGGATATTTATATTTTTATTATGAATTATATAATGTTAATAGAACATTGAAATTAAAAAATCAAAATTAGAAAAAAAAACGGACAGTGAATTCAGTGTGAAAAAGTAATTATTAGAAATAGTAAGTCGTTTATAAATTTGAATATTTTACTGTAATAAAAGTGAATAAATTTCAGGGATAATTTTTTTTTTAAATCATTGTCAGTTATTATTTTGTCCTTTACAAATTTATAGCAAATTTGTGGTTTGTTCAAAGTTAAAATAAATTTGACTAATCGCGCTTAAGGTAAGTTACTTTTGTTTATCAAAAGAGGTTTCTATTATTTGATCAACGATTTTTTTCAGACAGGTGGAATGATTTTAAAAATTAATCTGACGTTACAAAAGAATGAAAAACAATTGAAGTAAACATATACAATCTAATCACATTTAAAAATCCGACTAATTTAATATAAAACATGAATAATTATACGACAAACAATATGAATAAAATCAACGACTATACTACTTAGTAACTTTATAATACAGTTGGTGAGATTTGTAAACATCTGACGTTTCAAGTTCTGTCTATTTCATTGTAGTTTGCGTTAGGTTTGACACATTAAAATGTCTCACCCTTATTAATACAGATTTATAGATTCGAATAATGTTAATAAGAATAATATTAAGTTGCATTAAGGTTCTTTGAGTGCACGTTTTTCGAATTTAAAGTAGTTTTTGTAAAAATGACAAAGATGAGTGTTAGAAAATCTTATAGAAAAGACAGCAGTGAAGTCAGTTGTTGCCTCAAATACATGATTTTCGGATTTAATGTTCTTTTTTGGGTAACTGCTCTTGTACTTTTTTATCTTCAGATTTGTACGATATATATATATATATATATATATACATTCATACACATGCATATACACATATGCATATATGGTGTATACATATCCAAATATGCTACATACATATTTGATACACCTACACAGTGGTATACTTACTACTTTTTTAAAGATCAAAGTTGAGTTTATGTATTAAAGGAAAAAGCCAGTAGAGTAAATATTTTTTAATATAACATGTTCATTTAATAAGATTAGTAATTAATTTCAAACAATGTTTGAGACGAACTGAAAAAAGTCCAAAATATCTAATTATGTATGAAATTCATTGTTTTTTTGTAAACAATACTTAAATGTCATTTTATGTTCACAGAATGTATTTTAACTGGAGCTAATTTTATTTTAGTTGCTTGGTTTATTTATTTTGATTGTTGGTATATGGGCTTGGAACGAAAAGGACACGTTTAATAATCTTGGTAAATTGACAAACGTTGCATTAGATCCAGCATTTATACTTATCTGCATAGGTAAGCTGCCCTACCAATCGATTTTGTTGATTAGAATGTTTAATTTATTCAAATTTTAATCAAGATCTTTTTTTATGTAGGTACAGTAACTTTTATTATTGGATATACAGGATGTGTTGGAGCATTGAGAGAAAACACATGTTTATTAGCTTGTGTAAGTATTTTTTATACTTGTTTAATAATGAACGGTGATTCTGCTTTTATACTTATTAAAAGGCAGTGCTACACTTACTTAAATATCAAATAACAGAAACAGTATATAGATATTGAAAAAATCTAATTTAATGAATTTTTATTTTGAGTTTTTCAAGGTAATTCCTTTTCCATTCAATTTAATCCAATAAATAAAAATTGATATTAAATAATCAATGATTCATTCAACTCACAGGACTTACGCAAAATAAAAAAAACTTCTAAAATTTATATTTTTAAAAGAAATTCTATTTCCTTTTTCTTGTGGTTTTAAATGTTATTTTCTTCATAATCAAAATTCCTTGTTCCATTTTTGTATTACACTTAATTATATAAACAAATGATTAACCAAGCTATCAGTTATTAATTATTCATGAATATAATCAAAATTTAAATTTATATAAATTATTCATGAAGACTTAATTTAAAATATTAAAAAAACGTAGTTTTTTATATAGAAAAAAGTAGGTGTTAAATAGTAAACAAAAAAAACAGTTCATATTCTTTCTATATGATTGTATTTTTTTAATGTTAATTATAAAAACAATAATGAATAGTTTAATGTGAAGTTATGTTCATATTATAGAAAGTAAAAGTAAGAAAAAAATGTTCCCTCAATGACAAATTTTTATTAAAAATATTTCTGTGGTTTTTCAATGAAACCACTAGACCATAAACACATCTATATGCATGACCATGTATATATTTGATACTCAATTGTGTGTGTGTGTATATATGCATGTTTGTCTCTCTCTCACACACACACACACACAGGACATATATATATATATATATATATATATATATATATATATGTATATATATATATATATATATATATATATATATATATATATATGTATATATTTGTATAAATATACATTTAGTATACACATAAATGTTTATTTTATAAGAATTTTTTTTCAGTATGCCATTTTTTTGACAATCATTTTACTTTGTGAACTATCTGCAGGAGTTTTAGGATTCATTTTTAAGGATTGGGTGAGTATAATAAATAACTAAATTTATTTGTATTTAAAAAAATATTTAAAAATTATAATTATTGTTTAGAAAAACATACATAGTAATTGAGTTGTGAAATATGTATTTTTTGTTTGTGACAAGATACGTAATATTGTTAAATTAGAAAAAAAATGGATTATTACTTAACAAAAAGTATTAGTTCTGGTTTAAGCTATATTTAAGTTCTAATACATTTTTTACACTGACTTAATTCACTTTCATAATAAATAATATTGTGAAAAGACCAATATTTATCTGCTTAGATAAAATCACAAGCGACAGATGGCTTCCAAGCGTTTATTACTCATTACCGGGAAGATCCGGATCAACAGAATCTCATAGACTGGATTCAAGAAGATTGGGTGTGTATTTGTTATATAAAACATTCTTTCATAGATAATAAAATATATGTGTTTTGTTTACCTTTAATTCAGATAGAAATAAAATAATACATAATTTTCAATTATATTTCAGCTTCAGTGTTGTGGAATAGAAGGCCCTAAAGATTGGGATAAAAACAATTATTTTAATTGTTCATCTACGGCCGTTGGCAGTAGAGAAGCCTGCGGTGTACCTTTTTCATGCTGTAAACGGAAACCTAATGTAAATATCGATAAATTTGTACATGTACATGTATTCCAATATTAATACGACAATTTTACTTTCTAGGATCTTACTAAAAATAAACAGTGTGGCTATGATGTCCGAAAACCTACTTATGTAAGTGAATACTTATAGTCTTTAACATTCTTTTTATGAACATAACTCGGTGTTGCCTGCTTGTTATTTTATATTAATTTCATATTTAAGTGCATTAACAGTTTGATTATTAAAAATTATAAAACTAAACTTGTAAACATTAGATCTTACATGTTCAGTCACACAGATGTGGATATAAAATATACATAAATATATGCGAATTAATTTAGTTATTTTAATTCTTTAATGTCATTATTAACTTTAGTTGTAATTGTTTCATTCAATAAAATGTTTGTTGAGAAGAGCTGGTGATAACGGACGAATAACATATCGTTTAAAATGTTTCTTTTTTATAATTGTGTCATTTGGTGATAATTGACTAAAATGAAAATAAAACTTCTGCATGCATAGCCTGGAGAAAGGAATATATATGAACGTGGTTGTCTACGTGCTGGTGAAGAATGGGTAGAAACTAATCTAGTACCTGTGGCCGGCATTTCTGTAGCCATTATGGTGCTGCAGGTATTAACGCTTTATTTAATTCGAATGTTTTTCATGAGCATGTAGTCGATTGTGCATATTGTAATCGCTTGATTGGCCGTGAGCACTTCATTCATTTTCGTTGCATTCGCACTGCATGTCTGGTCAATAACACAAATTGATGGTAGATGTATTCGAATCGTTGTAGTACACATCACGGTGAAGGTAATAAACATGTCGGTTACTCAATGTAGTAAATTAAGAGCGGACTTGCAGAATTTCGACGCGAGTAAAATCATTAATGAGCAAGGGTGCATTCAAGCTGCAGAAGAGTGGATTCAAGAAAATATCGTAGTGATTATTAGTTATGTGTTTTTCGTAGTGTTTTCACAGGTATGTCATATCGTTATTTTTTTAATACACTCGTACGAATTTATGTGATGTTGAACTCGTCTGTTTGTTTATGAAATCGAACTGTCTAGTTATTATGCACATTTTTATTAATTTGACAATTTATATGCATGTTCTTAAAATGACAAACAGATACGAATTGTTTTTTTTATATTTTCACTGTTTAGATGTGTAACTTTCATGATTGTCCTGTTGGTCATTGTCTTTTTGGATCAATTAAGTGTATGTAGTATAAACTAGTAGTGGAGATCAGACACTTGGCTTATCCAAAACGACAAAGACCAACAGGACAGCATATGAATACAATCACAGATATGAAAACATAATTTTATAATGATGTTTGATGATTTGAATTGGTATAAGTATGATCTTTCATTTTCACTCATTTAAATGTTATTTTATACTACATGTATGTAATCATCCGTAAAGGCCACATCAGCGGGTCTAGTATAAACTATTTTAATGTGTGTAATATGCATGTAATATTGTTTTTATATGTGAAAAGTCAAAGTTTTTTCTTAAATTTCATTCTATATTTCATTCTATTTAAATGTTTTATGTTTCCAGATTTTAGGGATTTGTTTTGCTCAGAATTTGCGAGCGGACATATTTGCCCAGAAAGCGAAGTGGCATTGACAATCAAGAATACCCACAGCAGTGTAAAAATATACCAAAACGCGAGCATTGCTGTGGGTCCTAAATACCTTTTATAATGACAATATTCCACCTATAATCAAGACAATTGTGTCAAACAACTAAAGTTCATTATATGTATGTATGTGTGTGTGTATATATGTATATACATACACACACACACTTAAAGTAAGTGCTAATGTTCAATAACAACATTCCAAATGTATTAACGGTACATTTTTCTCTGTTTGTCTTTGTTGTACGTAACTGCTTAGGTCATGTAATGTACAGGAGTGTAAAAATGATGAACAGTTGAAGGCAAGTTTCACATTTCGCTATTTGAACATTGGTGTAGTTAAAAATATATTGTTTTAAAGTAGAAATATCTTAAATACAAAAAAAATTTTTTTGCCATTTATTTTACATATCCAATGCAAAATGTGTCAACTGCATAATTCTTTAGATGTTGTTTATAGTGTAAAGATTTGATTGGTCAGCATTTTTATAACTATTGAAATATTAACCTTTAATTCCACTACAATTCGTGTTTTTAACTTATTAGCAAATATACAGTAAAGCTTGTACAAATTAAATATTGATATCTACATAAATAGTCTGTTTTATATATATATATATATATATATATATATATATATATATATATATATATATATATATATAATGGGAAATAAAAAATTCCTGTTAAAAAATATTGTTATCCCAAGCATCAAAAAATAATTATGTCTATGACCAATTATATTTTAGAACAAATCTATTCCTTTAACTTGTAAAATTATGAATGAAAATATCAATCAAATAAGTAAAAAAAACTTGAAGTTATATATCTTCTAATATTTAACTAATATCGAGATGGAAAATATGGAGAGTGCAATTTAAAATAAGTATTTATCATTTCAATTATATTAGTACAAAAGTGTAAAATTAATAATTTCATATAACAAGATATTTCAACATTTCTTACTATTTTGACTCATTTAAATGATAACAGTATGATTTATAATTTTTTTAGTTATGATATAACTTCAGTTACAACATACAGAAGCAGTAAAAGAAAGCCAATAATAACATTAACTCAAACATTTTTTTAAAAATTTGATAAGTTTGTGTGGAATTTGACCTCATGAGAGTGAAAATATGTAACTTTAATTTATATACATATAAAGTATAAGCCATGTTTTCTCCTGTATTTTACATACTTTAAGCATAACCGTATGTTTGTAATCTTTTACATAATAGTTTTAAGTACACAAATGATCCATGATATCGAAAAATGTAATACTCATTTACATGTTATGTATTTTTTGTAGCAATATTTTTTTAATGAAACATCTCAAACTAGTAAAAATTATTTTTCAAATGAATACAGAATAAATTCATTATAAGTGACAAGAGAAAATGTTATTTGCTTTTTAAATAATGAGAAGTGTGCTGTTTTGTAAAATATAAATCTAGATTAGTGATTCTGATAACATGTTTTATTAAACATTTTATCTTGAAAGAGTTTAATATTTGTTTTCTTGAAAACTATAGTTATTTTAAAGCATATTTATGTAGACGTTTGACTATAGTTTCATTTAATCACTATATTAAACTTTAGAATGAAATATAAATTAAATTTTGTAAAATTTGAATTTAAAATACATTTTTATTAATAAATAAATAACATATAAATTTAAATAAAAATATTTGTAGATTTTGAAAAATACTCAACCGTTTCATATTGTAGCTGCTGCGTATGTTCTGTTGTAAAAACATTGCAAACAAGTACATTCTCATTCGGATAAATTGTTTAATAATAGTTATATGTCAGCAGCTATTATTTTTGAAATTTCATCTCTTAGAAGTACTGCAAGTTTTAAAATTTAAATAAAATATAAAGTGTGCCGTATGTTTTAACAAAGTGGTACAAATACTACATATGTATTTTTTTAATTTTCCGAATAAAACTATAAAATAGAGAGGTGAGATCATCACTAATGTTTGTAATCAACTAGCCATTTTTAAAATTAAAAGTTGTTACTGTATTTTTTGGTGAATGTTTTAATATACATGCAAAAATGAAGACATAAATAATATATTTTATAGATTTCTACTTAAAATTATTCAATAATAGAATTGTAAAATAACGGCTGTTTCGCAACATTGAAGAGAGCAATATATGTGTATGTATGTATGCATATATATATATATATATATATATTATATCTCCTGTTTCAATCATTTGCTGAAATCATATCTTTGAAAAGTGATAAGAGTAAAAGTAGGTTTTTGTTATATATATATATATATATATATATATATATATATATATATATATATGTGTGTGTGTGTGTATGTGTGAATATATATATGGTTGATCGTATGTACAAACATATTTGTGTGTCACATAACATACATATTTATGTTGTAATACAAACATTCTTATTATAATACAGTAAAAAATATTTATGATAAATACTAGATGTAAATTTATAAATTTGTAAAATATCAATTGACATTTGTTTTTTAGAAACGAGAACAAAACGATCGATAAACAGTGTGATATAAATTCATTGTAATTTTTTACACGCTCGTTTGTTTAATCTGTAAATTTTGTGTACATTGTATTCTAATCGATTAATTGTTAACTTCAATATTTCGTATATAGATCTGTTTATATATTGTTGAGGATTTCCCATTTAATATTGTATGCTCAAACGTAGGTATTATTACATACCGTTATGAAAAATTACCGATAGTCTATCGAGCCCTTAAGAAATTATTTTTGTACCAGTCATCGTTCCGTGGTGAAAACTGTAAATATCTATAGATGTCTCATGAGACAATACATATATTGTGGTACAGAAATAGACTAGGGTTTTTAAGAATATTCTAAAAGTATATTGTGTACATAACAATAAGTATTGGATTATTGTAAAACTATTCCTATAAGCTGCCCATACATAGAAACATTATTCTTAAGTGTAAGTCAAATATTAAAAATGATATTTTTTAATGATTAAAGAAGAAAGCTTATTAATGTGAATAATCTAAAATATTTATTTATCAATGTGATATATTATGATTTGAAAAAAATATTTTCTTTTTAATACATATAGTATTTTGTTATTTATTAACAAGTATTATTAATTCATATGTAAAATGAATTATTCAAATAAAATGTAAATTATTTTATATATACATTTTTTCTTTATCAATTATTTATTATATCACCAATGTTTATATATGTAAGTGAATGTGTTTTGTTACCCCTTTATACAATGTATTCGATTTATTTAAAGAAAATTGTTATGTTTTGTACTCACATATTTTTAGCAATTTCACAGTTTTCTTTTGAAAAGCATGACATTACCGTTAAAAATTATAAAAATTGATAATAAAAAATTATCGGATGTGTTAATAGAGAAAATGTGGTTTGTGGAGTGTTAATTTATTTCTGAAAATTGTTTATTTAAAATGGGTAGAAAATATCAATTTATCAAGTTAAGATTCGTAATTGAATATTTACTATTGTTAAAATCAATCCGAAACATAAACACTCTGAAGTTAGCCTTGAATATTACAAAAAAATCTTTCTGTTTGTGTTATTGGCCATTGCTTTCGTTTAATTTAATTTCAGTCCGGTGTTTATTTTTGTTGAGTTAAATTTCATGTTTATTTCACAGCAACAAAATTTCCAGTTATTTCCTCGTAAGACATTTAATTTTTTAGAAATACTTGTATTGGACGTTTCTCTACCGATTATTGTATTTATTAATGAATATAAGATCATATTATTATTGTTATGAATTCGTAACCGAAATTTTAATAGGAAAATGGCATTGGTAATGCCTTCACGGTTTGCCTGTTTGAAAATTGAAGACGACGATTTTAGTACAAACAACACTAATAAGCCAACTGAGAAGAAAAATCCAGACGTTAAGCAGAATACGAAAAAATCTACGAAAAATATTAAAAAAATAAATCACAAACAGGTTAGTTCTGAAATGAAATCGAAATCTATATTGGCCTTTATTAAAGTGAGGTATTAATAAAAGATTATGTATTAACTGTAATTTAAGTAAAAATTAATATGTATTTATTTTATCATATCGTTAAATTAATAATGTTTTGTTTAAATCAATTATTTATTTACAAGTCAGTAAGTGGATAAATTTTATATATTTTAAAAATGTTTGTTTTTAATTAATTTAGAAATATTTAATGTAAGTAAACCTGTTTTACAAATTTGAATATTATGATTGTTGAATGTTTGAATAATAACATTTTGTTACTTTGATTGTTCTTGTTTTATTGCGATACACATTTGTTTTGCACACTAAATTTAAGAAAAATCAGCAAAATATTCGAAAAAAGTTATTAATGAGGTATGCGAATTATAAACAATTACAAATCAAATTTTAATTATTGATTGTTTATATTTATGTAATTTAAGATAGTGAAGTTACTCTATATACAAACTAATATTTTCAGCAAAACATCAAGATTTCTACACAAAAAAAGAAAAATAACAAATCGTCTGAGCAGTGGGAACAATGGAAAATAAAAGATAACGAGTTGGTTGATGATCATTTCAAAGAAGAACTGTGTAATGCAATTCTCTTATCTAAGTTGGAGTATGAAGAAAATCAAAACTATGAACGGATTCAGAAAGAAGCAGAGAAGGAACTGAAAATATCTGATTGTGTGAAAAAAAGCAAAAAGAAAAAATGTATGTCTTTAGAACAGTTCAATCATATGTTGACAACACAGCCAGTTAGTGTGAACGGAGGTGAATATGAAATGTTCTTTAGTCTGTATGTTCTGTGAATGTACCCGCCTTAACCAAGTGTGAAATTTTCAAGTGAATTCGGGAAATCCTGTTACCTTATCAGCTACAGAACAAGATAAACATTTTTTTGACCGAATTAACTCTGATGTACAAGTAGAACTGTCGAAAGATAAATGCAATGAGTTTTTGAAGTCGAGAGTACCTTACAATGATGCGGTCACAATCGCACAGTTTCAAGCGGAATTAGAAAAAGAACGAGCAGAGAACACGATACTACGGCAAGAGTTAGAGAAAGCTCGGAAAGAAGTCGTATGCGCCAAAGAAAGAAATAAAAAGTTATGTAGTATACTTCAGCAAGGAGAAAGTATGAGTTTATTTTTGTTAGAAATTGTATTTGTAATCTAATTCAGAGTTTCATCAATATATTTTCTTTGAAAATCTATATTATCATATGTTTTTTCTATTTTGTTCAGTGCGTGATAAAGCTGAAATAATAACAGAAGTAGAACGATTAGAAAGAGTTCAGGAAGAATTAACGTCTGAAGTTTCACGACTTTATGAACAGTTAGAGCAGGAAAGATCTAAAGTCGGTTCACTTTCTTATGATTCAAAGAATAAAGATAAGGTGAGACATTTTTCTGAAATTTAATATGCGGCGTATGCTTGTTAAAATTGAAATCATTTTTTATTTAATATAATTATTACTTGCTTCTATTTCATTCATCATAAGCTCATTTTTATCATAATATGTATTTATACAAGAAATTTATTATTTATGTATTTCTATTTTTAGTTGAAAGTACGCAAAAATGTTCGTTTTAATGCTTCCTGCGATAACATGAGTAAAAAGTAAAATTGTTTTCAGGTAGTATTTCTATATTAATTTCAAACAACAATTAAAATAGATCTTGATAACACAATACGGTTCTGACACTGTTGTTAAGTTCAGTTTCACAAATGAATTCCTTTTCATCACACAAACTGAAAAAATGTTTGTGGTTTGCAGGGAGAAGAAAATATTCATTTGTGAAAGATTGTGACATTGTTATATAGTGTTATATGTTATAATATATTTATTTGTGTATAAATTAATATTTATGTGCATTTATGTTGTCTTTTGTAGAAAAAAAAACAAACTGTCTATTGTGTGATCAAATGTCTTAATATGTCAAGAAAGATACAATCTTTGAAAATGAATAAAATTTACTTTATAATAAATCATTTAAACACAGTATAGATTTGTATTTCAATAGAAATTCTATTGGTGTATGAATGGTTTTGTTTTAATTTAGAGCATAAAATGGGAAGGACATGAGAGATGTGCATTTTTGGTTCAATTAGATTTTTGAAAATGTTATTATATTTATAATGAATCCAGTTATTTGTATTTATTTTCAGTGATGATGGAATAAATCAGTAATTTTCATAAATATTTAATGTTTTTAATACATGTTGAAGTAATGTATTGTACTTTTTATTCAATATAATTCATGTTTGTTTCATTGGATTTATTTATTTCCCTCATACTTTCTTAATAAGTGTTGCAGAACTGTGTATTGAATCAACACATGTATATGGGGATATAATATTTACAAAACAAAGAAATTAGCATCATATGATCAAGTTATAATATATCATGAAGATTGAAGAATATCTGAAGATTTTAGAAAAGTATAAAACACATTATACTTTTTCTTGTGTTTATAATTACTTATTGGTACAAAATTTTATGTAAAATATCAGTTTAGTGTAACCCTTTATTTATTGAATTAAAATACAAAAATAAGACAATTTTTATTATGAGAAAAAATAATATTTAAAAACTCATAGAAAAGTTTTTTACTTTTAGAGACAGGATTCCTAACAGATGAATAATTATTTAATATTATTTTTTGTTTATGGGACTTAAAAGTTCTGACATTACATGAAGGTTAAGTAATAATTAAAATTGCAAAATAAGTTATATTTTAATTTGCTAAATTATTCTAAAATAAAACTAATTATTTTTTTTTAAAAAAATAGAATTAAAAACTTATATATAGAAAATTTTAATAGAATTTTCAAAATATATCTTCTGAGTAATTTACAACCAACTTGTCTCAATCAGTTATGTTAAGTTTTGAAATAGGTTAAAATTGTTATAGGTTTGTATTAAAAAAAATGGAAAAAATCAACAAATACATAATCAAATCAATTGAAAAAGATATGTTGCCATATATACTTATTTGATTAATCATTTTAAATTCCTAGACCTTAAAAACGTCAAATAATTTATATAATAAAGTAAAATCCTAGTTATATAGAAAGATGAAAGGAACAGTACAAGAAAAATGTTTGAAAACGACTGAAATAGTCGTTTGTGACGTACACTAGGTAGCAATACTAGTGCTGTTTCGAACAAGTGAAAAACGTGGATGGCGATTGAAAAGTGTTAGAAAGTTTCTCTATTCCAGACAATTAAGTGTATAATTTTCAATTGCCTAGCTCTTTCTGCATTCAATTCATATTCTTGTAAACAGTGTAAGTTTAAATTTATATATTTTTCTTATCAAAATTATATTGAAAATTTGTAAAAAATGTTGTTTTATGGGTTGAAAATATGTTTTTAAAAATCCACAATCATCGGTATTAATAGGTTTTCATTTCAAAATTTATGTCTCAATGAAAAATATGTAAGAAATTGTTGTATATACTGAATTGTTGTATTATTCATGGCGCTGATGATGTTTTTTTAATTGTTTTCTCAAAAAATCCAATTAAATTTCTCATTTGGTTGTAAAACTTCTTGTCTCTCTTTAATGAATTGTCGAATAAATGTCAAATTATCAGTTATATATTAAAAGAAATTCTACTTTAAAAAAATGATATAATTGGGCAGTAACACGATCATTTGTCTACATCAGAGATACCATTTGTTTTACGTGTTCTCTGATTGAATGATAAACGATTAATTAGTACAAGTAATGCAGTTTTGAGATTTTCCCAAGTCTCGGGCATACCTGCTTTGATTGGTTATGCTGATCGGTAATTATCACATTTAATTTCATAATATTTTTGTACAAATCTGAAAGAAAACGTTTGTTTTCATAACAGAACTGTATCAAAAATAATAGTAATTGGAATGGTTTTACACGAGCACAAAATATGTTTCCATAACTGGAAATACGTTGTTAGTACATTTATATGGAGTCCTTATAAAAGTATATATTGACCAGTGTTTTTTTAACTATGGATGAGTCTCCATAACTAGAAATACATTAGTCAATACATACGTTTGTTGTGTGAAATCATTTTTAAATAAGCGCCACACCTGACGTAATCCGATTACAATATTTCATTTCAATCAAGGAGAAAGCCTTACTGTACTAGGGTAGCGCCAAATATTCTCGGCCTAGCTAGAAAGAAATGTACATAAGAAAACAAGATTTTACTATTTTTTTACATAATTCTCATTAACATTAATGCATTTTTACAGCACGTAATTAGCAATTCTATACAATTATAAAAATAATTTCTCGTTTTCGTATTAAAGTGGCCAGTTACCGCTATCTTCATCTCATTGACATTATTAAAACGCTGTCCACGTAAATCTTTTTTCAAATTACCAAAAAGGAGATTATTTTTCAAAATAATCACTAAGAGCTATGTCTGGACTGTAGGATGAATGATTAAGTTCTTGGCAGCTACACTCCCGAATAGTGGCTTGAGAAACAGTAGCGGTGTGAACTGGTGCATTATCGTGCAACAAACACATTCCTTTTATTAGTTTTCTATGTAGTTTTTCACGAAAATTATCCTGCAATTTATGCAAAAATGTTGCACAATATAAGTCATTAACAGCAGTAATTCGCTTCTTAAAATTTATTAATTAAATGCCCTTGCAATTGCAAAAAATTATGATTACGACCTTTTTTATGGATTGAGACACTTCGACTTTTCTTGGCGGATAGCTTCCCTGTTCGCCTCCATTCTATGGATTCTCTTTTAGACAGTGGATCATAGTAATGGACCATTGATTCATCCCTTGTTACAATGGACTCTATTAGTATATATGAATATGGCTCACAGAGCTCTAAAAGGGAACCTACGCAGGCTACTCAGCGCTGCCGCTAAACAACCGAAAGAAGATTAGGTACTCACCTTGTACTGATTTTATTCATACTGAAATATTCATGAAGAATTTGGTTAACGGTTGTTTGTTTGGACATTATTGATAATTCTTTCACTTTTAAGCGTCGATCACTAATCACCAGGTCTTCGACAAGTGTAATAATCGGTCGGGAGAGTTTCTACAGGGCGATTGAAACTCTTTTTCCATCCGAAATCTCCGAGTCTCTTAATTCATTTTTTAACGTGGAGTATGAGGTGAATTTTCCCCGTATACGCCATCTAATCGTTGTTTTATTTGGTGCGGTGTAACCCCTTCTTTTGTCAGAAACTTCATTACCGCACGATACTTAATTTCGGTTACTTGTAACATTGTTAAGAATATGTCTTACTCTTATCGCTGTTATTATGCGACTTATCAAGTTATAACCTTGAACTTTTTACTGAATGGTACTAACAAGGAGAGGGCGCCAACGGGGCTTAAAGTTTCAAAATAATGCATGAGTACCGTGTAATTAGTCTCCGTGCAAATAAAAGAAAAGTGCTAATAAAAGACCTTGACTTAGGTAAGGTGATCGAATCTGTTACGCAAATTTGAAATGACAACGCTGATCGCAGTGGAGAAGATTTCGGAGCAAAGTTTTGAAAAACTTCCTGTCTCTTCTGTGTAAGAGTCTACTCGCTACATAACGTAATGAAGAAAAACAGTTATGCAAGTTCCTCAAAACTTTGCTCCGAAATCTTTTCGACTGCGATCAGCGTTGTCATTTCAAATTTGCGTAACAGCAGTCAATTTATTTCAATGTTCTCTTACGAATATAAAAGTATACATGTGTTTTTCAATGATAAAAAAAGTTATAAAATTAGCATCGAAACATTTCTAGGTGACATTGTTGCAAAAAAAAATGTATTGAAAAACGAAATTCTTATAACATAACATTTACATTACAAAAAAAAAAAACAAAACAAAAAAATCAGAAAAGAAGAATTGAACTTGAGAGGTCCAGCGTTTCGATCACCTTACCTAAATCAAGGTCTTTTATTGCATTTGTCTTTTATTTGCACGGAGACTAATTACACGGTACACATGCGTTGTCTTGAAACTTTAAACCTCTTTTTCTCCCGAACGGCGCAAAAGTGCATCAAAGGTTTAGGGGAACATAAACTATGAGGCACTACCTACTAATCCACCGACCCTCGAAGGATTCGAGTTCTCCATGCTAGCACCCTCTCCTTGTAAGTTATGAATCTGTTATACTGCACAGATTCACCATATGTGTGTGCATGAGCAAACATGTTACGCCGAGAATATTTAGCACTACCCTCATATCTATGTAACTGATATGTGGCCAGAGGGCCAGCGTGAGTGAGGCCAAATGTCATGAGATGAAAAGAAAGCCTTATTACCATTTCTATCAAGAAGTCTATAAAACAACGCATTGATTTGTTATATATTGTTTAATATTTTCATATATGTCGATAGTTTTGGAATAATTATGAAATATCTTTCAATGTATGCCTCATTATTGTTTGATCGAAATGTTACTTGTCTTATTCTAGTCGCAAAAGAGTGACCTCCTATATATAGAAACATAGATTAGTGTTAATCTCTTGACAGAAACGTGTGCTTCTGAAATTCATGATGACATTTTCATACCACATTTCAGTTGCCTCATCGTCGTAATGCACATCAAGTATGGCTTTTACTTTGCACAGAAATTCTCATCTGTGGCTCTTCTTTCCGTGGAAAGTCTTTCGATATTCATTTTCAATCTACTTCGCGATAGAATTAGAAAATCTTATTGTTTTTTTTTTTTAAAAAAAAATCAAGCTGAAATGAAAGAGATAGATGACATACCAGAAATCGAAAAGAACCTGAAAGCATAACAGTTGCCCACTTTCGGCGTTTTTTTCAAAAGGAACGATAAATCATGCATGTCTTTTAAATGAATAATACAACTTTAAGTATACATGTATTAAACAAATAGATGGGTTTACAAGTAAATGTATTTAGTGATCATATTCATTTTGTTTTATATTTTCTGATAAAAGTGTATGAAAACATTTTACGAGGTTATCTAATAAATTAAAAATATATCTAAAATAAAATACATTTACAAATATTAGAATACTATTAAGATCACTCCTAGAAAATGCAAACGAAATATATATTTTTATACATCAAATATATTTAATTTATTAATTAGCTCCGCCGTAAATTTTAATCCTCTTAAAATTATATCTGAACGGACGTTTTTGAAAACCGTATGCAAATACCTTCGATTGTTTGTATAGGTTATACAATGTTGATCAGCCTAAGAATATATCTTCATTATACAATTTTGTCCGCTCTACATATGTGGACTACATCATTAACAGGCCCGCACTGACGATCGAATATGTTTCTTGTCAGTCGAATCAAGAACATATTGAATGGGCTGTTAATAGAATGTGATTGTTAGATACTTTCATTTGTTTTACTTGTATTATTATTATTATTATTATTGATTATTTTTTCTATTGTTTTTATCGTGCAATTTTAACATATAATAGAGATTATTCATTGATTTTCGTTTTCTTTTCCGATTTAAAATGAAATTCTAATATTATATCTATTAAAATAAGTTTATATATATATATATATATATATAATATTATGCATTGACTGTGTATGAATTTGTGATAATTTTTACTAACAGTCCAATATATATATATATATATATATATATATATATATATATATATATACATATATATACATATATATATATATATATATATATATATATATATATAAATATATACACGTATATATATATATATATATATATATATATATATATAAATTATTATTTTTGTAGAAAGAACTACTACTTATTTTTTTCTAGAGCAAAAAGTTTTTAGTTTACTTCTTGAAGCATGTACTTTTATTTTTTAGAATGATTAAAAGTCATGCAAAGTAAAGTGAGGTGATAAATACGTATGAATGTAATTTTTGAAAAAATATATCTTTATAAATATTATGGAATCAAACGGGATTACAATACAGTTCTGACACTGTAGCTGAATTCATTTTCGTAAATGAATTCTTTTTCCATCCCACAAGCCACAAACATTTTTCTGGTCAGAAATGTTTAATAAATCGTTATTAATCATTTTTGATCTTGTTTATATGCATTTTGATAGCGATGCTATCATCATAAAACGGAAAGGTATAGAAAAATCTGAATAAGCAGAACACTTTTTGTGCCTTGTAGAGCGAAACAGAATTCGTTTGTGAAAATGGAGGAATTACGTATACTACTCACCATGGAAAATTAATACAATATTTGCATAGGTAGCACCTCAGCTTACCTCCAGAGTTAAAGTGAATTTTTGCAGCGGGTTGAGTAATTACTTGCACAATTAACATTATTTCGTTTTATTAACATGTTTTATCATTAAACTCCGAAAACGGAGTACAGTGACTGCTTCAAATTTTTTTTTGATCGCTTCCATCGTTGTATTGACCCAGAAAGAGTGTATTTTGAGTAAAAATAAATAAAAACAAAAAAATAATTGAATCCGATCTTGACTGAATAATTGATCTTGTATTTTTTTTGGTACCAACAATCGCACCAGACCCTGAACAGATTGTATATATATATATATATATATATATAATTTTTGATAATAACTTTATAAATTACGGTTTTCATGAAAATATACATAACATTTTTTTCGGAATAATTTCGTTATACTGAAATTGATTATTTTTAATAGAACTTATTTAACACAGGCACATCGTCAATTTTCTCCTGATAAATTAATCCGGTTTATAACTGTTATAATTTTAACATTGTTTTTATAAGAAAATGTGTTAATAAAGAATGATGAACCCACCGTATTTCACCCACCATATTTTAATTACTGTAAGAGAAGAACGAAATATTCAACTCCTTAGTTCACATCTGATTATTGACTGACCATATGTAAATTTGCCATTCTGTCGGAGCTGACGATTTTAAATGTGTAAATATTCACACATATTCACCCTAAAGCAGTATTCAGCCCTTTTGCATATTTATAAGGGCTCATATATAGTCACGCATTCACACGTCCGAGTCCAATCTGTCAAATTCAATTTTGTAAAAAGTAACTCTTTTAGTGTAATTATCACGATTCATATAAGTGTTTTGGTTTCAATCATTTTTTAACAATTAGTTTTTATATGCGTTTTGATTATTCTTCTTGGTGTACGAAATTATACCTGTAGATAAAAGCAATTGATTTAGAAATCGACTAAAATTTAGTTAAACTTTAAGTAAAAAAAAACAAATTTATGAAAAGTTAAATTTTTACTCATAACCTTAAAATGTATGATCGTTGTATTATTTTACTGAATGTAATATATTTTTTCAATAATCAATGAATATTGCAATTTTCAGCTTAAGAAATATTATTTTTAATTCATATTTATTGGAAAAAAGACAAATCATTCACGTAATACATTTATCTTATTAAAAAATAATAAAGGATTATGGTGAAAAACCTTTCGTTTCCTTAAATAAATAATTGTTACATGTGTTGCATCAATTATTTATCCTTTTTTCTAATAAAAATGTATGAGAAATGAATTAAAGAAGATTTTAAAAAGAATTGAATTCTGTTTCAAATATAACTTTCAAACAAAATATTATAATTGTCAAATTGTGTTTCACATAATATAATTGTCCTCTCTGAATTTGTTTTTGTATTCATTTAGATAGGAATGGTGTTTCTGATTTATCACATTTCTAAATTGATTATAGATCGATGTGCCAATTGGAGAAAATATTACATAAATGTATTATATAAAGAAAAGATAAAAAAAATTATGATATTTTTAACATTAAAGATAATCCTGTTTAATTTTAGAATTCATCGTTGAATTTCTTGAATACAAGTTAAATCATTTTTTGTGTCGATTTTTCGAAACCAATTAATCGAATAATTCAAAAAATACCTGTGTAGTGGGAATAAATTCTCATAGTTAAAAGAAATTGATTTTCTGGATAATTTTCATTGATAAAAAATAATTTTCTTATAGTGTGGCGTGTCGCCATTATCCCAATTATAGAAAATTTTCAAAATTGTACAATTCTTACTTTAAATATGTATTTAATATAATTAAGTTTAGGTTTCACGTATTTTTATTTAATACAAATGAGGTAAAATTAAAAGTATTAAAAATTAAATATAAGAAATAAGATGATGAATGGGTTTGACAGATTTTGATAAAAACAATGACATGTCTATATTTACAAAACCTACTATACCCGATTCTAAAACTCGAATTCGTTTAAAAAAAAAACAAAATCGTATCGACTTTTCATACATTGTATAAGATCGTGTTGGAAGCTCATCGCCAATCGATTTTGTATATAAAAAAATAGTAATAAATGTATAGAAACATGCCGAAAAAAAACACAACAATGGTAAAATTAATAATAATATATTATCGTGACGCAGTTCCCTTCCAAATATATCTATAATAAATTTAACGAAAACATATTTCAGTCGTTCCCGAATCTCCGACAATATAATAATGACATCATTTCCTGAACTGATTTATAGCGTTCTCCGTCTAAGAATTCCCAAAGAAAATATCATTTATATGAGAGCGTTGAAAAATGATTTACGTAATAAGAACTGGATGACTTGATATATAGGAAAATAGACGCGGTATTAAATTGGAAAGTTTTTATGTACAGCAGATAGTGTGACAGAATTATTGTTGATGACGGGAAGAACAAGTGAAAAATATCTCAAACATTAGAGTACATATGCATACATGTGTGTGTGTGTGTGTGTGTATGTATATATATGTATATATATATATATATATATATATACATATATATATATATATATATATATATATATATATATATATATATTAAGTGTGCAAATTAACTCGATACCTTTTTTATAGAAAATGATTGTTTATGGAAAGATAGAATACATTTCAATCCTCACAATATCCCCGATTATTTTATATAATTTTGCACTCTTTGTGGGGTAACTAACGACGATTCCTTGTCGAAAAAAGATAGTGGCTTTGAGTCGATGAACTGGTAATGCATTTTTGGACGTCTTCCACTGTTTTAGCACTTTTTGCATGTTTTATGCATCATAGCACCTACCTCAAACCTAAACGAATTATTCCCGCGGCTTCGGAAACATTTATTTCAACTGAAATGCGAAAAATATACTGCTTTTCGGACGACATTGAATTCACTACTGTTTTGTGAGGTTATGCCAACTGCATGGCCAAGATATATAGTGTTTTTAAATGTTAACGTTGTCACTTCAAAATGTTAACCAACGAGAAAATATTTTAATTTAAAACAAAGTTATGATTGTTTCAATTTAAAGGTACAAAATTAATTTTTATACCCAACATATGCGTACATACGTACATGTATGTAAGAATAGTTGTATGCGAATCATAACTGTAGCAACCACTTGTTTATTATTTAAATATTATCTTAGAAATATTGCGCATTTCTTGTTTAAACAAATACGTATTTCTTAATGTGGGTAACAATGAGTTAAAAATATTGCCAGAAGATGCGAAAGGAGAATAAGCAAAGAAACCAACATTTTCGGATTTCTCTATCAAAATTTTTATTAAAAAATGATAATGATATATATAAATTTAATGATTAATTGTGAAAGAACATAATGAACTTTTTTTTTGTTTTTGTAAAGTTATATTGAAATAAAATGTGCTTCAGATTTTCGTAATTGTAATATATATGTATGTATATATATATATATATATATATATATATATATATATATATATATATATATATAAATAGTTGCATAACAATCATATATTTATCATAGAAACTTCTTGTTTATTTTTAATAAAGAATGCAAAACTGAATATGTATATAATATAAATAAAAATTATATTTTTATATATATTATATATATATATATATATATATATATATATATATGTATGTATATGTATTATGTATTTTTGTGTTGTATTCAGTTAATTATACTTTTAATAATAAGCATACTTAAATTTTCAGTGATACGTGCATAAAATTAATCTGTTATTCATAACAATTAATAAAGTGGATCCGAATTATTGGGTGTTGGAATTAATTAGTAGCGTTTTCTTCATGAAAAAATATCGTTTATTTTAAATGAACTTGAAAAAACATATCATTCGAAGTATTGTCCATCGTTAGCCACTACTTTTTCCCATCTTTCGGGCAGGAGACGAATACCACGTCGGGAGAACGCCTCGTCTTTAGATGCAATCCACGAATCGACCCATTTTTTGCAATCTTCATAAGAAGTGAGCTTCTGCCCAGACAGGCCATGACTCATTGATTGAAACAAGTGGTAATCAGAAGGAGCAATATCTGGAGAATATGGTGGGTGGGGTAGGACTTCCCATTTGAGCGTTTCCAAGTATGTTTTGACCGGTTTTGCGACGTGCGGACGAGCATTGTCGTGCTGCAAAATCACTTTGTCGTGTCTTTCAAAGTATTCCGGCCGTTTTTCCTTCAATGCACGGCTCAAGCGCATCTATTGTAGTCAGTAGCGATCTCCAGTGATGGTTTCATTCGGTTTGAGCAGCTCATAGTAGATCACACCCTTATGATCCCACCAAATACAGAGCATGAGCTTGGATCCATGGATATTTGGCTTCGCCGCTGGTGTTGATGGTTGGCCGGGCTTAACCCATGACTCTGCGCTTGCGATTATCGTAATTGACCCACTTTTCATTGCCCGTGACAATTCGATGCAAAAATCTCTTCCTTTTCTCCCGTTGAAGCAGCAGTTCACAGGTAGAAACACACCTTTTAATGTCCCTCGGTTTCAATTCGTATGGGACCCAATTTCCTTGCTTTTGGATCATTCCCATGGATTTTAGGTGTTTTTCTACCGTCGACAAGTCAACTCCCAACGATTCAGACAATTCTTGAAGTGTTTGACATGGGTCTTCATTAAGCTATGCCTCCAATTCTTCATCGTCGAACTTTTTCGGCTGTCCAGGTCGTTCCTTGTCTTCCAAGTCGAAATCACCATTTTTAAAACGTGCAAACCACTTCCGACATGTTTGCTCAGCTAGAGCATGGTCACCATAAACTTCCACTAAAATACGATGACTTTCAGCAACACTTTTTTTCATGATAAAGTAATGAAGTAAAACTCCCCGCAAAAACAATTTATCCGGCACGAAATTCGACATATTCGATAAAGTACAAAGTGTTGTTATTTACGCTTCAACCAAATGACATATACTGAAACTGACGCCTAAGGACAGTTGTTTTACGGAGAATATTTGGTTAAAGGGAACAATGGAAGAATGCATTACCTACGCCATCTCTTGTAAAACGCTACGAATTAATTCGAAGACCTAATATTAATTTGGATTTTTGAAATACAGACACTGTAACAGTCATGTTTTTGGTGCTGTGGCCAAATTAACTATCACAAATGAATTTTTCAGTCCTTCACACACCACAAATTTTATTCTGATCAAAAATGTATTTGTTTTTCAGTATTTTAGAGTTGTGAAGATGCTGGAATCACTATCGAAATACATATAAAGAACAGTAAAAATGGTTAACAATTAATTATTAAACATTTTTGATCGTTAAAAGAGATTTTTCTGTACTTTCGCCTTACAAGGATTCGTCATTAAAGTACGTTTCAGTAATAATCAAAATGATCAGTAATAAATAATTAAACATTTTCGATTAGAAAAGTAAATTGTATAGTATGCGAAGGAATGAAAAGTGAAATAATTAAGGAAAGATTTTTTTGGTATTAAATCAATTAAAATAACATTTTAACAGATTTCAGTCATATGAATACTTTGTCATGTTATGAAATTAACGCTAGGTTTACAATTTATAATTGCTACATGTGCTGCTCGCAAATTAACCAGTAGTATTTTTTTTATATGAGATATCAATTTAACAAATTCATTTTTATCATCATTGAGTGATATGGTTTATCCTTATTAGTGACCTTAGTTGTCGACATTCCCTTAAACCCCAAATAATAATAAAATATAAAAATAATATCATTATTGATAGATGTTTGACATGATCCAGAGAATATTGAATTTATCGTCACTTATCTACGGTAGACATACCGGCATTAGTATTAAACATAAGTAGCAATTAATGTAAATTACTGTGTGAATATTGCTGTGAGTTCGGTACATGTTAATAAATTCAAAATATTTAAAAATTTTAACAAAAACAAAAAAAAAAACTACAAACATACGTCATCGACTAAACTAAATAAAAGAATCTCAATCCGGAGCGATAAGCAAGTTTCGAATCGACGCTATATCCACTACTTATTCCATCAAAGTGGATATTGTGACAGTGTGGGTGTTACAATTTGCTGTCGGTTGGCCGGGAGGCGGGATACCGCGGAATGTCGTATCGCTAATATACACGGTAGCTAGGCGTCTTATTCCCATCGTCGCCCATCCCTTGAGATACAGACAGCTTATCTCAATATAATGTATCGTCATTTGCCACTGCTGCTATGTAAATGAGCTGATTTCCCTTCTTCGTGTCGTCGACGGAGAATAAATTATTGTGTGTACATATCATATTTTCAATTTTTCAACTTTTGTTGACGACGAAGAAAGTTTAATGTTGCTGGCAACCGAGCATTTTTATATATTATGTACGTTGAGAGGAAGAGAGACAGATAGAACGTGTGCACGAGTCGTTGTGATAGTGAATTTCATATTTTAAGATTATATATATATATATACATATATATATATATATATATATATATATATATATATATATATATATATATATATATATATATATATATACTCTTCTTTATTATAATAGATGTACGTAGATAAAATTCATATCAGTTTATGTTGTAAATCACAGTAGGCTAGTCTTGTGAAATTGATCGGTTCGTTTTTAAATTTTCATCCTTCATTTGTTTGTTCGTTAATGAATTCATTTGTTTTTTGTCAAATTTTTATTTTGTTAAATAATACGCTTGTTTTTTTTATATAATTGTATGAATAAAATAAACTCAATTTGATTGACAATTGCAGTAAATGGGACAAATGGTCTTATTTGATCATTTCAAATCATTTGATCAGAATCTTTGAGGCCAGTATTTTTGAATTCTAGTTTTTTTTAGCAGAAACCAATGATGATATGATCTCAAGTATTCTAATGAAATGACGCGATGAAAAAATATTCTAGTGCAAGCAAACTGATTATCAATTATCGTAATACCAGATTGATGATTTGAAGAACCACATACATTGTGTTTGGTTAGGTTCGAAGGAAAGTACTGAGTTTTTATCAATTAATCTTTTTTTAACTAGAGAATCTGCGCCCGCTCCACATAAGTATTAAATCGAATGTATCTTTGATTTCGCGAAAATTTTGTTGCAATTTAGTTTGGACATCTTTTGTCCAAATATATATATATATATATATATATATATATATATATATATATATGCTATATTCGTCTGATACTGCATCTTCGAGTTGATCGTTGTTAGTCACAAAAAATTTGCATAGTAAAGAATTCCAATTTGGGAAGCTATTAGAAACGAATGTTTTTTTTTTAAAAAAAATTAGAAACGATTGAGCTTTATACCAACAGAGTAATATTGTTCGAAAGATTGTTTATAGATGCAACTTGATTTAAAGTTCGTAAATGTTGATTAGCATTGTTTGCACAGTTTTAATATTAAAGTAGGTTTTAAATAGAGACCCGTACAACTCAGTTAGTATCAGTTTTCAAAATATTTAATCCTATAAACAATATTCCATTGAAAATTTAAATATATTTTTAAGGTATTATTTTATAGTATAAGAAGAATAAAATTTGTTGTTTAATCTGTTTTTAATATTATTAATCGTCATGCAAACGATCGTACATTTACAATATAATAATTTAAAAAGTATATTATAAAAAAGTAATTGACTAAAATAATCTTATTTAATAAACAGTAAAATTTCCATGTACACTGATCACGATTAACACGTCATGCCAACCGTGTTGGTTGTGATCATGTGATACTGGAAAAACTGCGTTTTGATTCGTTTACATAAACAATTGAATCGGTACCAGCCACGCACACTATCTAAGCCTCGAGTTAAGACTTATTTCAAAGACACAAATCAAAATGCAGGATAATGAAGTTATATGTTAATATCTAATATTTGAATTTTTGTCTAAAACCGATCAAACTCTTCATTCAATCGAATACAAGCAAACTATGTTATTAAATAATTGACATTGTGCATTTCAAATGAAGTGTAAAAATACAGACACATATTTTATTTTCTCTTAAATTCTGTCCGAATTTCATGGAGTGTTAAACTGAAATATGTTGATAAGCATCCCATACGAATGTGTGTGTGTGTGTATCGCGTCGTAGGATATCGGCGTACGTTGACGTTTCTTGTGAAACATCAACGCTCCACAAATGGAGATTTTCCAAGGTGTGTCTGTCAAATGTAATTATAATTGTGTTATTACAATCAATGACGCGTTGTTGAAAATTAATTACACGACATCGTTAGCGCTGAGCACTGTGTGTTCGTCTTTTCAGTGCGGCGACGATGGTACTGGCAAATAAAAGCATCCTGCTTGCTTGCAACTCAAGTAATATATCAATAGAATGTCGCTCAAGACTTGTAGAGCAAGTAGAAACATTCGCAAACATATGTATGTTAATGTACGGTTCACGACGATGTCGTGTCCTTGAAATAGGATTTTTGTTTCTTTATTCGAAAATCGATATTCTTTCAATATGATCATAAATATGGATTAATGGATATACGATTCATAATATCTAATTGGGTTCGGCCACATCAGATAAATAATGCTTTTAATGTTAAATTTCTTCTATATTTCTTTTTAATAAGAAGTGTCGACGATTGAATGCATTTATAAAAGTTTGTGAAAGACATTTATTCTATTTCAAATATAATTTTTCATATATGCCTATGAGAATAGTCATTTGTTTGTTTAATTGTCAAGTTATCATTTATAGGTTATTTGGAATATATATATATATATATATATATATATATATATATATATATGTATGTATATTATACTGGCGTGAAGAAAAACGAGCCACCCATAAAATTGAAGTATTGAATAATTAGGTTGTGAAAATTTGCCGCAAATGGTTTCAAATCAATCGGCAACTTTTATTCTTTGTTCTTTTTAGTCGGCATTTGTAATAATCACACGTGCACCAATAGCAATTATTTCTTAAAAAAAATAGATGAATAATAATTTTTCAAAGAAATTTTATGCGTGTATTGAGTCGTAAAATAATACATAGAAATTATTTTACGTTTCAGTTGCGTTTGAGCTGACGAAAGCTACATTTCTTTATCGGTTACTCATAATAAAGTCACTGAGAGACGGATCTCCCTGAAGTTAATATTGTTCGAATTGAAAGTTTTCTCGAAGTTGGCCAAAGTCAACGTCAAGTGGAGGAACCTGTTCAACGGTTCAAAGAATTTACCGGCGTTATCTTGAGACTGGTGGTTTTACACAACAGCGAGGTTGTAGTGAGCGATGGGCTACTTCCAAAAGAGATGATCGTTATATCGTGTCAATGTCGCTCCTTAATTCCCCTCAGTTGTCACCGAAACGCGGTTGAAGTCGAAAATTTTCTGCGAGAGACTCGGGGTATGAATGTGAATATGAGCGAATGAATGATATGGCGAAGGCTCAATGAAGGTTCCTTGACGCCTCACAAGCCAACCATTGGGCCACAGCTCACCGGAGCTCGTCGAGTTGCCCGGTTACAGTTCAACTGGGAACATGTCAACTGGACGTTGGAGCAATGGAGTAATGTACTCATTACTGAGATCGTTGGGTTGTTCTAACGCGTTGAGATGCGTGTTACTGTTTCTAGTGCGAGGTACGATATCATTTTCCTCGGGTTAGGTACGAGTGCTCGCCCTGAGAGGGGCAGAAGAAGTACTGCTTGGTTTGACAGACTTGATCAGATTTATACTGGGAGGTAAGCTGGTCGTAGTTGCCGAAGGTGTTAATCAAGGCGTTTTGGATTTTCTCGGCTTAACCGTACAAGGCACGACACTTGACAACGTACATACTTGTGGATTGTAGGGATTCGGAGGTCATCATGCAGAGTGTTGTTCCTGACAAAGTAAAGCGCGTCGACGATGAGGCGCAATACCTTGTTTTGGAGGATCTGCAATCGATTGAGGGTATGTTGTGTGTTATAGTGGCAATAGTCGTAATCACGTCTAAAGAAGAACGGAGGAACGTTATGCGCAATGTGCCATAACAAAAACGATTTTCTACGGAGAAGGATCCGTAGTGATTTGGGCGATCTTCTCATACGAAACAAAAATAGACTTAGTTTTTATTGAAAACGGGTTTTTTGTTGAGCAGTGTATCATGAAGATAATCAAAGAACATACCGTCCCTTACGCAGGATTTATCGATGAAATTTTTTGCTGTTACAAGATAATGCTCGCTCACACATTGCCGCTTCAATATTACGTTATCCTCAGAAGCCCCATGTGTAAGCCTTCCAAGAGCCCAACCCTTAACTCGATCGTACACGTGTGAGACGAGCCAAAAATACGTGTTAGAAATCGTCAGCTCGCTCTAAACAACATTCAAGAGCTAAAATTTGCAGTTCTTGAAGAATGTAACGCCATACCGAAAAAAATATTAAAAAATCTTCGTCAGTCAGTTATCAAAAGTAGAGGAGGGGATACCTCACATTAAAAAACTTGAAACTTTTACTTTGATCGCATTTTTGTTCCTTTTTTTACTAACCCAATGGTCTGTTTTTAGAAATAATGTCAAAAGTTGATTTTTCTTGATTTTTTAAACAAATTTAAGATCAATTTTCCAATTTCTTAATTTTTTTCTTGACTTAGGCGCTTTTAGATAGTATAGTCTAATTTATCGACGCAATTTCTTTGATATGTCACGTTTAAAATAGATTTCTTAAAATGGCCCGGCTTGTTTGCATGCCAGTGGTATGTATATATATATATATATATATATATATATATATATATATATATATATATATATATGCATATGTTCTGATATATAGGTGTTTAATGAAACCCATGTGTAATTTTTGGTGGCAAGTCCATTTATTCCTCGATAAAATGTCTTATAAACAAGGATTAAAGTCTTCAGTATAACAGAGGGATAATAGAAGTTTTGTTACTGTGGCTAAATCCATAGTGCAGACTAGATTCATGTCCGTTAAATTTTTCAGTTTCAGCTGAATCTATATAAATATTTTCAGGTATAAATTAGTTTATATAAATTTTATAAATTAATTTTACATAAATCGGTGTAGAAGGCAATTACATTAAGAAAATGTTAGTATTTTGAACCGAAGTGTCTTGTACGATGATTATTGCCCGTTTAATTTTTCATTTTTAACTGAACTTATAAATATTTTCATGTAAAATTAATTTTTGTTACAATAAAATTATAATAATACAGTGGCTAAATTCATTTTCAAAAATGAATTCTTTTTTCACACCACAAATCATAAAAAAAATCTGATCAATAATGTTCAAAAAAGCATCATCGATCGTTTTGATCGTTACTTGTTTGTACTTCGATGGCGATACCGTCATCATCGGAGCGTTAAGATATAAAAGAGTATGACATCTTCAAAACGGGATATCTCTAAATTATTCATTAACACACATGTCACGCGTTTCGTTTCATGAAAAATAGGTAAAGGATTGAATATAATTGCGAGAAAAAAACAAACAGACAAACATCTAAAGACCGAAACGATTGTTAAAAAATGGAGTAGAAAACAAACGTTTCCGTAAAACATCACACGTTTCGTACACGTATCGGACAACTGGAGATATATGGGATTATTTTCCTGTGATGTGGACTTTATTTACAAGGCTGAATCTGTTATTATGTATCCGTTATGTATGTGTGCGCGAGTACCTGTTATGTTGATCTGCGTTCGAGTGTATGTAATGGAACACTTTGTTTGTGTTTGATTAAAATTTGCAATTTTTAAAACATCACAATTTACTGTGGTCGTCAGTCGGCTGAAGCCGAACGGCTGCATCATCATCACGTTGTCGAGTTTTTAATCCTGTCCATGTTCGTCCGATGATATTGTTTTTAAATCCTGCTCGGAGCTTTACACAAAAGCGTCTTTATAAAAAATGCACACACGTACGTGTGTATACGTACACACACACACACACTTGTATGTAAATGTACATGCATGTATTGAAACATGCAGTGAATTTAATAATAATATATGGACGTACAGCTTTGGTTTTTATTTTGTTCAAACGGTTATTTTCTATGTTTTTCGTTACTATTAATATATATATATATATATATATATATATATATATATATATATATATATATATATATATATATATATACACATATGCTATTATTTATTAATGCCAATAATTTACACTGAATATTAAATTGCATACATGTTGCATATTATTGAACAAAGTATTATTTTGTGCATGATTCACATGTAACAAAAATCAAATCGGAATAGAACGAAATATTAAAAAAATATCTGTTTTCAAATTAAAGGACATAAAAATGTGTTCAGCCAATAGGGAAGTAGAATGTTCAAACTAGTATATTTCGGTGTTTGGAAAAAGGTTGTGATTTTAAAATAAATGAAAACGAAGCGTTACCATGATAACGTTTTCATTTTTTTTAACGCTATCTGCCAGATCTACCGAATGATTTACTTATATGTCTGTTATTATAAATTTAGAATACTTTAATTGACAGGTTATTATTTATTATTTCGATTTGTTATTGGGATTTATACTCATTATTTATTTTTATTGTTTTGATTCAAATAAAATTTTGACACATTCATTCGTGTCACGTTGCTTATTATTTCATTTTCAAGTTATTTATAATATTTCCATTGCACTGACTAACCTAGTAACCTAGCAACTTGTTGTTCATTTTATAATTAAAAAAATACTCCGATAAACGGAGGTGGAGTGGTAGCTTATTTATAAAAATTAAACTTGAAACAGCGAAATAAATTCACGTTTTAACTTTGATCCAAAAAATATTTTCCGTTATTATTTACAACTTCTTTTCATCTTAATCTTAAATTTTCAATGCCCTGACGATAAAAAGTTTTTTCTGTTGGTTAATGCTGGCTATTGTTTTAATTTTACCGATTGTTCACAATACAACTCCTTTGTAATGATTCGATTCTCTGGTAATAGCTCATAATGGATAATTCCTTCCATACCCCACCAAATCTTTTTAGGATGAAGTCCTCCTTTCCCAGTTAAAGATGGTGTTCTGTTACCCGTTAACTTCGACGTTTAATATTGTCAAAAACAATCCATTTTTCATCACTAGTAACAATTCTATTCAGAAATGGATCATTTTGCAATCGGCATAGATGAGAAGTGCAAATGTCCACACGTTGTTTTAAATGAACGTCCGATAACTCGTGCGAAATCCACTGACCCAGCTTAGAAACCTTACCAATTATTTTTAAGTGCCGATGAATAGTTGAATGGGCTGATTTGCGCTTCTCGGCTAATTCTTCTAGCGTTGAATTAAAATTTTATTCCGCTAGTATTCATAGGATCTTATTAAACTCTTGAGCACGTCCTGGCCTTTCTTCATCTTCAAAGCTGTATTTCCCGGACCGAAACTGTTAAAATCAACTTTTGTCCTTTACCAAGACTAATAACATCTGAACCATAAATTTCCCTTAACTTTGTCACTGCAGTCGTGGCAGTTGGTGCCCTGATGAAACTCCTAAAGCAAAATATGCCTTATATACTCTTTTGAGACTTCCATGATAACTTATATTTTTCTTGTAAATTTGCATCATCACTGTTAATCTTTTATGATAAGACTGAAAAAATATTACGTACAATTGAGCAGCATATGCATCTGATATGTTATTTCAATAATTGCAAAGTGTTGTATCGTCCATTTTTATCTATATGAAAATACCCCATACTTATGAGTGATTCAACACTTATTGTATAATTTTAATAATTTTTTATTTGATTCAAATCAAAATTTTGACATACTCGTATACTCGTAGAAAAGAAAGAAGCTATAACAATTTTCAAAACTATTTTGTTTTCACAGTTTGTATTTGAAACAATTGATGGACTTAGTGACATTTGTATTGTAACAAAATTTTAAATTATAATTTTTTTAAACAGTTTGAATTTTTGATCATATTTTTATTAAAATATATTAAAAATATCATTTATCTAAATCACGTATAAATTGTGAAAATAATATGATTGCTGTGCATTTTCGTTTATTTTTCTTCTTAAAAAGAGAGATATAATGGAATATGCCATTGTCTACGATTAAGTGTTATTCAATGATGGACTCCGAAGTCCTTTATACAACTCAAAGTTTCAATAGTATTAATCCTTTATGTAATGTTAGGACTTTCAAGTTCCATAGACAAAAGCTGATATAATCAATGATTCTTCCATCTCACGGAAATAAAAGAATAGTTCTGAAAGTTACATATTTTTTTAATAAAATATTTGATTTTGTTTATATTTTCGTATCTTATTCTTTTTCGTAATAAAAACCTTGGTTCATTTTTTTAATTTTAATTTATTTAGTAAACAGAGGGTTAAATAAGTGACCGATTATTAACTATCTGTGAATATTATCATTTTTGTGATTCATGTAAATGATTTATGAAAAGACATCTAATTTAAAATCTTAAAAAAATGATTTATTACTTTTATTTAGAAAAAAGTAGGCGTTGAATAGTATTATAAACAGAAAAAAACAGTATACAATATTTCCATGTGATTGTGTTTTTTTAAACATTAATTGTAAAAACTAGAGAGCTCCACACCCTGCTCTCTGTGTTGTAAATCATTTTTATTGGAAAAGATTTTCATTTAAATAGGGTGAAAATCATTCGTTCACGCGATTCATAGTAGCCAGTCTTAACACAGACCATGCGACTGATATAAACCAATCAAAGAACGAATAAAAGTCACGGGAACGGCATCACTGTTTCATTCTTATAATATGGAAAGACAGATAGCAACGAAACATTTCGACTACGAAGTTATTTTTATGCCATAAAAAGTAAAAGTAAGGAAGAAATGTTCCTTATACGAAAACAAGGGGTTGAATTCGTAGAAGTGTTTGAAAGAAGACGAACACATTTTTTTAAACATATACATTCATAAGATTATACTTTATTGTCTCTACAAATACATCGATTTACTATTAATTAAAATAATAATAATTTACATTGTATAATTTATACAGACTAGAAATGACCAGAGAGATTATTGGGTATTAACAACGATTTCAGCACGGTTTACATGTTATCTGAACATTCGACAATCTCTAAATCGGGGCTGTTCGTTCTTGACAATATTACCTGTTCGTTGTCTTCGTCGTCCTTTTTACTCGGCTTCTCATGTTTCACGTAATCGACGACGAGCTCCAAGCCGATGAGCGCCGTTAGGTCTTTACATCGTTTCGTCTTGCCTTCAGCGCCGTCGACTGCTTCGTCGTTCTCGTCTGTCGTTTTATTACCGTCGTCGTTGTCGTTCTTTATCAGCGTCTTCGAATCATCGATACTGTTTATCTGATTCCTCATTTGAAGATGTTTGTATATGTCTGCCAAATTCTGCATCACGTAGTTCGTGCTGATCTTGTTCTCGGATTTCTTGTCAAACCCCAACGATTTCACATCGAACTTGCTGATTGATTTTGTTTCAGTACCGTTCGGTTTTGTTTTCGAGCCGTCTTCGTAGGATTGATCATAATCGTCGAACTTAAAATCGAATCCTGTATGTTTCTCATCCAGCTTCTTGTTGATCGAGAATTTCGCGTTGCTCAGATTGATCGGTCCTTTTTTCGACAGTGTCGTCGGAACACTGAAAGCCGACGCGTGCCTCGTTTGTTTGATCAGAGATTCCCGAGCGGTCGTCAGTTCGTCGCTTGTTTCCGTCGAACTCTCATTCGTTATATTTATATTGATCGGATTGATCGTGTCTGCGGAAGGGCTCAGTTGATTCGGAATCGTGTTGATGTCCTTCGAGTTTTTCCTATCGTAAATGTGCCCGGACACGCGTAAATCGATGAAGAAGTGTAGCGGGTCGATTCCGTACGGTGTTGGGTACAAAGAAGGGTACCATATAGGCGGTGGCGGGGGTAAAATCAGATCGGACGATGGAATATTAGCATCGGGCGTTATTCCAGGGAACGGCATGTGACCGTTGGGGATGTTGTTGGCGCCCATCGACATGTCACCGATTTCGATATTGTTTTGCTCATCGCTCTTCTGTTCTGGTTTTTCTTCACTGGATTGGAGCTCGGACGTCTTGTTTAAGATCTTCACCTCGTTGTTGTTGATATTCGTGATTTTGTTCGTCAGCTCTAACGGTTTATCGCCGCTCGTACCTTTTTGGTCCGCGTAGAACGACTTGTTTTCCGAGAATGCCATTTTCGACGGCCAGTTCGACGACGGAACCGAATCGTTCTGTTTTCCGGAATGCGTGACTTGTTTCGATAACCCGAACGACGGCACTGGCGCGTTCTCGACCTGTTTGTGCCAGTTTGTGGATAATGTATCCTGTTTGATGTGTGACCATGCGCGTTTTCGGGATCGACGGTGGATACCGGGCGTGTTTAAACTAGCAGCGGGTGCTGGCGTTCCGTTCGGAATGGACGATCGTGCATCCGCGTTAGTTTTGGCTTGCACAAACGACCTCAACATCTCGCTGAAAAAGTAACTGTGAGGGACGAGCGGCATGTTGTATAAGTATGGCGGCGTCGCGGCCAGCAGACGGGAGACTAGGTCGGTGTTTCGGTAGTCTAGAGGCGAGGCGCGAGGTTTCGGTGCCGCTGCGAGCTCCTCATTACTCGACGCCATCTGTTCTGGAAAAAAAGGATGATTTAGAGGCTAATCTTGGTTGAAATTTTCATCGTATTGAAATTAACTCTCTGAATCATAATATACTTCTGACAAATTCACATTTACAAATGAATTCTTTATCCCTTCACAAATAACAAAAAAAATCTATCAAAAATGTTCAATAAATGATAATTTTTGATTATTGCTTATACGTATTTCCATAGCAGTCCCATCGTTTTCAAAGCACCTAGGTATACAACAATTTAGGGACTTATAAAATACAAGCCTTTATCTTGACATCTATCCGAATTGAAGATTTTTTTAGAAAAGCTCAAGCTCTCTATATTAATGTGCAGGTTCGTATCTCTATTTTTAAACATCTATGCAGACTCATGAATTTCTTTTGGCAAAGTTTTGGCACTTTATTGTATCATACAAGCCAATATCTCGACATTCACTGAGAGAACTCATAATTTTTTTTGATAAAGTTTAGGCATTCTGTCGAAACATACAGGTTCATATTTAGACACACAAACATCTGTTCGAATTTAAGATTTTTTTTAGTAATATTGAGAAGTTTATCTAAACTTAGAAATTTTTTGTCAATTTTTAGGCACTCTATCGTAACACACATGCTTATATATAGATATACAGACATTTGTCCGGACTTGTGATTTTTTTTAACAAAGGTCAGACCTCTTGTCATTAGATACAGACTTCTATATAAATATACAACCTCCTGTCGTAAGATGATCTGAAAGCTCTAAAGCGCTCTTTAATCTTGTTATTGAAATGCGGATAAGCATCAATCATTTATTGTACAAAAATAATCATTTATTGGACATTTTTAACCAGGTATGGTCTTTATGATTTGTGACGAGGAATAAGAATTCTTTTTTGAAATTGAATTGAATAACATCCTTATAATTGTAATGTAACTCGAAGTTTTGTTAAAAGGTGATGTAGTAGTGTGTTAAATTTTCAATATACTAGGTCTATCCAGAAAATTCATTCATTGTTACCGTGACAACATTTTAATTTTCCTCAACGCCAACTATCCGTGAATCACCTACTCATATGTGTCAGGTTAAATATAACGCAGTTATATATTGAGTGAGTTACCATGGATCTCGAACATCAGTGTTACTGGATAAAATTTATTTGTTATTTTATCAACGGAATTATAAATATAAAATCTTATAATTATAATTAGAAAAAAGTATTCAACTTTTACATATATATTCCGTTTCATTTGAAAACAGTAAACAGAAAAAATAACACCCACCGCACGATAATATTTAATCTGATAAACACGTTACTTAATATTCACTCTGTGTGATAGTAGAAATCGTTGTCCGAGTAATATATTTCGTTTTATGGTACTGAGAAGAGAGGAAAAAAGAAAACGACAATCGCATCTTTCATAAAGCGTACAAAAAATTATGTTCGGAAGTTGGGAGTATTAAAACTTTGTCCCTATACACATCCGAACAACAACTTTCCCGTTTGTATTAATGAGAAAAGCTACCTGCGAATCGGTAAGAAAGTTTCCGTGTTTTCAACTAGCATTAAAATTTATGATTTTGACGAGTCGACTAGTATTCCTAACACCGAAAACATAATTGATATTAATTTCTATTTTGAGCTTTCCACTATACGGATTCGAAAATGGAGTTCGTACTTAACAAGCGTCTTGAAAATTATTACATTTATTAGAAGTAGGCGATGATAATTCAACTCATACATACATACATATATATATACATACATATATATATATATATATATATATATATATATATATATATATATATATATATATATACAAGAGGCTCTAGAAAGAAGGAAAAATGTCAAAAGTCAATAATTAAGTTAATTCTTATTTTTACATAATTTTTGTTTACATATTCTTGTTACGTACATCAATACATTTTATTTTTTGAAACGCAGGGAGCTTTGCCCCTTAATTGCTACGCTCACCGACCCCGGGGATTTCGTCCTCAGTTCGCTAACATTCATTCTCTTCTAACAAATAATTGAAATTAACAATTTATATACACAAATAATCTACGTAAAATTTAGGTCGGCAACTTTTTATTGAAAAAGTTTACAAAAAAGAACAACAAAATATGATATTAAAATGTGTAAGAATTTTTTTACTTTAAAGTTTCAGAGAATACAATATTTTGAATAAATTTCTTATCAGTTTTACATTGAAATCGTGTACCCTCTCACTGCACATCGCGAGAGAGATACATACTTGTACATGTGACTGATATCAACCAATCAGAGCGGAGACCACGTGATATCCAACAAACAATCGTTGATGATCAGGAATGGAAATGGTTAATGTGCTACTTGTAGAGTGTAGCGGAGGGAGTGGCATAGCAATTTTTTACAACGCTCAATGAATTTTTCAAAACTTTCAAAAAGTATTCTTTTAGTTTGCTTGAAAATGCTCTGAAATAGCCGATTTCACTTCTTCATCGTCTTGAGATTTCTTACCTCTCAAGTCTTTCTCTAGATTTGGGAATAGAAAGTAGTCGCAAGAGGTCAGATCTGGACTATATGGTGGATGGCGGAGTTTTTGGAAGCCACAATCAGTGTCAGCAGCCATCGCAGTTTTACTTTGGTGTACCGAAACATTGTCTTGCAAAAAAGAACAACTTGTTACTATTTTCCACGTCTTTTTCCTTTAATGGCTTCTCGAAGTCGCCAAATACTCGACGCGTAGCTCTCCCCGGTTATGCTGACATCCTTTTCAATAAAGAGAATGTCTTCTGCATCCCAAAACACAGTCGCTATCATTTTTCCAGCTGACAGCGATACCTTGAATTTATTGGGTAGTTGTGCTCCCTTTTTCAGTCACTGAATGGATTTCGTTTGCTCTCAGGTTGATAGTGATGGACCCAATTCTCGTCTCCAGTGACGACTCTGTCCAAAATCGTACGTAAATCATCGCCACACAGCTACTAAAACTCCCGACTGCACACAATTCGTTGTCTCTTTTGCTCTCCGGCGTAAGCATTCTCGGTACCCATTTTGCACACACTTTGGTCGTGCCAAGATGATCATGTAAGATTCTGAGTGTAGTGGTATCGGAGACTAATTATTTCTGCGAGGTGTTTCTTCTTCTTCAGTCGCCCATTTAATATTTACGAGATACAAGATTTTCGACTTTTTCGTTAATGTCTGAGACGGTTGCCCCTCGACCGGGCGTCCAGAGCGGTAATTGTCTTCCAAGTCTTCTCTTCCTTGTTTGAAAAGAGCATGCCACTTATAAACCATGCTCTTTCCTGATGAACGATCCCCGTAAACGGCAGACATCTCTTCCATGATGACTTTTGAGGTTTTCGCTTGCTTAGTAAGGAATTTAACAACAGCGCGTGCTTTAATTTTCTCTATGGTGTCCTAGTTACTCTGAGCCGAGTTGTTTTTTCGGCGACAGGATGATGAGTACTGATGACAGCACAATGATACTTGCTTTTACACTAATTAAGAGTTCTCTGTTCGACCGTAAGCAATGAGAAGTTGCTCTGACCCTCCCTTCCTCCCTCTTCCGCGAACGTTTGGATTTCCCCTCGCATATATATATATATATATATATATATATATGTATGTATATACATTTGTTTTTCTTTTTAAAAATATTTGTTTTTCTAAAGACTTATAACAAATAGAATTTATGTATACGTGTCTTTGTTTAACAAGTATAACACGATATATTGTTATTACATTTTTATTATCATGTTTAGAAATTTTTTTTGATCTTATGCGAATTGTCGATCATGATAATCATTTATTTTATGTATCTATCTGTCAATTATGTATCTATGTACCTATATATATATATATATATATATATATATATATATATATATATATATATATATATACACACACATTACAATCAACATTTTATGTAAAAGGAAGAAAAAATCGATTAGCCATAAATCTTGTGTGTTTGCCAGAAAAACGTAACAACAATAAATAATGTGAATACATACAGTTAAACAAATATTAAAACATCGAACATTTAATTTTCTAGCTATAATGAAACTAATAAAGCAGTCTTGCGAGGCGTGATTATCATGGTCGTCAGTTCGTGAATAGTCAATTAAAAACAAATAAAACCATCTGCAGAGGTAGCGCCAGCTGTTAAGATACATTTTCGAATGGCGGACGCCGGCAAATAAAAGACAGTCGTATTTAAATATGTCCTCGTTCCCCGTTTCCAACTTTACTCAAACGAGAGACTGTGGCCGACACGTCTGAGCGGCGTGCGCGCGAAAACGCGTCTCGCGTCTGCACGTCACAGTCTCGAGTCATACTTTGTCAGGCAATTAGAATGCAAATAATTAATGGCCTCGGTGTTGATGTGAAAACCGTGGATTTTCGCGGATTGTCAGATTTACGAACAATGACGCTGCTGTAACATTCGTATGAAATGTGTATGTTTCTTCTCGTTTCTTTTTTTATGTACATATTTATATTTTCTGTTTTAACGTTTCGTTTGTAATAGATTTAAAAAACAATATTTAACTCCTCTCTCTCTCTCTCTCTCTATATATATATATATATATACAAAAGCAACAATCAACAATGAAAATAAATAATTAATAAGCATTGATGATACGTTTTTTTCGTGCTTTGCAAAGTGAGTAAAAATTAAAATAATATTATATAAGCGTACTTTAAGTTTCATGACAAAGAAGAGTATCGTTTCAAATATGTTTTGAAAAAAAGACAAAGCAAGCAATGAATGCATAAAAAACATCAGACTAGAAGAAAATTGTCGCGAAAATTTATTTTTCATGAGATAACATATTGTTTTTCTGGATATGCTACAATGTTGCGTGTTTCTAAGATACCCTATTCTCATATAGTAGATTCTGATCAATTGTTTTCTTCAACAAAATATTCTACATGGAATATAAAATTGTCGCATACTTTTTCGTGTAGTGATAAAATCACGCACACTACAATTGGACAAAACTACCGTAGACTATTGAAAAATATTTAAAATATGTACATTGGAGTAAAATGTTTTTTTTTGAAAAAAAATCTTAATATTTTTGTGACGAAATAAAATTTATTTCTCTCTCCCCCTCTCTCACCTTTCTCTCTTTCTCTTTCTCTTTCTATATATATATATATATATATATATATATATATAACTGTATATAGTTGCTTGGTAACTATATCGTTTCCATGGAAACGCTTTGTTTAGTATTTAAGAATAAATTGATTTCCTATTAGGTGATATTTCAATATAATAAAACATTTTATGTGAATCTTTATGCACATTCAATGAAAATATGTAAAAATTTGGTGTTTAAATAAAAATTAGCCTCATTTAAAAATCCATAAAATGAGAATTCAACAATATATAGTGCTTTTCAATAGAGGTGTACTTTTTAAAGTGAATTTTTTTTTAGCTAGCTTATAAGGTTCAATTAGTATAAGAATTGAAGTCAGCAGAGGCCATTCACTGCGTTAATTGGATACTGGAACAACAACACGCTTTCTAAAAAAGTCATCTTTAGCGACAAGGCTCATGTCGAACTATAGAGTTATGATAACAAGCAATATTGCTGAATCTGGGATGAAGAAAATCCGAGCGTAATTATTGAGAAGCCGCTGCGTACAAAAAAAGCGACTGTTTGGTGCGAACTTTAGTCCGGTGGAGTCATTGGTCCTTACTTTTTTGAAAATCAAGCTGGTAAAGCGATTACTCTGAATGGAGAAAGATACCGAAACAGGATAACCAATTTTTTGTAGGTAATTTGGATGATATTGATCTGGTGGACATGTGGTTCCATCAGGACGGTACGACAAACCACATAGCTGTTGAAGCAATTGATTTATTAACGACGAAATTCCCAGGCCGCGTTATTTTTAGAAATGGAGACATTAATTGGCCACTGGGATCCTGCTATTTAACACTGTTGGACTATTTTCTTTGGAAACACGTTCAAAGACAGGTGTACGCCAATAATTCTAAAACAATTTCCGACCTAAAACATGAAATCAGAAGAGTAATTGGTGAAATAGAGCCCTAGTTGTGTGCGAATGTTATTGAAAAATATACAAAAGAAGAGTTACTTACAAGAAAGCATGCAGTACTTGTACGGTTACTTGCACGATATTATTTTTCATTTATAAATGACATACCCCTAACTATTATTTACAACAAAGGAACTTGAAATTTCAGTGCAAATTCTATTTTATTTCAAATTAAAAAAATGCGTCGTTATTGGATAACCATATATATATATATATATATATATATAATTATTTTATAAAGACGTCAATGACAATCCAATTAAAAAAATAGTTGTGATTCACAACACGGTTCGCAAATATTGTTTCGTCCTGAATTCGATCCTATACTCAAAAATGTTATTCATCACTGGTCTGAATTAAACCAAATTCAATTTAAATTGAAGCTTTGCCAGATGGTACTGAGAATAGTACGTAGGCGCAACGTATCGACTTTTCTTGACTGCTTTATTGTGTATTACGTCAAAATTAAATTACATGTGTGTTCATAAAGCATTACAAATGGGATTCGTTTCAGGACATTGTGTTTTCTGATATTTGTTAAACTTAATTTCCCCGACATTAAATTTATATAGCCACAGTGCAGACAATTAGGATGACTAAGAATGTGTTTCGACAAACTGAATGATTTAATAACAACAAAAAAAATGGTTCACACATTATATATATATATATATATATATATATATATATGTATATATATATATATGTATATATATATATATATATATATATATATATGTATATATATATATGTATATGTATATATATATATATATGTATATATATATGTATATGTATACATATATAAATATATACGTATGTGTATATATATATATATATGTATATATATATATATATATATATATATATATATATATATATGTATATATATGTATACATATGTGTATATATATGTATACATATGTATATATATATGTATATATATGTATATATATATATGTATATATATATATATATATATATATATATGTATATATATATATGTGTATATATATATATATATATATACACATATATGTATATATATATATGTATATATATATATGTATATATATATATGTATATATATATATATATATATATATATATATATATATATATATATATATATATATATATATGTATATATATATATATATGTATATATATATATATATATATATATATATATATATATATATATATGTATACACACACACACACACTGACACATGTATTTAACTGTTTAACGTTTTTTTCATTACTATGTCGTTTCTATGACAATGTCATGTTTATGACAATGTCATATTTTTTTATGTTTATTGTTTAACTCCTTGTGCATGAATCACGAGTCTGACTCGTGAACTGCAAGAAACATTTTATCAGTCAATTACGAATTAGACTCCTGCAATCTCAATATAAGTTAAGTACACATATTTTGTGTGCCGGCTTTGTAGATACTTCCTTTCAATTTAAATATCCATTTTATATGCACTATTTTTTTTAAAAAAATGCAAGCACGAGGTGTTAATAATATTATTTTAAGAGCGAGTGTGTATACAAATGTGATTGTTTTCTTTAAAACTTGAAATGAGCAATAATGAGTGATAAATAAAAACTACTTCTTGTCAGTTGAAAAATATTTGATGTCATAAGATGCGTCTTGACTTGCGACTAATAGAGCTTAACTTGCATGTATTGCAGTGATTTAACATGAAAGTACATCCTTACTAAAGGCTTGCACGGGTCGGTTTTTATAGTGTCAAAACATTCAATGCTATAATCTGTATTCGTCGGAACATTTTAGATACATATTTAAAGGTATTTTGTTATAATGTTGGAATAACAAGATGTGTTGTTTTGTTTGTATTTAACATTGTCGATAACATGTAAACGATCGTAACAATAATTTAAAAATCGTCCTGTAAAAAACAATTGACGGATAGTAAAAAATTCTATGTGTATCTACTATTGCGCACCGATTACGGCTAGCACGATTCGAAATGTTAAACTTCAATCACCTTTTCGAGCCATTCCAAGCCATAATTACGTGGTACAGAAAATGTTGCGTTTTAATTGGTTTACATGAAAAATTTGAAATCATGACAGTTATGCTTGCCGTGCTAACCGCAACTTAAGTCGCACTTGAAATATCGTTTCGCCTGATCCAGTGTTTAGTACATTTCGTATTTGTTTTCTGTCTGTTCGATAAAACCGTTTGTAACTCGCTTGAAACAATGTAGAAATACCATTACGTACATTTTTTTTGGAACCATTTTTAAAATGTTTCAATTATTTGTCGCCACAATTCATAACGTTTAGTGTTAAAAACTATGTATCGTAAGTCAACTTTCCATGTATAAAAGATATTTGAAAAATAAACAAGTAAACTGAATTTTGTTGAGCGGCAACTTGTGGCTGTTTAGTTTAAAATATTTATTTGAATGGATAGAATTTTTTGAATAAAATAAACTGGATATTTTCCACTTTATTAAGTAATAAATTTATAAAGTTGTTTGTTCTTATTAAATTAATTTTTTATATTTCTTAAAACTTATTTTTTCTTAAAGATGTAATTAGATTTTTATGATTATCTCTCTCTCTTTCTCTCTCTCTCTCTCTCTCTATATATATAATGGTAGTATGAATATTTTTATTCTAGTTTTAACAAATTTTGAACGTTGTGTGGTGAATGTATACGACCGTACGATAAGATTGTCGTTTGATACGGAGTACAATGTAAGATTCACATTATAATGAAGTGATATGAGCAATGAAGAAGCATCTGCAGACAGGGTCGATAGAATACTATACGACTAAATAATGTCACACGTACACAATGTATACATGTTTGAATAGTTTAGAACGACGATACTCGATCAGCAGAGCAACGTGTACAACTATAGATCTTTTCATTTGTCCGTTTTAAGAATCAATTTTTCAAATCGTACTCAAAATTTAGTAGATTATTACATATGTGACGGGTATCGAACACAAGAGAGAATTAAATCGTGACGACGTCGTGTACGACGGAACAGTGGAAACGGACAACTTGTGTGTAGAAAAGTCGAAGAGCCTAGCTCGTACGACACGGACAGAGATACTGATTGTTTTCAACAGGCATTGTCTTGTTTGACTCGAGGGGCGTACAATGCAACGCGTCTCGGACGCCTCTCGGACATGTCCATTGTTGCCGTCGGTCGTGCCAAACCGGACGTGGCGTCGAAACCACCGCATAACTATTAACAACGTGTACTGAGTCGAAGGCATTCTCGCAATGATATGTAAATTGTACATACGTCATAAGTTCAGGTCTATAATGATTCGATTAGCACTAGTTTCTCTTTCTCTCTCTCTCTCTCTCTCTCTCTCTCTCTATATATATATATATATATTTCTATATACATATAAAATCGAAATTATCCATAAAGAACTTTATAAAACAATACGTTGCAAAAAGTACTCTATCTGCCAGAATATTCACATAGGCATACTAACGTGTGTATATATATATATATATATATATATATATATATATATATATATATATGTATATATATATATATATATATATATATATATATCTCCATAACGTCAAATTATTTATTTTGGACGAGGTTTCTATGATACCCAAGTATGTATATTGTTTCATTCGGTTACATGTACATGCTTATAATTGTCAAGTGAGCGAGCGCAGCAAGCAGGAGGCAAAGCCTCCTAGTATATATATACTATGATGGACAAAAAGTAGATGTGTCGATATTTTTGTACTATTTTACATATTTTGTAATAATAAGAGAAGGTATGTGTCTAATTGAATTCATTTTATTAATTGTTTTATTATGACACGTATTTATTTTTATAGTATAAAGTTATTTTTATTTTTTTCAAATCTAAAGGAAAGGGTGCTGGACATTAAATAAGCATGATTTTACAAATTTCCAAAGTGTGAAATAAATTGAATTTGCTAGTATATTTTGCTTAGTATTTGGCCGAATTAAACTTATTTCTAAGCGTAGCATCACATCCGGACGACATTAATTTGATTAAAATCCGATAAAGCTCAAGTGCTATTTCGTACCACGCTTTAAATATTATTTTTTATAACTCGTCGGTATTTTGAAATTTGGCGGGTTCAATTGTCCACTTGGCATCTTTCTAAAGAATTTTATTTGATTGAGGTCCGGTGTTTGGGTTGATCAGTCTATTGACAGACACAGAAACTTTATTCTAGGTATATTCTGACCAAATTTGTATTTTCGGAAAACCATTTTTTGCATTTTTAATATATGGTTTGGATCATTCTTTTACTAGAAGCACCATTTGTGTTTTTTCCTTTTTAGAGGTCTAAGTACTTCAATATAAATATAACTGAAGTGGAGACGATTCGCCACCGTGGAGGAAATAAAAAACTCAGTAGGCTCTAATCATGGCGACAAACCATGGTGACAAATGCATCGTGTCTCAAGGAGAGTGTTTTGAGGGAGATTAAAGGAAATTGCATATATGTGTAAATTACTTCGAAAATTCAATAATAGTACTTCATCTAGTTGTATATCAGAACGTTATACAAAATTGTGTCAGTCACAAATGAGATGGTGTTGACAGTTGATAATACAGAGAATATTAAAAATAATAAAAACAAAAGCATACGAGCGACGTTTACGAAAACTCCATATTTTATGAAAATCATCAACCTGCATTATGTAATTATTTACAAGCGACAAATCGAACAAATGACAGAAACATCTACGATTCCAAATACAACGAACATAAATTATATACAGGGCTACATCCCAGCTTCTGATTAAAATAAAACGAAAGACGAGACGCGGCTGGACGTGTTTGAAGACGGTGGTCAGCTGCGTTTTGGCATTTACGCTGGTGAATATAATTAATAATCTGTCCAAGAACATATTTAAGACAATCGCAGGAGACGGTTTCTCTACTATTATTATATATTAGCGAATGAATCCCCGCTAAAGTAAACGTACAATAAGTAATACAAACCCTTATCTGGAGTTGCGGTTCGTGCGATACCGTATTGTTTGCGTTAAGACTGCGGTGGCAGTATCCGAGATAAATGGATGTATTGGTTTCCGTAACGAGAGGTATATTATCTCTGTTGAAATGAATCGATGACGATCGATTGTGTATGAAATATATTTAACATAGAACTGTTTTGTTCGAGTTCATGTGTTTGAATGTTCTGTCAAATAATTAATGATAATCACGCAGGTACTCAAAATGTTCACAAGTGAATTCTTTTTTCATTTCATATTCTAAAAAAAATTTTTTCTGGTCAGAAATGTTCACTGAATCATTACTACTCACTTGGAAATAGAAAATTTATGAGTGTTTATTGAAACATCGAGGAACGAAATGTTACAGTTTAAATCGTACTACAAAATGCGAATTTTCTGAATTTGGAAAAAAACCGATTATATGTGATCAGTGACAGCTTGTCATAATATTTTATTAGCAGCTGTTATTTCGAAATGTCAGTCGAATTATTTTCAAATTTCAGTTGTATTCAAAAATGATTATTGATCCTTTTTAATTGTTGTTTTAAATGATCAATAATCACTTATTGAACATTTTTGACCAGAAAAATTCTTTTTTGTCTATGGACTGAAAAATATTTCATTTGTGATTGTTTATTTGATATATTTAAACTTTCAATTTAAGAACAAAATGCAAAAACTTCAAATTCTTCGATAGAAACATCAATCATGTGTAAAATAATTTTAAAAATTGAGATAAATAGAAATTGTTAACAGAGATGTGAAAGCAGTTCAATGTATAATGAAAGATACAAGACAAAAAAAAATTAAGTAAGAGTAGGGAATTTATTTCGACTTTTGATCTGACTATGGCTTATTAAAAAATAACTAACTCCACCGACTTCTTTGTAATATTCGTATTATTTACATGCCCGTTTGTATTATAACTTAAGGTCAGGAAGATAGCAATACGTAAAAAGTGTACAAAAGATAGAGATTTTCCATCTGGAGATATCATTAGTTTTATATACGAAAATTAAAAAGGATAATTTTATTTTTGTAAGCAGTTTTAGTTTATGAATTTATCCAGTATCGACATTCTTATAATCTCACTTTTATGTACACGGCAGGATAAAAACTTTTAGTGTACGTCTAATAATGACAATAACACTAGTCTTCAGTACAAGTTATAAAAGTTTCGAACAATTTGATTTTCTAATGATTGTTTCTCTGTTGTAATTGATATTCGATTATTGTTTAAAGAAATTTTTATTAAAAATAAACATAAAATAAAAATAAAAATAAATTGTATTGATAATAAATATTGTATGGGGTCTGTGTGGCCGGTTTGTTGCATGAATTTGATGCGGTGCCCTTACCGTTGTCGGTAGTTATCCGCTTTAAGGAATTGTGAGTGGTGTGTTGTGTTTTGGACATTTTTATTATGGTCCATGCGAGTTTTTCAGGGAAAAATTTTCAAAAAACTGGGGTAAAAAAATAAACAAAAGAAGCGCAACCATAAATAGCATTTTAAGTGCTAATACGTGGCTGTGAACGACTTTCTAGTTTTAGCAATAATCAGTCATTTTCTTGAATACTAAAAATGCATAACTATAATAAAAATCAGAAAATACAATACATATATATATACACACATACATACAGACATACATAATGTAGCATTTTATATCAAAAACAATTACCGATACAATGTAAACACATCGAAGAATGAATGTGCCGCTCTCTACACCGCGTACATGTTCGTAGTGGCGAGATCTTGCTTGCTATGATCTAAGATGAAAATTTGAATTGAGCCATTTGTAGATTGGCCAAACCGGGGGATATTATTGAATCAGCCATATTTACTTCCTCGTGTAGAAGGGTTGAAATGTATAAATTATAGACTTGTTTCACGATCAGTTCATTTCAGTTATATTCTGTCTTGTACTAATGTTTTTTTTTATGTATATATCATATATTAATATACATAATATATATATATATATATATATATATATATATATATATAATGTATATTAATTTTTGGTATAAACTTTCATTTTAATTAATAACACAATGACAGTTGTATTACAACTATTTTATATACACAGTAAAGTTTAAATATAATTATATTTATTACTCTTTATTTTCGTTGTATGGAATTCTATAAAAAGTTTATATATTGTATATTTTGGCCATTTTTAAATCTATACAAGTATTTCTCTTAAATCATATCTAAATGGTCTGTTTTTGATGTTGTTTTCATTCGAACAGAAGAGGTAATCATTCCTAAAAAAATGTCCAGAAAAATTAAAAAAAAATCTCTGATTGAATTTCCCGCTACGGTTGGAAGTTCTGTTATTCTTTAATTGTTTGAATTCAAACGAATTAAAAATTTTGAAAAAAAATAAAAATTTTGATTTTGATTTTTTTATTTGACTTCTAATTAGTTTTAATTCAAATCAATCTTTTAATAATCAACAATGTCAAAAATGACAAGTGAATAATCTGAGATGATTATTACAAAAGGAAAAATGTACTTAAAATGGCATGATGATAGGAAATCTTATCATAAATGATTTTTGTTTCAATTATAACATATAAATGCGCATAAGCAACAATTAAAAATGATCATTTATCATTTATTGAATATTTTGGAATAGAAAAATTATTTGTGATGTGGAAAATGAATTCATTTGTAAAAGTAAATCTAGCCACAGTATCAGAACTATATTGATTGTTTTATTGTTTATACGCATTTCAATAATGATATCATTATTTTCAAAGGATACTAGGATCCATAAAAAAACGTTGTTTTGGGATGCGCGGAGGAAAAATGTTAATTATCTACAGAAAAGTTATTTGGATTTTGTATGATAAAAATAGAATTTATTTGTAGAAGTGAATTTATCCACAGTGGGAGAATTGTATTATGACCGATTTTTAAATTTATTGTTGGTAACATCATCACTGATTAGTAGGAGATAGAGATTTTTATAATAACCATTATAAATAATATTACGTCGTTGTATGAAAAATTGAAAATAAATTCCATACGTTCGTTCGATACAGAGAAGTGTCGCCCCCAATCGTATCGTCGACGAACATTGACGACCAAGAAGAATTGATACGTGCCTGTGCGCCGGTTAGATATGAAGAGAAAATGATGCAAACATGTCGACATACAATGGTAACCACATTGAAACAGAATATCTGATGCATGCGATGTGGCTCCATTGTATCTACAACCCCACGCGTTTACCAATCATCCGACGTCACAACAACCGCCTTGGATACGTACGGTACCTATGTGTCTCGCTCGTTCGGAAAATTCTCACATGCGTGAAACACTAAAACCGATATGGATACATATTTAAACATGAATATGAACATCGGGCATGAGTGCGTACGCTCCTCGCCGATCGTTTAATAGCGTTTCACGCGCGCTTGATTTTTCTACACGTCAAATGTTCTCTCTCCGTGCGATCTAATTTATAGTCGAAAAGCCGTGCGCCGTCGAACAATGTTCGAAACATGGCCGCGCGCGTGAACAGAGGAAAGTATTATGGCTCATGTGACAGCGTCAGACTGATCCGTGTTTGTTTCAAACAAGCTGACAGATCGTTGCTATTGTTATGTCGGATGAGACAAAATTTAAATGTATGTACGCAATCGAAATCACTCTAAAAGACATCGGTGTTCGCCGTTACATCTATTTTCTTGAAATAGAAAAAGAAGAATGGAAATATATAAAAGTTATCTATAAATAGCCACAAACATTTTTTGGTTTAAAAATTATCAACTCTACTTTTTGTGGTTTGTAGAGTAAAAAAAGAATCATAAGATGTGAAATTAAAAAAACTGTCTTAAATTATGAGCATAATTAATTTCATAGATAGTTATAAACCTAAATAACTCATAGGTTATATATATATATATATATATATATATATATAATATATATATATATATATATATATATATATATATATATAAATTGTTATGGACACTAGAAAGAGTCTAAAAGTTTCAAATATAATTGTGTGTGAGACTTTACATGGAAAATAAGGGAAAGGAGAAAAAAATTATTACAAATAATAAAAACAATGAGAAAAGACGGTAAAAGAGCTTTTATTAATTATGGATCTCTAAAAGTTGATGAACAGAAATTTAAATATCATTGCAAGAAGAACAAATTAATAAAAGTGGGAGCTCAAAATGAGCATGAAGACGAAACCCGCTATTCAAGAGAAAACCGACAACAAACAATTACCAGAAATGTGACTTTGGCCGCACGTTCCAACAGGAAGGGCATAAAAACTATTTCTCATCCAGTCAGAAACAATAGATTGAAAATTCTTCAAAAAAATAAATTCAACAGATCAAAGTATGAATGTGAATATTATATTTTTGAACATAAGTGGGTATAAAAATATTTCATGTTGGGATGAATAGTGCTTAACATATATAACTTAAAGTGAAATACTGACAATTTTGAAATATTGGCACTAAATAAAGACAATATAAGAAAAGAACAATCAACATACAACTCTGTTTATAAACTAACAAAGTACTCAATTTATACGGAATAGTATTTACTACTTAAATTACCAATTAAAATTACAAGAACCATAGCTCAGTTAAGACGTTACAATAAAAATAAATTATATTTCAATATAAACAGAAATGTCTATATAATAAATACTGAGGAAAATTGTACTGTGTCCATCCTAGACCAGACATGGCGAACCTATGGCACGTACGAAAATTTTACTGGTACGTGAATGATTTACAGATGATATCATTTCTATTTTCTACTTTTCAGAAAAATATGTAATTTTTCTAAATAACGTCCGTTTTAACATATATTTGTATTGTACTTTAAAACTCGATACAATATCAAAGACAGATTCACTGTTCTGGTTAAATTGAAATATATCTTGTCTCTATTTTCAGACTGTTACATGAATGATAAAAGCATGGAATGATTTGTTAGATAGAAAATATAGAATTGTTGACTAAAATTCAGATATGCGATACTTCCAAAGTTATTGCCGGGTTCGTGAAGAAAAATTATATTATTTCTTCGAAAATTGACAAACGAAACAATAAAAGACCTTTTTCTCCTCGTACTGGTTCCGTGGAAGTGGTTTCCAGGAATAAATAATAAGGTCACATTGTCCAACAAAGTGCGTTTAATAGCTATTCCTGAAACTTTTAGTTGTTTAAAAAAATTAGCGACTGCTATATTATCAATTTTCTCATATACATATGCTTGTGAGGCATTGTTTTCCGAAATGAATTTTATAAAAGACAGTTCAAGAAATAGAATTACTAATAAATCTAGTTTGGCGTTTATATTATTAAAAGTGACGAAATATAAAAAAAGTACACACTCGATATAAAGCATTTGGTATCCAATGTTCAACAGCAAAAATCTCAATTGATATCTGTTTTTGTACAAGTTATCCGTTCATTTTTTATAAAATTCTGTTAATTTTTAAACTTAATAAAATTTTGCAATAATTGATTTTTTATAATTTTTTCCCCTACTAATAATGGCACGTCAGTAACTCGATAAATATTATTTGAAAATTTTTGACATACATAAAAAGGTACGCCACCATTGTCCTAGACGAAGAAGAGACAATAAAACATATAATATAACGATCCCAGATATACAAATTGTACAGGAAATTATACTTTATAGAAAAGAAAATGAAAATATAACCGATCAGTGACCTGCTGACCACTGAAAATGAATTTAAAGCAATAAATTTATTCAATTATATATATAATAGCTTGAAATTAAGATAATTTTGTATCAATGAATAACTTTTATATCAAATTAATAGAAAAAAATGTAAATATTTTAAGTAACGTACTGTATTTCGAATAAAACATTCATTACAAACATTGTAAATGGTTGTATGGAGTATACCGCGAAACATCTCTGAATATATATATATATATATATATATATATATATATATATATATATATATATATATATATATATATATACATATACATACATACACATAATGTGTTATCGAGTTGACGTTCTTTTCCAAGAAACCCACCATCGTATTCTGATACAGATTTGCGACGTCTGTGTTGATTTCATTCTGGGTACAAACATGTCCTAGTCGCCTTACAATACCGTTAAAACACGTCGCGTGTATCCATGGAATCGAGACAGCGCACCGCCGTATCCACATAAAGCACATTCTTCGCCGCAGTCCGCGTCGCAAATCCCTGCTGGGTGTCTACGCGTTACGAAATAAAAGCTTTAAAACGAGAAAACCCACTTTAAAGTAAACCCGCAACGGTGACATCGCACTTTCTTCGACGCCATAACCAATTTACGTCCCCTCGAAACATCCTTCGTTGAGGTATGTAAATCTAGTCTCGAGTTCTACGGATTTGTCTGTTGAAATTTCTCGCGGATATTTTTGAAAGAAGACGCGCGGAGTCGCGTCCGGATTATTATACAGGGCGTGGCCGAGAAAAACAACGGAAATGTTGTTTAAGTCGATGAGGTTTTTTAAAAACAATTTCAACGCTCATTCACTTGAAGAAGTTTCTGTCGGTGTCTATGCAGTACTCTATTGACTTTCTTTAGAATCTGAGATAGAAGCGAAATTCCTCGGAAAATACGAATTTAAATTAAAGCTAACTATTTTAGTTGTGAAATTTTGTTTTTCTGAATGTATGTTAATTCTTAGAATCGTTTTCTCTTAATGAGATTTAAAATTTATCTGGACAAAAAGTCGCACGAGACCAGATCTCAAAAATAAGAAAATGGTCCAATACTGTGATTTTGGTTTTTGTTCAATACTTTTTTATTGCGAGGGAAGATTGATACAACGTATTATCTTAATAAAAAATTCTCTGTGAAAGGGGGTTAGAATACTTCCACGGTATTCCTGTCTGTCGTAAAAGGCGACTAAACGGAAAGAGTGTGATAGTCGGTATAGCTAATCGCTTCTGTAATATTAAGTCTTTTTGAGGACTGGAAGACATTTCAGAGGAAAAACATTTTTTTACTCTTGAAAAAAGTTAAGGAAATTAAAATCTTAATTGAATCAAATAAACTTTCAACATAACAAGAAATTACACACTTTGTTTGAACATTTGAAAAATAAGACACAGAAAATTAGCAAAGCTAATCCTGTTGTAACAGTTGTTGGAGCGCAGTTTCTGTATATGGATATATTTAGCAGATTTTCACATAATCTGTTTATTTATATATCAACATATCGCTGAGAATGAAAAATTGGTTTTATATGCTAAATAGATCGAAGAAATCTTGGTTGGAGTGCTACAAAAAGTCTTAGTTACCTTTATGTAGAAACAAACAATTTTTGAAAATATTTTGTTTTACATAAGATAGGATATTTAAGATATAATATATTTTCAGTTCTTAGATAAATGCTAAATTGCTAAGATCGAGATTTATTAGCAACTTTTAGGTCGTTACAGATAGAAAATTACTAGAAAAAAAGTCATTCTTTATCTAGAAAAAAGTTGTCATATTATAATAAAACATTGCGAGACAAATATGGTAAATGAACGATTTAAAAATTTGAATTGGAAATTTTAATAAAATTTTTATTTTTTGTGGATCTTACAGCTTCTGATTATCATCTGCTTTGATCTTTAAAATATTATTTATTTCTAAAATAAGGAATATTCAATAAGAAAGGTATTAACAAAATTTACAGAATCTTATTCATTTTAAATCTGAAATGTTGATCGTAGTAAAGCCAAAAAACTAGTTTAAAAGTTGATATCGATGGTACAATAAAAATACACCTATATTTTCGATTATCCATTAACATCTAGATATCTGTGTGTTTTTCGATAAAATAGTCGAGAATCGAAATGTTATATCGATCAACTTAACTTTGCACTTATGATTCCATTTGAATAGATTCATCTAAACTAAACATAGAGAAGAAAGCGACCGTTTTTCCGGGCCACTCAATACATTTCGATCAGTGTCGTTGCGTCGAACGGCGATACGCGCGTCGTGCAGCGGATTCATCCCGGTGGATCCGAACGCAATCTTAAGCGAATACGTTAATTTGACAGATTGTTTCTTAAGTGGATCGGAATTCGACGGCGCTCTGTCGATTTGGTAATGAATTGAAATGAAACTTGACTAACTACTTTTGTGCAAATGAATTCTAAAGTTTACTTGATGCTCGAGTTGTTTCTTACAAACTCAATTAGTCTCATTCCTTTTCATCTATCTTCGCGGAATATTAGTTTATGTTGTATAATATGTTTTAAAATTATAACATTTATGCCGTGTCTTTTTTCGCTCGTCGCCGCTGAACGAAACAAAATAAAATTCTGTGTCGATTCTGTAGAGAGCGAGCTGAACTGATCCAGTGCGACTCTTTATAGAGACTTTTTCAACGCTGTCCGTAACATATTATAATTTACTTTGTATTAGTTTGTTATTGATAACGACATGCGTTTTTTCTAAGATCATGAAATTCTAAGTTTTATACTTATAATCGCATGATATAGACATCAAGATCTGTCGTTATATCTGTCATTACGCAAAAACAAATCAAAAAATAAAATAACATTTAAGAAGTAAAAAACATAATTCAGATACGAATTTTCATTAAGGTAATTTTTTGCATAGTCTTCTCTTGGATATCAGTACCGATAGATGATTTTCAATCAAATTGAACGTGTTCATCAACGTTGCTCACATTTTTTTGTTTTTTATTATTTTTAATGTTTTCTCTATCATTAACCGTCAACGCCGCCTCATTTGTAATTGACATAGTTTAAAATAACGGTCGCTGTGACAAAATAAGATTAATATTTTACTGTTACTGAGTGTTTATGTCAATTATATATATATATATATATATATATATATATATATATATATATATATATATATGTATATTGACATATAATTTGTGTATATATATATATATATGTATTTACAAATTATGTTCATTTGGGGCAACTTATTAACAAGGATGGATCATTCAGTGGCAAAGTGAATAGAAGAATAATGGATAAATATATGGAGTTCATTTAGACGAAACTCTTCAATATTTAAATCAAATATCTCACTCCGTTTGAAAATAAAAGTATTTTTACCAGTGTATTCTACTTGTACTCACCTACGAAAGTGAAAAATAGTTTCTTAGTTCCAAAACAATGTAATTATTTAAGACAACGTAAGGAAGTGTGGAAAGATACATGTTGTAAATAACGAAAAGAGGTAAGAAAACAATAGGATGGATACGAAAACAAACTAGAGTTGCAGACATAATAAGAAGAGTAAAGAGTTTAAAATAAAAATGAGTAGGACATATTACAAGAAGAAAATATAATTGATGGACAAGAAGAACTATTGGCCGAAACCAAAATATTTATAAATAGCAATGAACAGATGGGGTAAGGACATACGAAATTTTATTGGAAATTCGTTGAAAAGAGATGAACGTTAAATCGTTTGAACTGGAAAATTTTGGAAGAGGCTTTCATCCAACAGTGGATCAAATGAGTTTAATGATAATTGAGTATATATATATATATATATATATATATATATATATATATATATATATATATATATATATATATATATATATATGAAGGCAAGATAAAAATTAGAACGATGAAAAAAATAAAAGAGACGTTTTATTTTAGATACAGGATTATTATTAATTTCATTTTCTTACATCATTCGTCTAATTTCTATGCACTTAGTTCAACGCTTAATAAGTTTTGGGATTCAATTCTGAAAAACTTTTAGGTCTTTTGCGCAGCTACTCTCTTTCGCCACATTAATAACCTCCTCATCAGAAAGAAGGTTTTGTCCTCTCCACTTTTCTAAAATCTCATTAAGCTTTGAGCTAAATGCGTAGAAATTAGAGGATTATGTAGGAAAAGGACCTCAATGCAAATGCTGTATTTAGAATAAAAGATGTTTATTTATTCCGTTACTTTTTTACTTGCCGACCATTATTCAGTTTGACATCTCACTCTTTGAGAAAAATGAGTTAAAAAATAACAAAAAAGTATGTGAGAAAGTGAGAGCTAGCGAGTCAGACGTCATATACAAATCTGTAACACTTTGTTATTAGATACCTCTGATACTGCATCAAGAATTCGGCAGCTGTTAAATAAGTTAAATTTTGATAAATTATTAATGAAATATAATTAATTTCTTTAAAACAAAGTGGGTAATCTTAATAAAATTATATAAAAAGTTGTTTAAGTTAATTAATTTCAGTGGAATTATGTAAGCTACACACACAGAATTTGAAACGATTATTAGTATTTTTTCAATATTTGTTTGGTATTAAATTCGATAGTGTGACATTTTCGCATAAAATCTCGTTTGAAAGAATTAAAAATTCAAATTGTAATTTCTACTCAACAGTGAAATTAATTGATTTCATATTTTACACATAGCTTCAAAGTGAGGAAAATAATAATCTTACAAAATTTTATTAACTTATTAACATTTGTTCACCCGTCACATACATCTTCATTGGTAAAAATAAAACCGTATACTTTTAAACAAATGTATCTATTATTGATATTTTAATATCATGAGCCTAAGTTTAGAATAATTAAAATTAAAGTCTATAATTATTTATAATTTTATATTATTTATAGTTAATTCTGTTGTCTTAGAAATAGATTGAATTTTAAATACAATCTATGTGTGTTATATCTAATATACTTTTTAAAAGTAAATATACCCTTTTTGTTGCGGATACGGGACGTCGCAGTAAACGCGAATGTTATAAATTAATTTGCATTTCGTATTTAATAAACCGACGCGGATTTATACGACGTACATTAACTAAATTAAATTCCCAGGTGTGTAACACACACATTGAACGCAAGTTGACTCAATTCATCTAAGACGTTTCTGAGTCGAGATCGACCTGCACCGGCGGCTTCCTTCGGCACTGCCGTCTCGCCGTACGTGTGCGAGTGTAATGTCGCCGGCAACCGCAGACAAGCGAATTAATTAAATATTGTTATCAAGTAATTACTTAGGACAGTTGACGGAGCAATTGAGATGACAATCGGAGTGAAAATGAAATAATGCTTTTGAATGGAAAATGTGCACGGTTGTCGGCGCGGATTCTCTTCGTCGACGCGATTCGACGATGGAAGCGGCAGTGTTGTTTTAGATCTAATAGAGTTTGATGTGTATATATGTATGTGTCTAGTGAATTGGTTAGTTGGAAAATAATTCTAATTGAAAACGATTAATTGCATTGAAAACGGTAACACGGTTCAACATAAAATGTAAAACGGTTAAACGTAAAATGTTCCTGTTGCTTCTAATATGAAACTGTGTGATCTAGTTACAGTGTTCAGGAAAAAATATGAGCAGATTATGAGCACAGCCAAAGTGTCATGAACTGTCATTTTTTAAAATTAAAATAACAAAGGCTACTTGACATGAAATCATTTCGGCTATAAGATATACATAAAATATAAAGACCATGCTCATAATATTTTACTAAAAACTACAATTAGATCTCAATATTTAGCAGTGTCTATTATACTACTCGATCTAAATATGGTTCTTAAATTTATTAAGAATAAGTTTGAATACGATTAAATCTAGTGGTATACTCGTATATAGCAGTGCTAACTAGTAAGATCTAGTTGTAGTATTTAGTAAACGATTGTGAATATGGCGCCAAGTGACATTTTTTCCAGCAAAATGATAAAGCCTACTTGGCATGAAATCATTTAGAATGTTAGATGAAAATAAAATATAAAAGACCATGCTCATAATATTTTATAGTGCATACCACTACAACGATCAAAAAGTTATAGGAATTTTCAAATGAAACGCAAAATATTAGGTTATTCATCAAAATTTATCAAAATATTTTCCATCGCTTGCAGTAATCTTATGTCAATACTTCAACCAGTCTTCGATAAATCGTTCGTAGTCGATTGACAGTATGTCCTTCAGCTCGTCCAGCGATCTTTTCTTAATAGTTTCAACTGAATCAAAACGGCGTCCTCACACCAACAATTTGAGTTTGGTGAATAGGAAAAAGTCACAGGAGGCTTTGTCAGGTGAACAAGGCGTTTGCGGAATGATGTTCGTCGATTTTTTGGTCGAAAAATTGCTAACAAGCATTGAAGTAAGGTTCGATGCATTATCGTGATACTGTTATTTGTGTTGCAGTGTTGTGTGTTGTGTTAGTGTTGTAGTGCTCCACGAGTTGTTTGCCCACACTTCCGACCGATGTTTGCGAACCACTTGAAGCAAACGCTTCATAACTCTTAAGTAATATTCCTTATTGACTGTTTGACCCTTTAGATGTAATTATTTGTGGACCACACCACGATAATCAAAGGAAACAGTCAAGAGAATTTTAATCTTTGAACGTCTTTGGCGCACTCCTTTTGGTCTCGATTCGTCTTTATTGCGTCATTTGGATGATTACTGATTTATTTCGACGTCGAATCCGTACATCCAAGTCTCGTCTCCAGTCATGATGCGTTTGATGAACGTGGGATTTTTAAAGACTTGAAATATTATCTCGACGCCAATCATCTTTGCGACGTCATTTTTGCTCGAAATTTTGTGTTCTTGGCACAAGTCTCGTTACGACACGTTTCAAGTGCAAAATAATGGTTAAGATGCGTTGGCAAGATCCAAACGATATTCCTACATTATCAGAAACCTATCGCACAGTCAGTCGACGATCATTCAGGATCAAATCTTTTACTTTTTGAACATGCTCTGCATTGGTTGATGTCGACGGTCGTCCCGAACGATGGTCATCTTGTACCGTCTATCGACCTTCTTTAAAAAAACTGTATACTTGCGTTTTTGATAAACACTCATCTCCAAATGCCTTCTTCAACATTTTAAACGTGTCAGCGCAAGAAATTTCGTTATTAACTCAAAGTTTAATACAGAATCATTGTTCGATTCGAAATTAAGACAGTGAAATTTGCCGAACACACCAAACACTACTTTACAAAAACATCAGCTGTTCACGAATAATTTGAAAGATTTCAATAATTTTTGATATAAATTACAGTGAAAGGATTACCAGTATTATCATTTAAAAAAGTTTAACGTTGGATTTTCCTTGTTCTGTTAAAATAGAAATTCCCGAAACGTTTTGATCAGGGTAGTGTACTATTAGATTGAATTTATTAAAAAAAATACGAGTACGACTAGATGTAATGGTACATAAAGCTTTACAACTATTTAGATCTAATGAAGTATTTTTGTAAAAAGATTCTGAGCAATGTCTACTATTAATAAATGATGTACTTGTTCACAATAAAATATTTAGAATAGAAGAAAACGTAATCTTACAAGACAATTCGGCCTAGAACTCCACCGCTCGTCCATACGATGTAAACAACAACAAAAAAAAACCCGTTGTCAGCTTCATTCAAAATTCAAATATGAAAAAAAGTATCGACATGAACGTTTAATCAAATTACGTCCGTTGTCACACGTTGCTGATCAAGAAAATGTAACGTTCGAGCGATGTACGCCCCCACCTCCCTCACGTTCGAACGGGCCGCGACCCGAGCCGTGCAAGCGAGAGCGTGCATGTGATTAAATATTCCTTTTTTCAACGAGCAGGACTCTTTGGTAAAATGTCGAATGGTAATTTTTAGTCGAGGGACCGTGCGGCGGCGACAACGCATGTATGTATGTATGCATGCATGTACGTACGTGCGGATGTGTGTTTTATATTGATTCATCGCGGCGGAATTAAGGCTGCGCGACATGCGTATCATCAATAATTTAAAACATCCAACAACGGTGAGACAGGATAATGAGTCATGTGATTCAACGTCCCCAGTCGCGCTCCCGCTCCCGTTCCTATTCGGTTGGTCGGTCGTTCGTCCGTACGTTCGCGCGCGCAGGGGCACCGGCATGGGTTTTTCACAACGGGAGAGAATTAATTGAGACCACTTTCTTTTTAATAGGCAATCGAAATTAATGTACACGGATACTCAGAATTCAACACATGTACAATTTATATATATATATATATATATATTCTTATGATCTTCAAATCACTCGTTATTACAAAGACACCGTTGTTATTTTCAAGCAGTTGTTAATAAAAGGAATTTGTAATAGTCGAGAATCGGTCTTGGTCGCTCGGAAAAGAGAGAAATACAACATATCATATGTGAGAAACGTTTGGATGTACACGGCCAACTATATCTATCTATATTATTCTTTTTTTCTTTATCAATGACATTATTTTTGTTGAAATCCTGCCTTCAAAAAATATTTCAGGAGGAAAGCACGGATCACGCGATCAGTGTGAATGTCATTTTTTTAAATACCGATAGTATTGCCGTACATTTCCTTGATATGCTCCTAAGATGTCCTCGTTGGTGTTACTGACCGTATAAAATATAAATTTGTTTATTGGGAATAGGTAGAATTCTTACCTGTTTATATGTTTTTGTCTAAGAAGATTGCAATATATATTTAAGAAAATACTGAATTTACGATGTCTATAAGGGAAATGCTGAATAAATCGAACATTGGAATTGACACACATCCGCTTATTCTTCTTAGAGAAAAAATTAAGTAATGTTTCATAAATGGCTCACTCTTCGCATATTAAAAGAAAATTTCTTATAACAATGTTTATGTTCGTTATTGTTCGTTTTAATAAGTTGTGCAAATTTTGATGATGATACTATTATTCTTAAATTTTAAATGCATCAAAATCATTAGGGAAATTGTTAATGGGAGTTATTTTGAAGATGGTTGCGTAGCGATCTAAACATGTATTTTTAATCAGAAGAAGATTAATTACAAATGAAGAATAAGCATCTATTGAACATCTCTTCTGTAATATAGCTGGAGGACCTAGGCCTTTCTTACCGAATGAATACTGAGTCTCATGACTCTCGCAGCTTAAATCTCTTAATAGTTTAGTGGGTCGGTGATTTTCAGTTAATGGCGTTGAATTTTCCATGGCTCTTCAATGGAACTGTATCTCCAATCATCGGAGAATTAAAATACCAATGAAGACGCATTCTTATTGGCCTGTTGTTGATCACTCGCCTGTAGAGTAGCTTGTGAATTTGGGCTCCTTGCGGAATGAGTACCAAGTACTAAGGCTCACGTCGCGCTGCTCGAATTTTCTGCATGTTTCGTGGATCAGGAGTTATTACTAAATGATGGAATAATTTTCTATGGCTCCTTGACGAACCCACCTTTAATAGTTAAACCAGTTGTTTTTCAGGTGTTGAACATTCCCGTGAGAAATTTTATTATGATATGTAGTCATTCATTTGTGGGAACGAATTGAATCACAGAAACAAATCTATAACATTAAATAGCATCTTTTCATAAACTTGGAATTTTTATGCATAGTTTTGTTAGTTTTTGATGTGAAACTTCATTAGCCGTGTTGAGACTAAAATTTCAAGGTCGTGACGAAAAAGTGTAACGGAAATTGTTATAAAATTGAAAAGGCGGGGGTATAGAGAGAAGATAGCTTATATGTAGATGGCAGAAGCGAGCGACGGCTTAGTTAACATTGTCACTCCGTTCATAGAGATGACTGTTGCACAATTCCAGTTATTTGGTGCGACAGTGACAGAAGTTGGTGAATCCTGTGTTGCTGAGTGTGACATGGAAGACTGGAAAACAATTGTGATTGTAACGATTTACATTTCTCCGAATCAAAAAAGAGTGGTATAATCTGCTTTATACACCGTTCGTCACTACCGTACTCTCATGAAGATGCAACATTCCTTGGCGGAGGAGAGGATAAACTACCAATGATTCTCAGCGGGAATTTTAATGTCAATATCCCGCCAGAAGATTCAGCAACGCTTGTTAATTTTTTACGCGAAAAATTTAATTTAAGTATGAATAATGATCCCATAAACGCAATGACAAAATCGGGTATTACTATGGATGCTGTCTTTTCGCGACATTTTCATAACATACATTTCATATTTCAGTTATTACAAACCCATAATATCAGGTATACAAATTGAATCCCCACTAGAAAAAATCGCGGTAGTTGATAAAATGTAATAAACATAATTTTCTAATTCAATTTTTATTGTTTTATATTTACCGTCTTCCTCTTATACTAAATTCTCTCTCCTATAATAATTCTTAAAATAACAATAAACAAAAATGAAACCATTCACTTATCATCACATGCATGAGTCTGTGTTCTTAAAACTCTACATTTCAACCGACAGCAAAGGAGTTTTATTTCTGACGCGTGTACTGTGTTACACGCACCTTTATTACAAAAGGAATATTTTCTGGTTGTAAAAGCAAATGTTTATTTTATAAAATATTTTATTTGAACGATATATATATATATATATATATATATATATATATATATATATATATATATGTATATATATATATATATATATATGTATATATATATATATGTATATATATATATATATGTATATGTATATGTATATATATATATATGTATATATATATATATATATATATACGTATACGAGGTCAGACAATTAAGTAATGCGACAAAATTCAAAAATCGAGTATATTTAAAAATTAAGGTACATCGCTGCGATCCCCTTCAAAGTAGTCCCCTCCCGCATCTATACACTTATTCCAGCGAGTTTTCCAGTTTTCGTAACAATTCTGGAACACTTCTTGTGGGACCTCTCCGAGTACCCTCGTCACAGATTCTTGGATATCTTCAACGGAGTCAAAATGTCGACCCTTGACGAATTTTTTCATATGGGGGAATAGGAAAAAGTCGCAGGGTGACATGTCCGGTGAATAGGGCGGTTGTGGTAACGTTGCGATGCCTTTAGACGCCAAAAACTGAGAGACACTGAACGCACTGTGACAGGGAGCATTGTCGTGATGCAGAACCCAAGTCTTCGCGATCTCTGGACGCACTCTGAGCACCCTTTTTCGTAATTTTTCGAGCACATTGCGGTAGAATACTTGATTTACGGTTTGTCCAGGTGGTACGAACTCTTTGTGAACCACCCCTTTGCTGTCGAAGAAGCAAATCAACATGGTTTTCACTTTGGACTTGCTCATTCTCGCCTTCTTTGGCCTTGGTGCTCCAGGGGACAGCCACTGTTGGCTTTGTCGTTTAGTTTCGGGGTCATATTGAAAGAACCAACTTTCATCACTAGTAATAACTCGATCGAGAAGAGTAGGATCACTTTCAACCTGCTCGAGACAATCTTGAGCGATGTTCATTCGATGATTTTCGTGACATGCACTACTCGCGCGTTGTTACAAAACACTAAACAGCTGGCGAAGAAATGATCGTACGAGGGTGGTCAAGGTCTCAATCGAGAGAGTAGGGATCTGCTATTACGGTGGCGGAGTTACAGGTTCGCAGTGTTACCACAGGCCGAGAAAAAAAAATCGGTCGCATTACTTAATTGTCTGACCTCGTATGTATATATATATATAAATATATGTGTATGTATATGTATATATATATATATATATATATATATATATATAAATATATGTGTATGTATATGTATATATATATATATATATATATATATATATATATATATATATATATATATATATATATATATATATATATATATATATATATATATATATATATATATATATATATATATATATATATATATGTATGAATGTATGTATATTATTTTAAAATTCAATTAACAAAAAGCATTCCGTACGTCGTTCGTCAATAATTGAAGATATTTCAAGTAGGCCGTTCATCTTTTCTTCAACATTCTCGCTGAACAGAAAACAGACGACACACGCCAGGTAATCGTGGCCGACGTGTAAAAATGGACATTCAACGGTGGACCCATTGAAACCACCCTCGCTCACTTCGCGCGTCCTCTCCCCCACCTCATCCCTCACGAACGCACGTACAGTCACATCCCGCTCATACGCATATGAAGTATCGGTGCGTGTGATGTTTTAACTGTTTCATTTTCACATCAGAGGATCTAGTCGTCTGTGGCCTTTGACTCGTACGTATTTTGTTCCGATATGGAATGGCGGAGTTTCCATATAAACACGCACATGCATATACATATATGTATTTATATCTCTCAGAGTGTTGGTACGTTTTGGAATGAGGAATATATATATATATATATATATATATATATATATATATATATATATATATATGTACGCGCGTATATTGTTCGTTCGTTTCGATATTTGCATTAAAGATATGTGTTTTTTCCTGTTCTTTATATTCCGTTGAGGGGGTTCGTTTGGAATGATTGATGCGAAAACGAAATCTGCATATGATTAATGTAATTGAATGATACATTCGAACGAATAAATTCGTTGGTATCGATAAAAATACATTTTGGTATAAATTTTCAATATTGTTTACAGACGAATGTACTTATTTAAATAGTCAACTAAACGGTCCTGTTTACATGGGTGTCGATCTCTTACAACTCGTTTAAGGTAATTCAGAGTTTTGTCATAAACACATACGAGGTGCGACTCAAATTGAATGAAAATCTTTTTAAACTACTAATTTAACTAAACTGGTCCAGCTCCAGGTGCAAGAACGTGGCTTCGTACAAATCCAGTATATCTTCCTGTTGCCAGAAATACGTTTAATATTTTTTTCTTCGTTATTCGTTTGTACGATTTTCTAAATTTTTTTCACTGGAATGTCGGTCAAAATTTCAAGTTCTTTTTCACGACTATTATAGTGTTTAAATAGATTTTCGTTGTCACATTGTGACAACTAACGTGCTCCCAATACCGTTTTAACTCTGGCGAAATTCACTTTTACAAATGAATTCTTTTTTGCTTTATAAACCACAAACACTTTTTTTTATCAAAGGTGTTAAATAAATAATTATTGATCATTTTTGATTGTTGATTACATTTTTGATTACAAGGCTCGACTACACACGACAGGATTACAGAGAAGATTACCCAATATCAGACAAAAGTTGAAAACCGTAAAAAAAATAAATCAGTCGACTTCCGACTCACATTCAGTAAGCATCTCTTCGCTATCTGTCTGTCTCGAGGTGTTGCCTTCAATTTTAAAAGTAACACTGTAGTCTTCTTTAATACTGGTGGTTCGCCCTGAATGGCCAACGAGCATCACAGCTCATCACAGCCCGTGATGACACCAGGTTTTCAATACGCGACTTGGAGGAAAAGATGATACAGTGTCTCGTTGCTGTGAGCAGTAACTTTCCCACAGCCTCCAAGTTTAGCGCTCTCTCTTCCATCTAGTGGTTCGCCCTGTATGGCGAACGACCATCACGGTTCTACGGACCCGTGACGACACCGAACATTAACTGATCGGTGGACACGGTACAGCGTCTCGCTGGTGTGGGCGGTAACGTTCCCATAGCCGTGATCAGTCTAGCCTCCATTTCCATGTACACAAAGTCGGGAACCCTTCAATTATCTTTTGGGGTCAGATAATTCACCGCCTCAAACGAGCGGATAAATATTCCCGCGCCGTACGCACGGCGTGCCGCAGGTGCGCTCCGATAAAATGGCGAGCGCCCTCTACCAAACCTGACAATTGTCTATAGCTGAAGGACATCCACGACCCTCCTTATCATCAAGGCTTTCGTTTCCATTACGAAATTTTTGCAACCAGTGTTGAGTTGTATGTTCACTAATTGACTCTTTGCAAAAAATTTAATATTTTGAGCAGTTTCTGTTTCTTTACGTCCTAATTTAAACTCATATAACAAAATCGTGCGAATTTGCTTTTTTATATGATTAACTTAAGTGGTTATATCCAACAACACTAAATAATGAAAACAATAGACATAAGCTGAAATCATTAGTGCTAATTTCATTGTTTACAATGATGTCACATGACTAACAAAAGAAAACGGTAACTAAAAAAATCGGCACTAAACTTAAAATGATAAAAACCGCAATTATTTTTGCACAAACCATATATGTATGTATGTATGTATGTATATATATATATATATATATATATATATATATATATATATATATAAATTATAAATCAGATATGCAGATACATAATAGACACAATACGGTGAAAAACTGTTAAGGCTTTAATCGTCTCTGTTTGATTGCCGATGACCAAATCGATAGAATGAAATTGATATCGAAAATTTAACAATGATTGATCTTCGATTAATTTAATTTTAATATCCATTATGAATTTTCGCACGCACTTGATGGTTTTTTTAAATGTGTCCTTGTAGATAGACGCCGTACGTATCGCGTCGTACCCACTATTTAATTATCGGATTTCAAGCCTGCTGAATAGCCAAAAATGAACGATCGTTACGTCGTTCATTACTTGATCACATGTGTCAGATCGCGATATCTGGTTAATTATATCATGTTTTTTATTTTTGTTTTATGGGCGGTCGGTAAAAGTGTTTAAATATCTTTTTAAACCGTTTCGATTTTTTTAAAAGCAGTTCTCGTTAGAAATGTATATATATATATATATATATATATATATATATATATATATATATATATATATATATATTGTCAGTTTATTATTATCACTCATACATTTTACATGTATTGTAGTACTTGATTACAGTATTTACCATACTATCTAATTTATTATCTAGATTATTAATATCTTATTTATTCGTGGATTTTATTTTTAAAATAATAATATTTTGTATATAGTATAATATATATATATATATATATATATATATATTACAAATATTTAACTTATTATAAATATTGTTTTATATGAATGTCTTTCTATTATGATTAGGAGTTTATTGTGTTGTTAAGAGCATTTGTGTTTTTTATATATTTTGTGATAAAATAAAACAGGCGCCATAGGTCTTGATAGTTCTTTATTTTTAGAACTTCTTGAACAGCGTGTCTTCGATCTACTATGAAATGTATTATTATTTTTTTGTAATAGAGCACAAAAACAAGTATGTTCCATGCTTTCTGTTTGTTCATGTTGCAGATTTTGCATTCTGTGTTAGAATTAATTTTGTATCAATCTCTTTTTATTCAAATATACTTTTATCCCATTTGTCAGTCTTAGTTATGCAGCTATTCTTTTAAATTGATGGTTAAAAATGCGTTAGGTAATAGATTCATTATTGTAATCATTCGTATGGTATTATGATATTTACAAATAGTAAAATGTTCCTGAAAAGTCAATGGATCTAAATTTAGACAATGTATCAATCATAGATATTAAGAAAAATTGTAATTTCAATTCGAAATATTTTTTAATTGATTATTCAATTAAATTCTTTTGTTAGTAAAAGACAATAAAGGAATGCAAGTAGTGGATAAAATAAATGTAGTAATCTACATATTTTGTCTGATAAATAAATATTGTTTTATATCACCAACTAATTGGTTATAAAGTGAAACTGCTATACTGATACCCAGCGGAGCGCAATGTTTACAGGCTGAGTGTTAAGTATAGAGGTCCGTGCCTCTATTATTGGAGATTGATCATTTTAATTTTGCAGTTTCGGTAAATTGAACATCTGGAATAGCACTGATCTGGGAAACTCCAGATGCGGTACTTAACCTTTTGCCTTCTTTTAAAATTATGTTTAATATTTTTCTCTTCTCCATTTTGTTAGAAGATTTTCATTTAATTTTCTCTTCGTTGGAATAGGAATCAAATGGTGATATCTCATTTAGGACTTTTATTATTTTTAATAGATTTCGGTTGTCATGTAATCCATTAATATAATTTTATCCTGTCAACTATTTAGTTTTTAATTTATTGTACGTTTTTTCAACTTAATATATTTTTATTATTAGTAGAAGGCTCCGTCCCTTGCTTCCTACGTTCTTCATCTCCTACCGAGGGCAAGGGAGTCGCTCTCGATTGCTAACGCTCTCTCCCCCTCCAATAAATAACATAAATTAACAAATTATACACACAAATAATCTGCGTAAAATGTAACTCTTAAACATTTTATTAGAAAATGTGATAAAAATTAACATAACAAAATACAATGTTAAAATGTATAACAATTTGTTTATTCTAAAGCTTCAGTGATTACGATATTTTGAATAAATTTCTTATCAATTTTACATTGAACTCGTATACCCGGTTTCGTTGTACACTGTGAAACATAACACTGATCATGTACTGATATCAACCAATCAGAACAGAGACCACACGATCTCCATCAGCCAATCAGAACACGAATAAAATGCATTCGATGACAACAGGACTGATTTTCATTAATAGAGAGAAATAAATTTTAAAAGTTGCGAATAAAAGGAACGTTTCAGTACGATTTTAAATTTGAAATGACCATACTGGATACCACGAATGTATATCTGTGCAGACTGGGAAACAAAAAACAAATAGAAATATTAAATTCAGTTACTGTCAGATTTAAATTGAAATGTATTAATTTTTTTAGTTATTTTTGAACAAAATATCTTCAACGTTTTTACGAACAAATTCTTTTTTCATGGCACAGGTCATGAAAAAATTGTAATCAATACTATTCAATAAATTATTATTGATCAATGTTGATTGTTGCTCTGTGCATATTTAGATGGCGATATTGTCATATTTAATGATTCAAACTACAGAAAAATCTATTTTTTAAAAAATTTAATCTCAGATTTGAGCAACAATCAAAAATGACCAATAATTATTTTTAACATTTTTGATTAGAACTATTTTTGTTGTTTGTGGGATGAAAAAAAATCATTTGTGAAAACGAAAAAGAATATTTGTTTGTTTAACCAATCGACTACCACCAATTAATTTCTGATTTAACTGAATGACTATATTGAAAATGTAAACGTCCATGTTTGTTATATATAATAATTTAGGTACATTTCTTATTCATGGCTTTTCGGCCGTATTCGAGCTCAATCGCTATCGGAACATTTACAACGCATTCTTCTTAGTTTCTGTTTGAAGGATAAGATGACGCGTAGCAGAAAACAGAAGAATCAAGTCAACGCTGTATCGAAGCAGCGCACCTTTGATGCGTGATATTCGTTTGTGTTGTTGAGTTAAACCTTTGATTACTTACGTTAATGGGACCTCATTTTAGTAAGACACGCGCGCAACCTTTGACTCGCCGGGTGATTATTGTACGACCGCCCGTCTGCCCGTCTGCCCGTCGCTCCTTCGCCTCACCTACACGTCGACTTTGTTTTCGAACCATATACCACTAATTAAGCAATACTTGCGTAGCCAAAGAGACTCGGGGGCGATTGAAGCTTTTGAATCTCAGTTTACTGGGAGCACGCCTACCAGTCTCTATCGAGATCAAAGCGAATTATTTGCATCTGCGAACAGCCATCGATTTTTCAAACAACGTACAATCATTGTTCGGCGTCTTCTAATATCTATCAGTTTCGGCTACACCCGTCGAACGGAACGGGTACTTACTGTGCACACCTCGTGTCCTTGTATCGATATTCTCTGATGATAATTATTCTTTGAATAAGTTTAATTAACGAACTTTATATTCAGTTATATATATATATATATATATATATATATATATATATATATATAATTAAGTTTCAATATTTATTATTAATTTTTTAGTTACAAGAGTTTTATATCTATAGGCGTGAAATTTAATTCAAATTCAAAAACATTTTATTGATCCTGATTTAAGATACATGGCCTTGTAGGGGCCGGTTTAATACATATAGTTATGGCGGGGCCTTTACCGTTGCCAGTAGTTACCCGCGATTTCTTAATTGTTAGTAGTGAACGACGGTATTTGAAATTTTTTTTAACTGTCTTTAAATGTCTGTAATGTCCGGGAAAAGTTTTTCAAAAAACATGGAGTAGAAATTTAATTCTTATTTCGTATTTTATATTGTTTCCATAGCAATGCCCTATTTATTATTTTATATATATATATATATATATACACACATACGTACATACATACATATGTTAGTATGTCTGTATAATCATTCTCGTTGTTGAATGCTAGTGAGTGTGTTCCTTTCGCAGATATATTGCAACGTAGTTGTTTCATAAAGTCACACATTCCATTGTAGTTATTATCAGTTAGTAAGAGGCTTGCTTTCACTGGCAGGCCTGGAGCTCCGCTGACTTCCACCAAGACGCGACCCCCAGCTGGGGGTCTTGGGAAATGCTCCTTCATTCGCGAAAGTCCTCTTTCCCAAGCATCACACAAGTGTTATGAGCTTCTCGAGTCGTGAGCATACATGCTTGGCCCTCAAGTAAAGCAAGGGCTTCTGAGGCCTGCCCAGCTATTCTAGTTGTAGTTATTATACCAATATCATAAGTCTTTGTGAAACTTTCGTGTAACTTCAGGTGCCATTGTTAATAATAATTTAATACGAAATTTCTACACTTTTTTTTTAGTGAAATTTTACGGAACTTTTTTTTTATATATAGATAGATTACATATTCAAAATATGCAAATAAATGCCAAATTATCCGAAAATAATTTATTGAAATCGCGCCAGAAACTATGAATAGAACCTGTTTAGAAACACTCTGACTTACTTTAAAATACATTCGTGTTTACTCAGATTTATTGATGATAATAGGATATTTGGAATGAAATCAATTTCTTGAAATGATGTGCTGTTCAATAATAGAATTTAAGAATATAAACAGAAAACAATGTATTTTATGCAATTTCATGAGATATTCAATATTAACAAATAAAAGATCAAGATAATTCTAATAGCTTACTAATATATATACATATATATATATATATATATATATATATATATATATATGTTTACATAAAACAAATTGATATGACATTTCGTCTCATTCTATTCATTTATTCGAGTGTGTATTGTAATTATTAATAAACACAGATAATGTTATTATCTATAAAAGCATTTTTTTTATACAAAAAAACTAAGTAATTAAAACCGATTGATAAACAGTAAATACAAACAATCAAATGAAATCCGTGGGATCCAGTATATTTAGCATATTTTTCAAAATGTTTTCTCTGTTTATCAATATCATTAGGAATAAAGTATACTGAACTAATTTTTTGAACGCAGGTATTTTTTACTATATTGTTTAATATATATATATATATATATATATATATATATATATATATATATATAAATGGGTGTGTGTGTATATATGTATATTTGTGAACATGGTTGGTGTACGTTTTATAATGCGATCCTCTCGAACGTTTTACAATAACCGCAGTGTAAATGGAAAATCATTGAAAACCTCTGGTCCGTGGGTACAATACGACGACGGCTGTGTATTCAAAATCTGAATTTGAAAGACAAGACAAGCGGCGATGCACAGTCTTGATCTGTTGTAAGCAGCTTATTGCCGAGGGTGGCTGCGGAGCGTGCGACTCCGCGCGCCACCACATTTCGAGCTAAGTGGTCCGCCACTAATTAATGAACGATAACGCACTCGGATACGGTCGCCGGCGCTCCGCTCGATCGTGCCATTGACATCGACTACATTACGCTCGTCAAACTTAATAATCTTTTGTACGGAAAAACCTTTTGTATGAATCGCTCGGGATTTGTGAATACCGTCGGATTTAGTGCGTCTTGCCTGAGTCGCAGCCGCAGCTGCCACCGATGCTGCTTGCCGTCGCGGTCGGCGGTGGATGGCGCTCCCACGAGAAGGGTTGCCGCCTGAAACGACGGCGATACGTTCACATTATGGCGTCTTCTTTACCATTATCTCGTTGTTCGCGAGATGTAATTTATTCTCGATACGCAATCTTTCAATCAAGATGTTTAATTTTATTCGATTCGGTATGCGCGCGCGCCTTTCATTCCGTCGGTGTGAGATTTATGTCGTCCCGCCGGTATAATGTGTGAATATATTTATACGATTCATGTTCAGGAATCTTTATATATATATATATATATATATATATATATATATATATATATATATAACCGCCGAAATAAATGATTACAAAAGATATTTAATTTTTTTGAATTACATACATGTAAACAAATTTATTTCAAGTACATTTTTTACTGATTAAAAAATCTAAAATCATTATTTAATTAAGAAAAAGTACCAACTGATTGTAGATTACTTCGCGTACATCTCCTTTTGGAGACCACTGGTATAGATGATCTATTTCGATATATACATGTCTTTCTTAGTAATCGTAGATAATTGTTCTCCCACTACTCAATCTAGTATTAATTATTGCATTTTTTCATTATTGAAATATGTCTACTTGATTATTAATTTTCGATGACATTCACAAACACTTTATGTTTATCTGAGATCACTGACGATGTTGCGATGTAGTCGAATGCTTTTTCATATTCTATAAATCCCAATTATCTTAGTGATTCACATTCATTTAACCGGTTAAATACTACTCTTACTACTAGAATATGATCCAAAGTACTAAATCCACTTCTAAAATTGCTTGTTCTCTCAATTATGCAAATTCAAGTTACGTATATATATATATATATATATATATATATATATATATATATATATATATATATATATATATATATATATATGCAGACTATATATATGTATATAATATATATATATATATATATATATATATATATATATATATATATATATATATAGTCTAACTTGTTGAAAAAATCGTGGGGATTGGTGTTGTTTCGCATTCATAGGAATTTGAAAAGAAAATTACAAGTCTCATTTATTTAATACTTTTTTATCAGCAGGAGAGTAAAAATCTACTTGTAGCAAAATTATATGGCACGTGTTTGCTTGTAATTCCATAAAAGTTGTATATTAGAAATGTTGACATTTAGTTCAGGATGGAAAGGAACTGGTAATAATCAAGATTGCCACTGTGACAGTTTTCGGCTAATATCCATTATTATTTGTAATAAATTTCATTTACTTTGATTGAAGAAAATATACATTACATAAACTGTTGTTATGTATGTCGTGTATGTGTAGGGTTTTATAAAGAAACAAAATTACGAAAAGTGATTACATGTCAACGATATATGATCGCGCATCGATAAACTGATAACCTGGCGTCGGTATAGCAAAAAACAACTCCCGCATATATTTAACCGGCGTCGGAGCACACGAAGGCAATCGCCCCCGCCGTTTACGTATGTGTGTGTGGCGTGCGATGCCTGACAGCTGGCGGAAGTAGTGTGTTTTGCGCGGTGGAGCAATGACGAAGCGTGTAACCGCATGACCCCTGGGAAGGGAACGGGTCACCGCTGCAGCAGTGCACACAGGTCCCTCAACGGCGGGTGGACAAGCTACGTTCGACTCACACCGCCGTTTCTAACACGCGCCGTCCGACCGTCCTCCGCCCTGAAACGGACCCCGCTTGCCAGGATGACAGATATTTGACGGTTATAATTCGAATTGATTACCATGTAGCAGATACGTATACAATTCTTCTTTCTAGAGCGTCGGTAGCGAGAGTCGTGCGGCAAAAATGGATTTCTGTGCATGAAGTCCGCGCACAAAGATTAAAACCCGAATTCGTTGATTAATCATTATTGATATTGTACGAAATCGTTTTTTTTTCGTCTACACAATTTTGACTTTCATAGCGTTTTAATATATTTATATATTTTTTCCATGCGACTCATGCTGCTCAAAAGATTAATATTTTAACCCCTCCTTTATATATATATATATATATATATATATATATATATATATATATATATATATATGTGTGTGTGTGTGTGTGTGTGTATGTCTATTGAATAAATGAAATAACTAGGCTATATTCATACATGAGTCACTTAAAATTAAAATTCAAAATCTCCTAAGGACAGAATGAATATGAAAAAGGAGATTATAAACATAATAGCAAAAGAAATATTTTCGAGGAAAATGCGGGATTTGTTTGCAAAAGAAAAGCAAGAAATTTATAATTAAAAGTAAAAAAAAAACTAGAAAGAATATATCGAAATTATTCACAAAAGAGAGAAACTGAATTTCCAGACTGGGATGAATATTTATTCAACAGTGAATTGTCAGACGCTGAAGATTACTCTTCATACATACATCCATATATATATATATATATATATATATATATATATATATATATATATATATATATATATATATATATATATATTAATTTAAATTTATAAATCAAAGTTAGTTTATATTTAATTTTTTCAAGTAGATAATTTGACAGTAATTATTTTTGAGTGCAAAAATTTGTGAGGTTATGGACTAGTGTTGTGATAAGTTTTATCTATGTATCTGTTTATCTGTCTCTCTCTCTCTTTCTCTCTCTCTCTCTCTATATATATATATATATCAATCACTCATGGATATAAATTTATACATCGAAGGTAGCCTACAGTCAGTTTTTCAAGATAGATATATACATATTAGGAAATTAGGGACGAATTGAGTATTAAACAGCTTTTTTTCAATTTTATAGTTTGGCAGTAATTATTTTTGTGGCCAAAACTTAGTAGTGAGGTTATGAAAAAATAATTAATTTATATATATATATATATATATATATATATGTGAGTGTGTGTATATATATATATATATATATATTGCCAGTAAATTAAATTTGTATGTCAAAGATGTCTTAAATATAGTTTTTTCAATTAAATATTCTGACAATAATTAGTTTTGTGTGCAATATTTCGTAAGATTGTAAAAAAAATTATAGAGTTAACTTACATACTTACACACACACATACACACACACACAAACATATATATATATATATATATATATATATAATATTAATCTTTCATGAATTTCTTTGGAAATACAAAAAAGTTATCAGAAAAGGAAATCGGTTTATTTGAAATAATTCTTTCGTAATTGTAATATGTCTAGATGTCAAATAGTTTATGGTTGTGCAAAACATAATCAATTCTCAATGAAAAGTTATTAGTATCAACAAAATTAACATATTACATAAAAAATGTCACTAAAATAATTGAAATTATTGTTGCAGGTCATGGAAAGTGGTAGTGCAACCTTTAAATGGAGATTAAATAGATTTGAAAGGAAGGGTAAGTCATTTTCGAATTTTAAATACATCTATCTTGTTTTGATTGTTTATTATAATATTAAGAAAATATTAAATTAATTGTTTTAGTGTGACATGTGTTAGTTTTGACAGAATAAAAGAAAACACTTTTTAAATATGCAAGAAACGATTTGATCAACTAACTTTCATTGTATTTCAATGAAAATGTTTAGTCTTGATTGCTTTTTAGATTAGAAAATATTTTATACATTACTTTTATTCTTGATTATTATTAAAATATATTTAAAGGACCTTATTTTTACTTAACTGTTTATATTAACAACAACTGCGATCAAGTACTTGGTGATGTTCTCATTTGATCTGAAGTAAAATCTTTTTTCTTTTTTAAGAGTCTGAATTATACATACTTAAAATTTAGTCATGTAATGTTCTAAAACTTAAAAATCTAAACGTCAATATTAAACATATTTGCTATGTTTGCAATTTAATTGAGTATAATAAATATAATTTATATTTTTCTTAATCAATTAAAATTTCCTATATATAATATTTAATATCAATTAATAATCAATTAATATTTAATATAAATTGTATATCAAAGTAATTTTAATTCTATTCTGTATAATTACATTTTTATAAAAACTTTTTTAAACAAGTTAAAAACATAATTTATTGTTTTTTAAAAATAGTTTATTTTAATTTCAGAAACTTAAATTATCATATATTTTATTTTTTAATATTTTTAAAATTTTAAAAGATACTTAGTTTTGACGTTCAAATATTTAGGAATAATACATGAAATATATTTAGAAATACTAATAACCCTCTGTAGGTAAATTGTCACATAGTGAAATCACAATTTAATTTTTCCTTGACAGATATAATTATTAAATGTTTATTATTTGTAGTAATCATTTTATATTAACTATCTATAAAACAAATGTAATATAATTACATCCAAATAATTGAAAATCAACTAGTTGTCCGTCAAATATTTTCCAGTATTAACAATCAAAAAGTTCAATTCAAAAAATGAAAATTTTTCCATAAATGAAAAAAGAAAATCACATATTTTACCAAATGATAACTTGTGAGATAAATATACTACAAAAATTGGTTTTTTCGTGTTTTATTTTATTTTTATATTTAACAGAGTCGTTATTATAAATTTCTTATTGTTTATTTTCGGTTTATATTGTTAAATTCAATATTTTAAAAGTTGTTGAACGGATTTTTGTTTCGTCCAGAAATAAGTTGTCATATTTTTGTTTTATTATTGAGTAAGACGACTATGATCTTTATAGTAGACGAAATAACTATAGTAATATAATATATAGGGGAACAGAAATCGCCGTTTTTTCAGACTGAAATGATTTGAAAATCACGTTTATCCAACAGTGGATTGTCAAATATGTAAGTTATTAATAATGTTGAAATATAAAGAAAGTTTCATTTAATATTTATCTTCACAATTAACCAGCTTTATTAATGATCTTTTAAAGTTTGTTAATAACAGATATTATTTTATTTTTTATGATTCATTTTCGATTTTTATTGTTATTTTTTTAATTATTTAAAAATTGTAAAACGACTTTATTTTTTTTTAAAACAGTAATATTGTTTGTTTTGTTATTGAATAATTATATTAATAATTATTATTAAATATTAAATTAAATATAATAATTAT
>CM068315.1:14711509-14759009 GCA_034766995.1 Acanthacorydalis orientalis | reverse complement strand
ATGTATACTTCGACATATAACTCTTTAACCAATCATAGAATTTCTTATCTCAGTATTTAGACACTTTTATGATAATGACACGACCCTATTTTGAAAATAGTTGCTACGTGATCGTGCAATTTTTTCTGCAACTCCATATATTTTTTATAGATTTGTATGCTCATTTATTAAATAAAGTTTCTTGCACAATTAAGAAATAATTTGTTCCATAGATATTAGAAAAATATATTATAGGATTATATTTTGACAAATTATGTCTATAGGCAAATACGATTTTTTCTCAAATTATAAATTTTCGAACAGTCATCATATCTTTCTAAAATGAGTCTTTATGTAAATAGAGTCTCTTTAGGTAATATCTTTACATGAAAGTACTGTTTGCATAAAGACGATCAAAAATCAGTATTAATTTAATGCGTCATGGAATGAATATTAAAATTTCTATTATTTTTATTTACTTATTCTTGCATTAAAATCTCTAATCATCAATGATAAAAAATCTCTACTGAAAAGTGCTTTAAAAAAATTGACGATTAAATAAAAAATTAACATAGATATTGAAAAACTAAGTAGTTATGACTATTTGGTGTTTTAAAAATAAAAATATCTTCCATAGTATTTATTCCTAAAATTATATTTTATTTCTTACGAGAATAAGATTTTTAGATTTTCTGTAATGTTTTGTTTTTGAAAAAGGTATCGAATCTAATGGGTTTTTTATAGAAAAAATATTTGCCTATCGGTTTAGATAAATTTATTTGTTTTTACATAAATCTTTAAATTTATTTTTATTCATTTGTTTTTGTTTCAATGCTTAATGGTTAATATAACAATATTTAAAAAAAAATCGAGTCGCCGTTTGAACAATTCTCCCCACAAGTCGATGTTCGCACGTACGAGCCTCCGTCTCTTTCGCATAACCACCGGCATTATTTGGAAGACGGCCGTTCGTCCGTCTGTTCACCTGACATCCATCCGCAGCGCACGCGGATGTTTTCGAGTCGCCGCGCTCAACACGCGCGCACGGCATCAAGTCGCCTGTTGCCGTCGTGGTCAACGGACGTCGGCGGGGGCCGAGACGCGCGGGGCCTGGGGGATGATCCTGGAAATCTGGTGATCGTTCGTTCGCCGCTGGCCGTCGCCGACGCCTATCCCACTCCCAGAGGCGGCGCCAGCCATATGCTGCGCGTCGACAGCGCACCCACGCTCTCGCAACAATCTTTGATTTTATTATAACAAATATAAGGGATGAAATTATTCTCGACAAGGAATTGTGGGTGGGTTCCGTGTTGTTTTTCGACAGGATTTTTATTCTGGGTAACGTGTGCGGCGGACAAGCTAATCGCTCGGACGAGAATTAATTATTTCGATATTTGGATGTTTGCGTTCCGAAGCCGCTGCTTCTATCTGTAATTCGATTAGTTTTGATTATTAAATATAACCGTAGACGATTGTAAAAATCTATCATTGAGTACTGAAAGTCTATAGTCATTGCCTGCAAAATCGTCACAGAGTTATAGCTATCGAGTAACTCAAACATTAACACTTAGATAATATTTTTTAAACAAAAATAACAAAATGGACATGAAAAATATAAAAAAAAGAATTCAACAAATTAGAAGAATATGTATTTTCCAAGCATTTTTTACCCAAATAGTTATTTATAATCTCCTAGACATAACATTTATTTACTTTTGTATAAATTTATTTAGAATTTTCGTCCATTTATGAATCAGTATTCTTTTAGTTCTATCATGAATTATATATTGGATTTTCTCGATTCTATATCAATTCATTATTTATTGAAAATTAACAATGAAGTTGATGTACAGATGTGTTGACTAATCGGTCTTGGGTTTTAACTAATGTCATTGCATTAAACAAAGCAGTCGGCTGAACATAAAGCCACTTTGATCAAAGTAACTAGTCAGACCAATTTAAATGATGTAGAAATTATAGGCGACAATGTACGTGTTTTATTCTTTTCTAACATATAACTCTTCATGTTGTTTTCTTCTTCATTCGGGTACAACCGATTATCATGGTCAAACTTAGGATCGTTTTAACTGTTTTACCAAATAGTTCATTTGATAAAACATCAAATTTATCAGCATTTTGAATGAAGATATTTCGTTTCTTACAGTCGGAGAATTTGATAATGACAAGAAATCTATTTACCTTGTAAATACATCCAGTGCAAATAACTCAAACCTTAAACGATGCAAAAGTATCATTGTCAAATTAACAATTAAGTTGATGTATAACAATTGAACATGCGCTGTCTATTTGTTGTTGAATTTAATGTCATTTCATCGAATAAAATATTATGTTGGTCTAAAAATAATTGCGGTTTGTATCATTTTAAGTTTGGCGACGATTTTTTCTAGTTATCGATATGATTTGTTATAGTGATGTGATAGATCAATGAAATTAGCACTATTGGTTTCAGCCTGTGTTTGTTGTTTTTATTCTTTAGTATTGTTGGATATAACGTCTTAAATTAATCACGGAAAAAAGCAAATTCGCGCGATTTTGTGGCATTAGTTAAAATTGGGATATAAAGCGACATAAACTGCTGGAAATATCAAATTTGTTTTTGGCGAAGAGTCAATTAGTGAACATATAGTTCAACACTGGTTCCAAAAATTTCGTAATGGAAACGAAAGCCTTGATGATGAGAGTCGTGGATGTCCTTCAGCTATAGACAATAATGATTTAAGAACAATTATTGAAGCGGACCAACTATAAGTACCCGGGAGGTGGCACAAGAACTCAATGTTGATCATTCAATAGTTGTTCGACATTTGAGATTAATTGAAAAAAAACTAGCTAAATGGGCGCCGTTTGAACTAAATGAACATCAAGCAATTCGAAGGCGATACGAAGTCAATTCTTTTACGTAACAAAAATGATCCCTTTCTTGATCGCATTGTCACATGTGTTGAAAAGTGGATTCTCTTCAACAATCGGAAACGTTCATCGTAATGGCTAGACCGAGGAGAATCACCGAAACAGGTTCCTAAACCGAAGCTTCATGAAAAAAAGACTATGGTCACTGTTTGGTAGTCGGAAAGTGGCATCATTCACTACAACTTTTTAAATCCTAGTGAAACAATAACAGCATGAAAATATTGTTAGGAAATTGAAAAAAATGCATGAGAAGCTGCATCGTTTACGGCCAGTATTATTCAATTGAGGAGGACCAATTTTTCTTTATGACAACACCAGATCATACGTCTCACAAATGACTTAAAAAAATAAATGAACTAGGTTATGAAACCTTACCTAATCCACCATATTCTCCGAACCTGTTTCTGACAGATTATCATTTTTTTAAACATTTGAGTAATTTCCTAGGAGAGAAGGTTTACAAAGATCAAGCATCAACACAAAACACTTTCGATGAAGTCGTTAATTCCAGGACTCCAGAACCCTATCTTGTAGGAATAAACAAACTTGTTTCCTGCTGGGAAAAATGTGTGCAGGCCATTGGTTTTTATTTTAATTAATAAAAGTGATTTTTAACTGATATATGCGTCTTTATACTCGATACGTAAAAACCGCAATTATTTTTGCACCGACCTAATAGTTAACTGAGGTCAAAGCTACTTTGATCAAAGTGTATAGCTATAACCGTACTGATTTCGTATTCAAATAACTTAAAAATTATAGTTGTCTATGTATATTTTTATTCTTTTTAACATATGGCTACTCATATTGTTTTCTTTTTCATTCAACTACGACTGATCATCATGGTCAAACTTGGGCCTGTTTTAACTGTTTTATTAAACAATTATATGAAAATCAGTATCTTGTATGCGAATCTTTTAGATCTGCATGTTTCTACAATCGAAGAGTTTGATAATAATAGGCGGAATCTTCGTCTCAGTTAACACATTCAGTGCTAGTAACTCGAACTCTGAGCCAAATAGAAGTATTTATTTATTCGGATATGATGAATATTCAGGTTATTAGTTAGGAATTCGTTTTTTATCAATTAAACAGTCGCTTAATGATGATCTCACTACATAACACATTTAATTACTTTATTCAGTTATTTTTTTTTATAAGTCTATCATTTCATATCAGGAATTTCCTTAGTTACCAATCGGACGTATCGAAACCCTCCAGTACATACAAACGAATTATACAAAATGAAAATTGTGTATAAATCGTATGAACACTAATCACATCGAATAGGGCAAATCAATCAAAAGCGCTGAATCGACCGCGCCACCGACTGTTAAATTTTCCTACGATTGTTTTAATAACATCGAATTTTCAATACAGATCTTGATAACAAAAACCGTTACAGTTGTTACCCGCGTGTGCGTTTCATATCGAATCGTTTTTTTTTTTTAATTTAATTATGCGAGTTCAGCGATTTCCGATGGCGCGGTGATTAGTTTTTAATTTCTCATACTCCGTCGATCGAATGTCGATGCAAAAGTTAAATCTACACTAGCGTATGGAATGCATGCCTTACTTCGAATCTACATAATTGTCGAATGTATTTTTCAATTATTATCCGATGGAATTGAGTTTAAGTGCTCTCGTTCGATAGAAGAGTCGATATAATATTTGATTAATGTATTAGTAACGAAATAATGGACCAGACTCGAATTACACGAGTTCAGCGATTTGCGATGTCACGGTGATTAGTTTTTAATTTTTCATACTCCGTCGATCGAATTTCGATACAAAAGTTAAATTTTCACGAGTGGATGGACGAATAGATGCGTTACTTCGATTCTGCATAATTGTCGAATGCATTTTTCAATTATTATCCGATGGAATTTAGTTTGAGTGCTCTCGTTCGATAGATGAGTCGATATAATGGTTGATTGCTTTATTGGTAAGGAAATAACGGTCCAAACTCGAAAACTATGTTCTATGTTTTGATGACACTATACGAATGCCGATTAACAAGTTATGCTCAAGAATCCGTAACTATTGAATCATTTGAGACATTAACATCAAACGAAAAAAAATAAACAAAGCTTAGAATATAAGCTTTCAAGTGGTGTATTTATTTTTCAACATAATGTGTATGATTGTCAATAATTCTATGTCAATTTGTAACATGTTTCTTGATCAGTCGGTAAAGAAATCTAATATTTGTTTCTGTAGTCAATCTCTCACGAACTCCTCTACTTAATCTTCAAAGTCAAAGTGCCGTTTACTATGAGATTATACTTTAGTGCTGGAAACCAATGGAGTACTAGCTTGTAAGGAGGATTTGAAAGAACACTAAATTTGTTGCCCTTCAGGGTTTCCTGGTTGAGTTATGAAAGCTGTAGCTTCATATTGTTCTGATGAAGTACAGTTCGGTCTCAAGGAGACCAAACGTACCAACTCATTTTCTTTAAGATTTCAACGTATCGTAAGTTAATAATCCTCATATATCACAACACAGTTCGCAATCCTATTTTCATGAAATCCATCAAACGAACACATTGTTCATCCCAGAAGATTATCGCCATAAGTTTGCCACAGAATATGTAGAATTGAATCTATTTTATCCTATATGACGTGTCTGTGAAGTATTCAGCAACTTTTTTCCGTTCTTTGGAATCAAAATGACACACTCAGTTTTATTTCGAGTGATTATAGGACATAGAAAAGCACTGCCTTCAGTTTCGTACCGCTGTTATTTTAACTAACATATTGCAAATTGTTTAACTTTCATTGTTATATCTTTATAGAAATATTCAATGCCATTGGATCGTTCGTATCTAGTTTCTTCTAGTTTCTCATATTATTTTTTTTAAAAAAAACATTCGTTCACTCTATTAACCGATAGAATTGGCTATTGTGAAATCATAATTATAAAAATCAAAATCACATATTAAATTAAATATCTATGCACTTTTTAACAGACAAATTGCCATACAACTGACAGAAACGAGTTTTGACTCATATATACTGGTTCTCGGCATAGGTTGATAGTCCTGTCTAACTCAGAGTTTGTGTTATCGGTAATGAATAGGCTCGACGAGTCGATAAGACTGCCTGTTATCAAACTATTCGATTATAGAAACACGAAGGTCTAAAAAAACTTGCGTACAAGATGCTGATGCATGATTTTTATCTAATCGTCTGATAAAACAAATAAAATAGGCCAAAATTTGACCATGACGGTAGATTCTGGTTGAATGAAAAAGAAAACAACACGAATGGTCATATGTTAAAAAAATATATATGCACAGACGACTATAATCTCCGTCATTTGAATACGAAATCAGTCCGACTAAAGCTATACACTTTGATCAAAGTAGCTTTGTTTAATAAAACGACATATTCAATTCAACAAGCAGTAAACGCATTTACAATTGTTATACATCAACTTCATTGTTAATTTATCAATGATATTTTTGTATAACTCAGGGATTGAGTTATCATCCCTGAATATATTATACAAGGCAAAAAAGAACGCTTGTCATTATTGAAGATGTTGATACATGACTTTCATCTAATTATTTGATAGAACTGTTAAAACAGGCCGAAGTTTGACATGACGATCGGTCGTACTCGAATGAAAGAGAAAACAATATGAATGTTCATATGTTAAAAAAGAATAAATGATATATACGGTATAATCTGTAATTGTAAGTCATTTTAATATGAAATCAGTTTCGACTAAAGTTATTAACTCTATCAGAATGGCTTTGTACTCGGTGTACTATTTTGTTTGATGAAATGACTTGATTTAAAATTCAACGACGAAAAATCAACACATGCAATTATTGTACATCAAATTTATTGTTTATTTTCAATAAAAATTTTACATAGAATCCAGAAAATTTTAAATGCCATTCACGATGGACTTAAAAAGAATTTTAATTCATAAATGGACAAAAATTATAAATAAATTTATACGAAATTAAACAATTTGATGTATAGAAGATTATAGGCAAATATTGAGTTCAAAAAAATGCTTAAAATATATATAATCTCCCAATACACTGAAGGGTTTTTATTTTTAGGTCAATCTTTTTTGTCTCTCATTTTTTATATTTGTTCTTATTTGTTTATCTAGTCGGAAACAATCATTAAAAAAGTATTTTTCGCTTAGAGGTAGCAATACATTTTTTATTACATGCATTATGTGTTTAAAATTAAATCAAATCGGCTTTGTGATTAGATAACTTTTGTTTGATACAATGAAAATTATTTATAATTAAATGGTAATTAGCCAATATATCTGAAATTATTGTATATCGACTTAATTATTAATTTTATATGAATAAAGGCTCCATATAAAAGGGAGAAAATCTAAAATATCATTAACAGTAGATAGAGAAAATTCTAACTCGTAAATGGATGAAAATTTAATGTTTTCGATCAAACACAGAAAGAAAAATGATGATATCATCATTCTTCGATAACTAAGATACAGAAAAATCGGAAAATATTTTATTTGCCTTAGTGCTCCGATGATGATAATGATGTTTCCATCGAAATGCGGATGAGTACAATTAACAATTATCAATAATTAATTAATAATATTTTTTGATCGGAATATGTTTTATGTTGTGCGGGACAATTGAAAAATTAATTTGTGACGATAAATTGCTCTACCTAAGAAATATCAGGAATCGTTAAATAGAGGAATAATCATTATTTAAAACGATCCTTTATAATTATATGAATATTGAAACGAAATCATTCGATAAACATAAAACGAACACGCCGCATCTTAATACCAAATAGAACGAGTGTTCATCAGTTGTTTCGATCTTTAATTCGCGTTTGATAAACAGATAACTGGAAGAAAAAAAAAGGATCGACGATGAAAAAATTAATGTAACGGAAAAATACGCCCTTGCTATGTGTGTACATACGTTCAGTGTAACAACATTTAAAATTACTGCATGTATACCTCATTTCCTCATTTTTTTAGAATTTTTGCATTTGCCACAAGCCAACATCAAGGAGAAATCATTGTATGCATCTATAAATACGTTAGAAGTGGGTACTGAAACGAGCGGCTCGTCGAAATCGATAATGTTTTTTTCCAGGGTTTTTGTTTTTCGATCTGGCACGTCGTAGAGACACTTCTTTTATACAGATGTCAGACTATCTTTTAGACTATGTAATGTGTAGGACGCCTAAAACCGATAAAGAGTTGAGGACAAGCTTGATACCTGTACATAGTGATATTAAATATACGAAGGAAGATCAAAAATTAACGGAATGGTCGTAATCGAGGGGTAGAGGATCTTGCACTTGCACGTTAAAAAGTAAGTTCATTCAGTAGTATACGTACCAAGTTGCAAATCGTTCTGAGTAGTCTTGTATAGTACAAGTTATTACTTGAAACGCACATTAAATCGGAAAATCTTCCAAGTGGAGATCATTGACTTTTGTGCTGTCATTAAGTTCCTCATAAATCAAGGCACAGCACCTTAAATCGACATAGAAGAGATGAAAACAGTTTACGCTGACTCTGATCCTGAGAGTACCATGATTTACTAGTGGCATGGTCTTTTCAAGCAAGATAGAAAGTCAATAGAAGATGGCCTAAATGTACGTTAAAGCAACTTCGGCGGAAATTGTCAAAAATGAAATTAATATTGTATGATGCCCGTTGAATGAAGAATCAAATCGCAGAAATTGGTGGAGTATCAGCTACAATCTTTTTGAGCTTTTTGTTAGGTGAGTGCCAAAGTTTTGATGAGGCTCTAATAGATGTCGTATTAATGTAGTTTTATATGGTAACACTAATAAATATGCTGATATAATATAGACCATATCTACTATCATACCCACCTTATTCTCCGCACATGATTTTTTTCCATCAGATAATCACTTGTTTCGGTCGTTACAAAACATATTGAACGGTAGAAAATTCACTTCTCTTTATAACCTAAAAAAACTACATTTCTTCGTTCTTCAACCAGAAATCAGTCACCTTCTATGATAAAGCCATACTAATGTTGGCAAAACGTTGGCGAAAGATTATGGAAAATAATTGCAATTACTTGGAAGAATGAATATATTTGTTTTAATAAAATTACTTAGTCCATTTTTCTATCACAAAACTTATCTAATTTTTGGACTAACCCAATGCATGATCATTTTGGTATGTCTAAGGTCAGCGCGAGATGGGTACCAGGAATGCTCACAGCGTTTCAAATGCGTCACTGTGTTGAAACATCGAGGGAGTTTTTGGACCTTTGTAAAGACAATCCCGATGAAATTTTGTACTGAATATTTATTAGAGTTGAAACGTGTTTTAATTACCTTGAGCCTGAATCATAACATGATTTCAAGCAGTGGCATAAGAAGGGTACACTACCCCTTAAAATGTTTAAAGTGTCGCTGTCGACTGGAAAATTATTGGTCACTGTTTTTTGGAATACAGACGATATCTTGTTGATCGATTACAAAAGTAAGAGCGTGACTACAATTAGAGAATATTACACCACTAAAATAAAACAACTAAATACAGCAGTGAAAGAAAAAAGGTGAAATAAATTGTGAAAATTATATTTACTTTATATTTTATTTATTATTACTCTTGCAAGACAATACAACTATTTACAAGAGCAATGTTGAATTGGCTGCTATACACAAATGCGGTTTCGAAATTCTGAACCATACTGCATATAATCCAAGTCTATAGCCACTATCGATTTTTATTTGTTCTTGAATTTGAAAAAAGAGTTACGTGGGAAGAAATTTATGGATGATGAAAAATTTAAAGCAGAAATTTCGGCTCATTTTGAGTCGAAAGACAAAAATTATTTTAATGAGGATTTAAAGAAATTTATTCAAAGGTCTAAAAAGTGTGTTAGAGTCAAAGAAAAATATATTTAAAAAGAAAAAATAATGACTCGTTTTATTTTATCCCTCTTCCCTTTGATTTTGTGAACTTTTTGACCTTCTCCGTATATTATCTGAAAAGAGATGTATCCTTTAATACAAAAAGAAAAATATGTTTATTATTTATTTTATACATCCAATACAAAATGTGTCAGTTACACAATTATTGAGTTGTTGTTTATAATATAAATATTCGACTATTGCGCCGTTGAGTAAGACAAGGCGAGACGAATAAGCATAGGGCATTAAGAGGATGTTCTCACGGTCAATCTGGAGTTTTACTGACTTACCTGAGAGATGCATGTCCATCGGGTGCATGGAAAATTACTTTTAATAATAACTTCCGACTCATGAAACCTCCATAAAAGTCGAGCAGTGCTGTTCGTTAGTATCAATGCTCAGTATTCTTGCTGGCAGGGTATAAGGTCCTCTAGTTACACTATATATCACTAGAAGTAGATTGATTCGAATCGTTGTCTAGTCGGATGTTCTTCCAGAGTTATAAACAAGTCAGTAAAAGATTTATTTATGAGCATTCTAGAAGAGCATTCTAGATCCCCGTTGGCTGAACTGAATGAAGTATCACAAGAGGCCATGAAAAATTATTTGATAATTGAACGATAATCACTGATCTAAGTAATATTTGGAATTTCAGACAGTAATTGTGTCACAGTGCTTGGAATAAGCAGGCGAAGATTAAGCGCTTCTTGATTCAACAAGAAGAATATTAGTTAGACGAAACTATATTCAAATATTTATGTTATAATAAAAATATAAGTTAACTGTAAAGACAAATTTAGTTTGTAGTGATTTTTGATGTTTTATGAATTCGACGTTGAATCTTTTACATACAAAAAAAACTGGTATTAACTAATTAATGATTCATTATTCACGAGACTTTAACGCCCGAAAAAAACTATTCTAAAACGTTTAATTATTTTTTTAAAAAAAATGTTTTTTTTTGCTTTTCGAACGTTATTTTTTCCCATACTAAATATTGTATTGTTTTATTTTTGTATTATTTTAATAATACAAAATCCAGTAAACGAAGGGTTAATATTCAATTTCATATCGGTTATTCATGTTGTCGATTGAGTATATTCGTAATGTTGTAATCGGTTGGTGCTTTTCTTCGTTTCGGTGAAACTGTCGCGTGCATATTCGAGCGATTCCCGTGTCCCATCGCTGCATCCATATCCCAGTATCACTTTGTCCGTAGTTCCAGCCACCACCAGCTCGTATGCAAATAGAGCGAGCTCACTGGATGACAATTGACAGATCCTTATTGTGACGTTGCGACGTCAGTGGAACGGGGAACAACAGCACGCGGTTCGGTAATGTAAAAATCGCCCCCTGAAGGGGTTGAGCGCGACGGCGACGGCGGCGGCGGCTCTGTATTGAAATCAGTGTACGCGAACGGCCGACATTGGGCTTCGCTGCTGATTTTTATGCATCGCTGATGTAAAGGCTAGTTTAGGCTGCAGAAAAAAATTGCATAGAATATTTACTGGATGGATGATACGGCGGCGGTGGCGTTAGTGCGCCGTGCACGAATAGGGGGATGAATGTCGTACATCAGATAGTCTCGCTGATGTGCGCCGTGCCCCCGTCGCTGAATGATGCAGAGATATTTAGATGTTCGGGGTTTTTTCTACCGCTGATTTCGATTTAATAGATTTTTCATTTATTACTCACGTTGCTTGTAATTTTATAATTACTCATATATCGGATGAGATAAATGCTTATATTGCATTTAAAGATAGTAACAGATCAATACGTCTTTTTAAATTAAACTATTTTTTAAAAGAAACGCCTTAAAAAATCATATATAATATTTTTTATTTATAGTCAAACACGCATATATATTTATATATATATATATAGAGAGAGAGAGAGAGAGAGAATTAATCCAAGAATTAAAGAAATATTTGAACAAATTCAAAAAAACAACACATCAAGGTAAAATATCGTTGAACGGAAAAATGTATTGTGTAGAAAATCTGAGATATCTAATAACAAATGACAGGAGACAGACGGGATCATTTCGTATATCTAAGAAAACATAGATTAAAAAAATGAACAACATGAGTAACTCTGAGAATAAAATAATAACGTAGTTCTTCAGAAACAATGCAGAATCTAAATATTTTTTTCTGAAACATACCAGGATGTAACAATATGCACAACTCGGATTCAAAATGTATATAAATGTAGTGCTAAAAATACAAAATAATGGAAATGTATTGAATTGAATATCTAATAAATATTATATAGAATAAAATAAAAAAGGAATAAAAGCGAGAATAAACATGAGACAGACGTTAAACATAAAAGTAATACAAAATCCAATATAGAGTAGCATGTCGTATGATGGAAAATGACTATATTTTAAGAAAATTAAAATAAATAAAACAAATGAAAAATAAGAGAGGTTAGATTGTTATAAAAGCAGAAAAAGTTACACACACACATATATATATATATATATATATATATATATATATATATATATATATATATATCATTTATATGTATATATGTATATATATATACATGTACAACCCTCTATTTACACGATAGATATGTTCCAAGAAAATTCGCGTTAGTCGAAATCGCATAAATTGAGATAAGAAACTTATAGAAAATTGGAAGATACTCTCCAAAATATCGAAAACCGCGTAAATTGAGATATAGAGCTCATATAAATGTCGAATAAAGTACCAAAAAACCGCGTGAAACGAATTTCGAAACCTAATAAAATTCAGACAGGCGTAATAAAACAGTTTTATTTATTGGAAAAAATATTACAACTTTTTCGACAAACTGATACGTACGAACTATTTAAAGTGAGAACGAATAAATAATGTAAAAAAATATTGAATTAGTGCAAAGGTTGTATACGATTCAATAGGTGGTGTTAAGAGTCCCGCATGGCGGTGCATGTGATTGAAATGTATTCATGTTATATATCATTTGAAACGTGACAGTCACATCTGTCATTTGGGCATCAGACGCATTTGTTTCGATTCGATTTGTGTGTAAGAATAATTTTTGAAAATGGACAATGAAAAGACACGCTTTCGCCACGTTATGTTGTATGAGTTTCGAAAATGAGTAACCCTTGGCGCGGCAACGAAAATGATTCGAACGGTTTATTTGTACCATGCACCATCACTTCCAACTGTGAAGGAATGGCTAAAGTTCGACTTGGTGATTTTAATCTCGAAGATCAACTCTGCTCTGGATGGCCTACAGAGATCTACGACGATGTTGCGCGCTCTTCAGTTGACAATAACTCGTTAATTTCGACGGAAGAGGTTGCCGAGACACTGAAAATTGACAAATCGACTGTATTTCGGCATTTAAAGAAGCTGGGATTCGCATTGAAGCTCGATATGTGCGTGCCGCACTCTTTGTCTGAAGAAAACAAGTTTGATAGAATCTCTTCGGCAGTTGCATTATTTGGACGCCTCAACAGAGAGCATTTTTGGATCGGTTGGTGACTGGTGATGAGAAGTGGATTCTTTACAACAACATCCGACGCAGGAAAACGTAGAAAAAAGCGAATGAAGGGACAGAACGTGTTAGAAAAGATAGCTTGCATTCGATGAAGGTGTTGCTGTGTGTTTGGTCGGATTGCATAGGTGTTGTTTATTTGACCCTGCTCCCACTAGGTGAAACAATTACTAAGGAGAAGTGCTGTCAACAACTAACCAAACTGAACGCAGCAATTAAATAAAAGCGTCCGATTTTAGCCAAACCCAAGAGAGTCATCTTCCATCACTACAACGCACCACATGCAGCAAACCTGACTCTGTAAAAACTGAAGTAATTGAAATGGGAAACCATATCGCATCCACCGTATTCTTCGGACATTGCACCTTCGGATTATCATTTGTTCCGGTCGCTGCAGAACAGTTTAAACGGTGAAAAAATTGTCACATTGGAGGCCGTCAAAAACCACCTCACCGACTGTTTTGCCGAAAGACCACGAAGCTTTTACGAACGAGAAATCCAGCAACTACCTGAGCGTTATAAAATGATTGCAGGAAACGATGGTGAATACATAATTGATTAATAAAAGCATTTTCTGTGAAAAGTAATCGCATGAGTTTCAGTTTCAAATTGTTTACAAACTTTCGCACTGTTCCAATATAACAATTATTTGTAATCATTGCCTTCTTCGCTACTACTCTTTAATATATCAACCTTTTTTTCTCACCGGTTCAAAGTCACTATCTCAGTCTTTGGAATCACTGATCACTTCTATTTCAGATTCATTTCGAGTGATATTTTCGATACTAAGCTTTATAGAACAATCTGTTACTAGTCGTTACCTTTTATTTTTAATTAATTCATTGTAAACTTCTTCATACTGGTTGCAAATGTTTTTTTAGGTCTCGTTGAAATTTAGTGGCTCGATCAACACGAAGATCGATATTCAAAACCATATTTCATAATTTACTGACGAATTGAAAAACTTCGCCAATCTTTTTTTGCTTGAATAATGAAGGCTCATTTGAATCACTTATAGATTCAGTTTCGAGATCAGTGTTTGACATCATCCTAATTAAGTCCTCTTCGTTTATTTCTTGATTGGAAAATCATTTCCACTGCTACTATTTTTGGTTAAATTGCTTTTCAACTGGCATTTAAGGTTGTTGGTATTATTTTGTTGATCGTCCAAGTAGTATACTTAACATAGTTTAAAATTGTGAATTTTTTCCAAAATTTCATAACTGTAAAGGATGCATTATCGTCAAGTTTATTCAAAATATCTTTAAATGCCTGTTTTATATATTAGGGTTTACAAGTGGAAAGCGCGTGTTTTTATAAAGAACCTCCAAATGACCGAGACAATTGATGGTTAGAAAAATCTCATGTGTGAATATTGTACCTCTTGGAATACACAACGAAAAACTATGCTTGTTTTGGAAATGCGATAAAGGACAAAGGTCGATTTAACGAACACGGGACAAAGCTTTAAATTTACTTGCTACGCTCTAAAAAAAACAAATCATCAATAACTTTCACGTCTTACATCAGAATGCGCTCTGACTACGTTGACATATGAGGCATAAGGCACTTAATATACACCATAACAGATGGCGCTCTATGTTCCATAGTATTAAAAATAATTTGAGTGGACCTACTTGCCCCTAAGCGCAACTAGCTCCGGTCTCCCTTACGAATAGTAGATCCATTCATCCCATAAAATCAGAAGATACAGAACAAGTTATTTCTCCTTTCTGAAGACGATCTGAAATTTCAGTTTCCTCGATCAAAGAAATTGTTTATCTTTTTCCACTTTTCGTGCTCTAAACTTCGTTAGACAACATTCTAGGGCTGCGAAAAATGAAAGTACAGAAACCAATTATGTTTAAGTGGATTAATGGATTAATTATTTAGTGTTGTGAAATGTCGTATTATACCTATGTACCTGTCGTTTTCGATTAATACCATCAACAAAAACTAGTGCGCACAACGCCCGACTGACAGGCGAGAATGGCGGTAATATAGCTATTTACAGTATTGCCAGTCTCCATCTCCCCCGAGTCTCCCTGTGCGTTGAGACTGGCAACACTATAAATAAGAAGCGACTGATCAGTTGTCCAGACATATAATTTACTAAATAAAATTAAAATATTGGAATTGTTTTTCAAAAAAAAAACATTTTTCTTGTCCTCGTTAGAGTGAAACCGTGTAAAAAGATAACACGAAAATCGAGGGATGGGTGTATATAATTATATATATATATATATGTATATGTATGTATGAAAAAAATGTACATGAAATTACTACCACAATTTACTAGTTCTAACTGCTGCTTAACGTTTTTTAAATTCAATGAGCTAAACAGAGATAACGTTTAATGCGAGCTTGAAACATATTAAATTACCTTCAGAAATTTACCAATGAAGCATTTTTTTCTGACATAATTTCTTCAAATATGACATATCTGTGTTCTTTCTATAAACAGTACTTATATTGAAACATTAATTTCTAATTTATATTCTTTTCTATTTTTTTTTTAAAAAAACTACAACATCTTCGAATAGAAATATTTACGGAAATAACAAAAGTGACAATTAAAAATGTGTTCAGGATAAAATAGTGTAACTTATAAATATTGAAAGGGATTGTTTTGAAATTAATTCTAATCAATTAAATAATACCGTGTACTTCTTAAAAGTATATATTGTGTTGCTAGTGTATCCTAACCTCAGAATAATCAAAATAGAAGTTTATAATTCAATACTGGAAATTCTTTTTCTTTTTGCATGATATAGAAGTTTATATCATAACATTGAGAATTATTTGATGTATTGGGAACTGTTATTCTGCTAATTATTCTTAAAAATCAAGGAAAAGACGTAACTATTAAAAAATACACCAGTGGTATTCATACAGTATCTGTTTTGTTATAAAATTCTGTTCGTTTTATAATTTTTTATTTATCAAAAATATTAACTTAGTTTAAGTAATAAATAAAAAGGAAAAGATTAAAAAGGAACAATGTTTGCATATTTTCTTAGATCACTGTGTGTGTATATACAGTTACTTCAAGTAATATTCGTGCCCATGATGTAATCAATCAAAGAACCTACACATATTATTAAATGTAAATATTTATATTAATTATTTGTTTAAATATTCCATATAATAATAATTCATTTCAAATATTAATTCATTAACAACAACAAAGAGACAAAACAACACAGAACTTCTCTTTTCATATTTTGCGCTTCTTTCAGTGGAAAGATCTGTATTCAAAAAATCAGTCAAACCAAACGGTAGATAATATATATATATATATATATATATACAAATATATATATATGTATATATATATATATATATACAAATATATATATATACATATATATATATATATATATATATATATATAAATATGTGTGTGTGTGTGTTCTAAAAGTTTTTGAAGACAGTTGGCAAAGGTGTCCAAAGAAATTGTTTTCAATTCGGCAGTTACAAGTTTTTTAACATCTTCTACGTCCTAAAAGCATTTCCTTTTGAGAACAGTTTCCATTTTAGGAAAGAGAAAAATGTGTGCTGGCACCAATAGAGTGGTTGATTGACACATTAATATTAAAATGGCAACAAAAACAAGTAACTGCAATATATGAGTGTGTGCAAAACTAAAGCAACAAATCTAATACTTTATGTACAAGCCCCTATTTTTAATAACCTCAGCACGTTTGCGTGGCATTAATGAAATTAAATTTAAAATGGTCGTTTCGGGTATATTTTCCCATTCATTTTTTAATGCTCGAAACAGTTCCCGTTCGTTTCCGAACCGTTCGCTCGCAACTCGTCGTTTGTGAATCCTAAAGAGATTTTCAATGGGATGCAAGTCTGGTGATTGTGTCGGCCAATCAAGAACTTGAACCCCATTATCTTTTAATCAATCCGTTACCAACTTCGATGTGTGTTTCGGGTCATTTTCGTGTTAATAAAACACCCATCGGAGCGGCATATTCCACTCGGCATTAGGCATCATTTGTGTTCCTAAAATGTTTTTATAATATGCGAAACGATCCATTATCTCGTTTTCGTGAAAAGGATCTCAATTTCGTAAAAAGGACCGACACCATAGGCTAAAAAAAACATGCCGAAACTACCACACTGCCACCTTCATGCTTGGTTATGATTGATTTGGGAAGATACAGGCCAGAGAAAAAGCCACTGGTGGGAAGATAACATTTTACAAAAGATTTTTATTTTTAAAGAAACCACATCTTTCTTAACAACCTTATTTCAAAGCACAAAAAATATCAATTGAACTACTTGCTTCAATTGAACAAATTGTAATTTTCGAGATTTATACGTAATGCAAATTTACATAAGTCGCATGTTAGGTCGGATGTTACTATATATATATATATATATATATATATATATATATATATATATATATATATTGCGGCCAAGTACGTTGCTAGTACACTTATTTTCCGTAAGTAACAGCAAGTAAGCTGTGAAAAAAAAACACTGAAGATAAACAAATAGATCAAATAGAGAAATAGTTGAAATCGAAAGAAAAACAGTCATATTAGATAATGTAATTGTTGGAGATACTATAATTGTTAAAATTGTGGGAAAACGGACAGACAATATGCTGTGATTGTCGAGTTTTTAATTATTAAGCTTGAAAATTAATTAGATTGTAATGATTTAATGTAAATGTAAAAATAACGTTTTAATTGTAATAAACGCTATAATATGTTGTGTTTAATTTGTGGTCTCGGACGTATCCCCAGCATGACATAATATGTTTGTTTGTTTGTTTATTTGGAGCTTAAGGGCACGTCGATACCTAAAATTATTAGCGCTCGGTACAACTATATATATATATATATATATACATATGTCAGTTCCAAAAACCATTCGAATCGTTCCTCGCATTTGCACCACAAAGCGAACAAGAATGTATGTCAAAACATGTACCACCATATCCGTTTTCACGTTGCCATCGGCAAGCACATCGTCGATAATATTCTGTGTTTGGTGTTCGACTCGAAATATGAGTGTTTCGTATTGAGGGGTGATTATCAATCGCAGACAAAAATCTATTACAACACAACAGGTCATCGCAGAGAGCGTGCGGAGATAAAACTCACGGGAACACGCACAATTATAGCTGCAAGTGGGACATGCCATGTAATCGTACGTACAATGTATGTACGTGTACTATAACGCCCGGTCGGTAGGGAACACCATTGATATTATAATGTCGGGGGTTTGGTCGAAAGTAATCGCACTGTGCAGAAATCGAAGAGTGCTTGTAATCGTTTCGTTTTTCAATTAAGAATGTTTTGTTATTTGATCAAAGAGAGCTATGAAATTGACGAAAACAAAATGTATCGTTATACAAATAACTATTTTTGATATGAATTTCTTTTCTAAAATGAAATTACTGGTCGTGCTCATAATCATTTAATATAAATTATAACTAGGTCTTAGGCCTTGTTCGCGCGAGCGTTAAAAAAACGCATCAACGCGCGTTTTTTTTCATCTTTTCAATATAACATATGAAACTCAGTGCTTTGGTTCACGTGCCGGCGTTTGTTTAACGTGCGGTAAAAAATTTAGAAATTGTTCCATTTCTAACGCCGAGCGTTTTGCGTTAAAGTAATATGGAAGAGTTCGCACAGGCGCTTAAAAACGCTGAATGACGTCAGATTTTCCAGTCAGTCTTGCTTTCATCACAAGACCTGAATTTATACAAAGTTATTTTTCAAATTACACTCCTAGCCCGTCTCATTCTACACACGCCTCGACTCCTCCTACAACAATGAAGTATCACAGCCAACTGACTAAAGTCTCAGAGGACACAACATATGAAATGTTTTCTCACCATTCGTGATTTAACAATTATGCTTTTTAATAAATAAATTGAAAAAACTGTTTTTATTTTTTTTTCAAATTATACTTTGTAATAAATAAAGTGTACGAATAAATTCAAGTTGTAAACACTAACAAATTGCTGATTACTACATTTCTATCTTAGTTATTTTATTTTAAACTTACCTTATTGTAACTGCTAATCTTTGGGCAGACGTTATTGCCAACCTCATATTTGTATCTTGAAATGTTATCTTAGGGCCAATAATTCTCAATAATTCATCAAATGTTTCAATCTTCATTCTGAAATAGCTGAAAAACTTATCCAGATATTGCCTTAAATCTTTATAGTCACAAAGTGTCCTTTCAAGTATCGTTGATCATTCGAAGGATGCACCGAGAACTTTTTCATTTTTTTTCGCCTTCTTAACATACATACAGCTATTGCCAACATCTCTTCTGAATTCGTGATGCGTCCGAACTGCGTAAGATGATAAAAAGAAATGATTTTTAAACGCTCATATGAACACGCGAGCGTTTTAAAATCGCTGACGTTATGCTGAACGCAACTTTTTTTAACGATCGTGTGAACAAGACCTTAGTAGTCAGTACTACCTACTATATTACTAGATCTAAATATAGTCATTAAAATAAGTTTATTATAATATTAAGTACATTATAATATAAGTACATATTATTAAAAATAAGTGTATGAGTACAAATATATCTAGTGATATATAAAAGCATTACAAACTAATAAGATCTAGTTACAATATTTAGCAAAAAATCATGTGTAAGTGCCATTGTGGTATCATATTAATTGATGCTTTTTTTCTGGATTATAATAATATATTTAGCTTTATTTAATGTTTATACAAAGCTCCATATTTATAACAGTTTCACACCAGAGTTTGTAGCGTCACAGAATTGGTTCGATACTGATTATATTAAATAACGAAACGAATAGTTTATAGAAGCACAATATGAGACATTGTTACAATAAGATTATAAGTAAATAAAACGCAATATATATTTTTCAAATGTATATTTTCAAATTATAGATAGCTATTTTAGGTAATCATATTTTTGAACCACGATCACAAATTAATTTTTCATTCCACGAACCATAAAAAATGCTTTGGCTCTAAACGATTATTGAACATTCTTGATTGTTGGTTATGCGCATTTCGACGGCCACATCATAATCCTCAGAGCTCGTACGGAAATATTAGTTTTCGATTTAAACTCCTGTCTTTCTAAGACGCGTTCGCTCCAAAAATTCAAAATAATTTAGATCCCGGAACCGATATTATTATTTTTTTTAAAAAAAGGATGAACTGTTCCGTTCTTGACGGGATATCATCATCACCTTATTAATCTGTAGTCGGCAACGTACATCAATCCGTACGACGTAGATAATCGATACGCCCGCGCCGGGAGCGTTGTAGCGTTTTAAATGCAGCGCTGGGTGCATTGGTGCAAGTGCATGTTTTGTATTCGCCATTCGCTAGCAACCAGCGGTAGTCATGCAATCTACCTACTACATCGAGTTAATGCAAATGTTACCGTTCATATTTTCATCACTCGGTGCTTATTAAATTTTCTCTCAATATTTCGTTCAGTTGTTCTTTTTACATCGCACGGATTTCGTTTTATACTCCGGTCGCACGCAAACTTTTTACTTATATTACGTAGATATATATCTGCATCTATCTCTACCTAATATATATATATATATATATATATATATATATATATATATATTAGAAAAACGGAAAATTAGCTGCGCTTAAACACTAGTAGGTCATGAACATATAATTTATATTGATATAAATAATTAGTAGTGCAAAATGGCTTCAATAATAGTAAAATATATACTTTATACCTGTAAATACGTCAAAATGTTTAAATAAATCCATTGCCAACGAATTTTATACTTTAAAAAGAAATACTGAAATGTATTTAAATGAGAAATTGATTTTGGTTGAATATAAGCATGAGAATGTAGTTGTCAAATTCCGATAAAATGTTTAACATTTCTTTTGTTCTGATTGATTTTTGAATATATATATATATATATAGAGAGAGATAGAGAGAGAGAGAGAGAGAAAGAGAGTTAAAAAATTTGAATATAAACCAGAAAACTTGAAAATGAGATTTATTTAAACAGTAGGTAATGGATACATAATACATGTTGACGAAAACAAATAATAGTGCAAGACGGTTGAGATAATAGTATATATTTAATATCTGTATATCTCTTAACCCCTTGACATACTTGAATTAATTGAAATTCGATATGGCTAAAAAGACTATTTATTTTTCAGCCTAACATTTGTATAAGCTTAACAAAGAAGAAAGATATTTATACATTGATAAATATTATAATTTAATACTACTAACCAAAATTAATAAAGAATAATTGAATAACAGATTGTACAATAATTCAATAGTCCTCGAGAGTATGAAACTTTCCGAAACATTCTAGTAAATGTAGAGGTATTTGACATTTTTTCCACAGTGAAGACGTTTCGTTTTTTTGTATTATTTTTGAGCACACTTGACGTCTCTTTTTAGCATGTTGCTTTTTACCAGTGGAAGTTATATTTTCAGAGAAAGGTGCCCTCACTCGAATAGCCCATTTGGCTTTCACTGTTACTTTCGTACAAATTCAGAACAGACACGTTCCTGAGTTCGTTTCTATGGTTCATCCTATAACACTGAATATATATATATATATATATATATATATATATATATATATGTATAATTATTTTTTTCTAATATTTTCTTTGTAGCTGTACTAAAGTAAATGAAATCTGCATGCGTCTCAGCGACGTAAATGTTTACAATGGCATAAGAAACACATGATGTATCAGAGACTTCTTTGTATGTTAAGGGGTTATTATGCTTAAATACATTCTTTGTAGATGAATTTCACAGTAAATAAATCAATAAATAATCATATATACGAAGGTGGTCCCAGAAGTACCCGGCCTGACCTAGAGATGACGGTAGTTGTTTGAAAAATATCACTGTATTAGAAAGTACACAATCTATAAAGCATTTGTTTCAAGTTTGAGGACGCCACGTTGTTTAGTATTTGTTTGGCAGCCATCAATAGTGAACGTTTTCAGTGAATTTGTGAAAATGGAGAAAATTGGTCATCGTTACGTGATATAATACTTTTATTTGAAAGGCCTCAGCCCGACCAATATAAAAGCTGAACTGGATTTTACTCTGGGTGAGTCTGCTCCTTCGTTTACAACAGTGAAATATTGGGTAGCAAAGTTTAAACGAGGCCGTACGAGCTGCCAAGACGAGCATCGCAGTGGTCGACCAAATGAGGTGACTCGTGTATGTATATATATATATATATATATATATATATATATATATGAGATATAATATGAATTTAATATTTATACAAATCAAATTCGATCAAAAATAAACAACAAAATGTAACTGTCAAATTCCAGTAGTCTTAGAAATTTCTTTAATGGTGATTGGTTTTTGAATATATATATATATATATATATATATATATAAATATATATATATATATATATATAAATATATATATATATATATATATATATATATATATATATATGTATATATATATATATATATATATATGGAGAGAGAGGGAAACAAATAGAGAGTATGAGAGTAAAAAAATGAACTCAGTTGAAAAACTAATAGGTCTTGGACGTATAATATATGTGTTTGTTAGCAATTAGTAGTACAAAAATGTCTCCAATGTATATTTCATATCCGTATATCTGTCAAAATGTTTAAGTAAGTCTTTGTAGAAGAGTTCTTAATAATAAAAAAGAAATGTTGAAATATACATAAATGAGTGGTAAGAAGAATTTAACATTTGTATAAATTGAACTCGAGGGAATATAACGCAGCTGTCAAATTCTTATAAAATGTTTAACATTTCCTTAGTCGTTATTGGTTTTTCTTTAATATATATATATATATATATACTATGAGGCTCCACCCCCTGATTACTACGCTCACCAGCCCCCTGGCTCGCTGCGCTCGCCCACTTGTCAATTATAAGCATGTATATGTAACGGAATGAAACAATAAATATATTTGGGTAACATACAAGCTATGTCTCGAATAAATAAGTCGATGGCGTGGATTTATATATATATATATATATATATATATATATATATATATATATATATATATACAATATATGTTAGTGTGTCTATGAAAACATTCTCGCAGGTAGATTATTTTTTGCAACGTATTGCTTTATAAAGTTTTTTGTGGACGATTTTGATTATATATATATATATACCGTGAAAATTATGAAAATTAAAATTTAACTCTATTAAAAAACAAATATTTTGTCAGGTCATTAAGCTAGAAAATTTGATCGAGAAATAATTCTTTACATTTTCGAATAATTTTTCTAGTAGACATGTCATTGTTTCTATTTATTTTTTTGTAGTAAATCTTAAATCTGAAACATTTTTTAATTGTCAACAATAGCTGTATTGATTCGATTTATATATATATATATATATATATATATATATATATATATATATATATCTGTGTTTGTGTTTGTGTGTAAACCGTAATGTTTTAAATAGGCAGCGTATCGCATTCATACAAATTAATTCATTTTCCATTACAGTATGTTCTATTGAAAGTTAAACAACTCATGTTCAGCTCGCCCCCGCGACGGATCCGTTTCCAAAGTTTCACTTTGAAAACGAGAGGACCGTCGGAATCGAGACACTTAGCCGCACAATGCGTGCACGCCGTCGTCGCCGTCGCCGCCGCCGGTTTGTTCGTTCGTTCGAAACGATTTTATTTCCAAACATTCGCTAAAAATAATCAAACATCCCTCATAGACCAACGCCCAGATACATTCGAATGATTTGTCAGGACCGCCACATCGTACAGAAATGTAACCGTAGGTAGGTTGGCAGGTTGGAAGGTAGGTACGTACGTACGTACAAGACGATGACACGATGTTGTTTTGTTTGAGAGCAGCCACCGTGACTGATGCCTTCATTAATTGAATCTGCCTTCGTTATTATAAATTATTCTGTCAGTCAAACAAGGGAAAGTGTGAAAGAACAACGCGAACGACGAGCGATAAGGAGTGTGGAGCAGCGCGAGAATTGCTCTTTCGTCATCAGCGTCGTGAGTGTCCACGAAAGTAATTTACATTTTGCTTCGACACTTCACCATTTCGAGCATCGACGTTCAAGTGTTTTTGTGTATGGAAAGCAACGATAATGTGTACTTAGGTGACTTGTTTCATAATGTACACATATACACGTGTACATGATATACACACTACGAATGTCGGATACAAAAATGACATACATGGAAAAGTAGTCAACAGAGATGACGGTATTCGAACCGTCGACTGTTTATATGCTGTACATTCAATTCGATGTGTGAAATAATCGAGCGCGGTGTGAACATAAAACATGAATATGGAGGGTGCGATGTGAGGACGGAGTAAATGGATAAAGGTCTAACAAATATTCCTTACGTCGCTTGTATCAGTTGCAGGAATGATTACTTGTACGTCGCTTTGTTATTGAAAAAAAAGTAAAACTGAATCACTTACTTTCAAACGCAGTTGTATTTTTTCGCTTGACGGAATATATGTAATATTCTATAAGCAGACTGAAGTATTAGTGTTTATATCGGATATATTTTTCATTGGTCAGTTTTTCACAAGGACAGGTGATAACAAAAAAATATATAAAACGTTGGATGTTTGATGGTTATAACGAATTTTGGATATCTTGGTGCTCTGAATGGTATCACTATAGGCAGCAATAAAAAATAATCAATAAAGATTTATTGAACATTTTCGATGAGAATTTTTTTAATGGTTTGTGGGATGGAAAAAGAATCAATTTGTGAAAATTATGCCACATAATTGGACGTTGTGGTCTTAAACACTAATTTATGTCTTTAATATTTTATATTTTTTTTATACAAACCGTCAAACATGTTCTATAGCTTACGGGATGAAAAAATAAGTCATGTACGAAAATAAAAGTTGATTAGTTTGGTAATTGCACCCAATGTTTCAATATTTGCATATCAATATTATAAATAATCGATTTTTAATTAAAAATAATGTTATAATACCGAAAGAAAAAATCTGATATTTTCTGAAAAAACGAAGAATGGAAATTGCGAGGAAAACCAAAAAAAAGTAAATCAACTTTTTGGGTTTTTAATCATAAGGCGACCACATAAATTAAGAAAACGGAGATAAATAGTATTTCTCTCATCAAAAGAAATTTTATGGCGAAGAGGCATTCCTCGAATTGATATTATGACCGCTTAAGACGATCGATTAATAATAAAATACATATTGTAATTATAAGTACTATTTTTTAACTGACATAAAGAATTTTCTCTCAAATAATAATAATTTTTAAATTGTAAAAATATTTTGTTCATGTAAATTGCTACATGAAAATTTTAAGGTTATGTCGAAAATCGAATGAACTTTTCGCACCATCACATTAAGAATGTTGATAATAAATCTGTACGAAAAACATACATTTTATATCAAGAAAAAAAACCACTATTTGACTTAAGGAAATATTTACCTTTTGGAGCCTCGAAAATTTTCATGAATTTTTTTCACATAGAAAAAAATATTTTGTTGCAAAAATAAAATATACATTTCAAAGGGTATACACTTTAGATTATTTTAATATTTTTTCAAGTCAATATTTTGCGTCACGTCCTAGTAGTAACCCATTATTGAGGTAACGTAAGCGATAAAGTGTTCCGCGGTACCAGGTGTATTTCCGGGAGGTGTTATCTGAATCAAAATGTTTTAATTGCAAATTAAAGTAGATAGACTAGACTAATTAATCACGTAACCTTTTGTTTAAACAATTATTTTTCCGGAAATGGTAGCTGTTTGTTAAAAAACATGAAATTTCGACCCTGAAATGGGCATCGATTTTGTTAATAACAAATCGAATAATTCAGATATCGAAATGATTGTATGTAAAAAACTAGATAATGTTCTAAGAAATATTTGAGCAAAATTTTATTGAAATCGGTCAAGTATTCGCTGAGATATTTCGATTGAGTGAATTAATGTTTTTCTATTAATTTACACGCTATCATCGATACTTGGACCGTAAAATTTACCTCCTGTCGGAGTGAAGGCTTCTTTTTCCTCATTTTCTGGGCTTTTCGCACTGTCCGGGCTTCCTTCGTCGCGCTCGACGGAACTCTACCTCCTGAAATCATTTTCCTCGGCCCACTGATGAGCAAACCTTCTACAATCAATTTCCATCATTTTCAAAAGCGTCATTGATCCCTCGTTGAATACACAAGCGGTGACATTTGTGACAATTTCGACTAGCTGTATAATTCCTTCGGCGCTATTTTCTTATCAAATGGTTTAACACTAGATTTACGGAACCCGCCAATTTGACGGATTTCAGATTTCATGCTTAAAAATAAAGAAAACATGAATGTTATTTTTTAAAACATTATATTGACTTTTATTGGTACAATGATATGAATATATATATATATATATATATATATATATATATATATATCAATTCAATTTATCCACCAGGTTTCTACTTTCGTGTAACTGTATATAATACCCGTCAAATTGACGGATTAACAACTTTTGTGTTAAGAGTCTTAAGAGTCGCTACACGTCAAATTATAACTAAAACCACGAAGTGATCTGGTACTGTAGACGACAAAGAAAATGAAAATGTGAAAACGAATGCCGTATTTCTTCCCTCGAGAAATGAAATAGCGCATATGCCATACAATTTTCGGTTGAATGGGAAGAATTGAGCTCGCAGAATTTTCTTCGTCCTTCTAGTTATTTAGAATTGGAATTCTATTTTTACATACAATTGGAATTTACTTGCGAAAAAGGTACTTGCAAAAAAACTACTCTAATTGGGACTATAAGTGTAAATAAAAAAGTAATTCCAAAAACTGAAAAATCTAAGAAAGATAATAAGGTCCGGTTTTCCACACGACGTTATAAATCAGAAAATGATGTTCTAACAATTTACAAAAGCAAGTCAAAGAAAAAGGTACTATTACACAGTTCATGACATAAATTTGTAAAAATAGGAACGATAATAAACGTGTCCCGGAAACAATTACATTCTACAAGACCAATTTTGGAGTGGATATGGTAGATCAAATGGCACGAAAATGTCGTGTCAAAGCAGGGTTCCGTAGATGGCCGTAGTATTTTATAATATCTTAGATTTAGCAGCTATCAATGCGTGGATATTGTAAAAGGAGACATTGTACTAGATATATCATGAAAAAAAATTTATTTTTCAATTGTCTGAAGAATTGGCGAGAGAGTACAGAGATGAATTAGAGCGGGATTACAGAGATGATCGTAAGGCTATTTCCAAACAGTCGTCGGATATAGGAAATTCCAAAATAACAATCTGATGTGTTGCCAAATTGGATTTTCTAAACAAATAGATGCAATAATATTTTCTGTGAGTGCAAAAAGTTTGTGTACGGAAAATGTACCCTCAAAATAGAATTTGTATGTAAAAAATGTACTGTTAATCTTTGTTAATAAAAATGTAGTGATATAAAATAAAATTAATTGTTATTACCAAAAAATTGTATTTTAATATATGCGTCAAAATGACGGATTTCAGTAAAAATAGGTATATAATAAATGCCCGTAAATCTAGTGTTAAACTTCATTGTTATTTTGTGCAAATTATCCCACGGAATGCTCCAGTGGGCTCTCCGAACTCAGATCCTCGTAAATGGGTTTTATCTCTTCAAGAATATTCCAGGAAAGTGTTTAGTTGTCATGTTTATACGTAGACAGTGTGTCAGACGCCATGCGGCAGAGCCCCCGACCACCAGGACGTTTTTGACTGTAGGCTCTGACAATTTAACGAATTTCGCAATAAAATTTTGTGAAAATATTTTTAAGGGCTAGCACTATCCGAACATGTGATTTTTGAAAAATCGATTTTTCACCGTTCAAAAGGTATGTATATATATAAATATATATATATATATATATATATATACATATATCCTTAAAATAAAAAAGACGACCTCTAGTATCGAAAATTTGTTAAAAAAATTGTCATCATTTTTTAAAGTGGTTTTCATTTATTTTTTGCTGACTGCCCTATTAAGAAAACTGAAGAGTACAATTTATAGTAGATCAGAAACACCACTGGTTAAAAAACTCTAAAAAGAAGGAACTATCAGGTCTTGCGGAGCATATTTTTTTAATCACAGATTATCTAAAAAACAGAAGTGTCTTCAACGATACATAAAAAATAATCATAATAAAAAGACATTAGTACATATTTCTATTTATAACCTGTTAAATACTTGTAAAAAATTGAAATTATATTAAAATTAAGATCTAGGTTTTAATATTAATTAAATATCACGCAACTAAATAATAAATTAGATAGTATGGTAAGTATTGACATCGACGATCCCGGTGTATATAAAATATATCATTATATAAATAGAACAATCATTAATAGGTAAATAGGACCTTTTCGTTTGAACTGATTAACTGATTCATTGAACCGACTAATAACAATTATACGCATGTAATGTACGTCTAATAAAATAAAAATCAGCGAAACAAAAATACACTGAATGATTTCATACAGTCGCCGTGCAACGTCGTTTCGAAATCAATACAGTACAAGTCTCAATTCATGTCCGAGTTACTATAGTTTAAAAGCTTCACTTCAGCACATTGGTTATGTTCATAATGGTAAGCACTCGAAACTTGAGTATGAATTCATATGGGCAGTCGAGCACGTCGGCGAGTGCACTCAAGAACTTATTCGAAGCGCTATCAGGTTCATTTCTACGGCCACTTTCGCAGACTATTCGATGAAATAATTAGTGCGTGGACGTGTGCATTTTCTTTTTCTCTTCTGCAGCACGGACGCGGGGAAATGTTGTTTTTATGTTGTTACCGTAGTTTGTTTTCGTTTCGAAAAAGTAATTCTAAGCCAAAGAATCGTGAATTGCGTATCGTTGGTATAGAGTAGGCTATATTTGAGTAAGATAAATCGTTTTTTTTTTTGTTTATAATTGTTTTATTTACACAATGATACATTATATATATATATATATATATATATATATATATATACATACATATTGGTTGTTTATAAACAATATTTAGCTTACTATCCAATTTATTATCTAGTTTATTAAAATCCAATTTATACCTAGATACTAGTTGTAATATTAGGTTGTTTCAAAAATAATTACGGTTTTTATCATTTTAAGTTTAGCGCCGATTTTTCTAGTTACCCTTATCTTTTATTATAGTCATATGATACATCATTGTAAACAATGAAATTAGCACTACTGATTTCAACTTTGTCTATTGTTTTCATTCTTTAGTATTGTAGGATATCACGTCTTAAATTAGTTATAAAAAAAGCAAATTCGCGCGATTTCATTGTACGAGTTTGAATTGTGACGAAAAGCAACAGAAACTGCTCGAAATATGAAATTTGTTTTTGGCGAAGAGTCGATAAGCGAACGTAGAGTTCAACACTGGTTCCAAAAATGTCGTAATGGAGACAAAATCCTTAATTATTGAGGAGGTTCTTGATCGTGAACGTCCTTCAACTATAGACGATAATGATTTGTGAACAATTATTGAAGTGGACCAACGTAAAATAACTCGAGAGGTAGCACAAGAACTCAGTGTTAATAATTTAACAGTTGTACGCCATTTGAGCCTATTGGAAAAACAAAAAAGGTAGCTGAATAGGTCCCGTATGAACTAAACGAACATCAAGCAATTCGAAGGCGATACGAAGTCTGCTCTGCGCTTCTTTTGCATAATAAAAATGATCCCTTTCTTGATCGCATTGTCGCATGTGATAAAAAGTGGATTCTCTACAACAATCATAAACGTTTATCACAGTGGCTGGACCGAGAAGAAGCACCAAAACAGTTTCCTAAACCGAAGCTTCATGAAAAAAAGATTATGGTCACTGTTTGATAGTCAGCAAGAGGCATCATTCACTACAGCTTCTTAAATCCTAGTGAAACAATATCAACAGGAAAATATTATCAGAAAATTGAAAAAATGCATGAAGTTGCATCGTTTACGTCCAGCATTAGTCAATCGAAGAGGACCAATTCTTCTTCACGACATCACCCGACCACACGTCTCACAAATGACTTTAAAAAAATAAATGAACTGGGTTATGAAACTTTACCTAATCCACCTTATTCTCAGAACCTGTCTCTGACAGATTATCATTTTTTTTAAATATTTGAGTAATTTCCTACGAGAGAATGTTTTGAAAAATCAAGCATCAGCTCAAAGCGCTTTCGATGAAGTCGTTAATTCCAGGACTCCAGAATTCTATCTTGTAGGAATAAACAAACTTGTTTCCCGTTGGGAGAAATGTATGCAGATCAATGGTCTTTATTTTGATTAATAAATACAATTTTTAACTGATATATGCGTCTGTATACCCGATACGCAAAAACCGCAATTATTTTTGCACTAACCTAATATTTTATTTTTATTATACTACTAATTAGCTTGTAATAAAGAGGCCTCTGTATTCATACCTTTCTATTACGATTATAAAAATCGATTTTTTTTATAATAGAAGAAATAAAAAAAATCATTACTTGCATTTTTAATGTATAGTACGATCGATGCCTAAATTTCAATTTTCAAATAATACTCATTTCATAATCAACAAAGTAAATTTTAACAATTATGCTTTTTTGTCATAATCTATAATTTTTCATAAAGCGAATCTCTTGTATAATAAAGTTATTTCAAATGAAAACACTTAGTTTTGATAGAATTATCATTATTTCAATTAAAAAATAGTATATCACACTACAACGAATGCTTATTTTTGATTAATTTATCAATTTAAGCGAACGCAATTATCAATTTCGGGATACTGCTTATAGGTAGTAAAATATTTCTTTTTCGATTGGATAAATTGTATGCGAAATTTCAAGTGAATCAGGTATTTGCATGTTTCGGAACTCATTGCTATTTTAGCCGAAACATTAATAGCTACTTTATATAAACTATAAATAAAACTAAATAAACATTTTAATTCTCCAAAAAACACAACATATTTTTTTATAGATCTTTTATACTTTGAAAATAATAGCATCATCGAAATCTACATAAACAGTACACAAAACAATCAATTAAGACAGTTCTGAAACTGTGGCTAGATCCACTTTCACTAATTAATTCTTTTTTCGCCCTACAAACTATAAAAATGTTAAATAAATAATATTCGTTTCTATGTTTTATTAAGTTCTAAAGCTTATCAAATAGTGAAGAGCTATATTGAAACAGAGTTAATTGAGATAGCTCTAGACGAAGTTTGCTATTATATATATATATAAGTTGGATCTATATTTGACTCCCCTAAATTTTGATAAAAAAAATAAGTAAAAAAATATTTTCGAAAGAGCAATATGATCTGAAATATATTTTTTATATTTCATATTTATGTTATCGTATTAAATAACTGTTATCCCCGCACGAACAACGAATATTTATTCTCGTATTTTACATGTATAATCTTAATATCATAACTGAAAACCACTTCATAGAATATGAGCTTTTGACGTCGGTTGTAAGCTTCAAAAAGATAAACATGCCGTTAGTCATTTCAGTAGACAAATATCTGTGCGTCGGTTTCTGAGGCAGACATCAAAGTTAAACAAAATTCTCTGTGCCGCGCACCGCGTCTTAAAATAAGTATCTTTGTTTGTCTTTGAGATATATGGAAAGGTATTGATATTTGTTACTAATAACATATCTGGATGCGGTTGGAACGAATTTCGTACGAGGTTTCTTTGTTATCTTTCCACAGAAATGAGCACAAAGGATACTCTATTCGTCTCCGGCGTACGACGAATTGTTACGCGGGGATTTATTGGATTTTATTTAAACCGTTTCGAGGATGATTCGACGAAAGCATTAATCGATTTCAATTAATTGACTATAGTAATCCGTTACAAAAATCTCTTCTATATTTAAAATATTTCACAGTAAACGATATAGTCTGTTTTACAAATGAATTTTATTCCCCACGAAATACTTCTGATTTTTCTAATCTAAAATGTTTAAAAATTAATATTTGTTTCAGTGTTTTAATATTTTGTACGTTTTCTAAAGTCAGCGCGCTCTATCGAAATATAAAAAAAATATAGCTATATTTGATTCTCAGATTTTGTCATTTTGATTATAATTCACTTCAAAGTAATGATTTCTAAAAATGCCCACTTTTTTATTTTCTTATTATCACAGTTAGTAATTTAAGTACCTTCTTTGAATTCATAAAACAGAAAATAACTAAAATACATAAAAATATAAATATTTTTAGCTTTGACATATATTGACAAGATGGCTAAAATCATTTTTGATTACAATTAAGTATTTTTAAAGCATTTGCCGCATACAAAAATCATAACAGATGTAGAGAGCGAAACATGCTTCAGAAACTGTTTAGTAAATGTTTAATTAAAATAACTGAAACACTAGTATTGGTCATTTTAGTATTTTTACTTTTCTTAAAACTAATTAGTAAAAATATTGTTTTTTAAAAAATAGGCATTGACTAAATTGACTTTCACAACTGAATTCTGTTTTCATCCCACAAACCACAAAATTGTTTCTGATTAAAAATGCTCAATAATTGGTTATTGAACGTTTTTAATTGTTTCTTATACGCTTTTCAATGACAACGATCTTCGAATTGAATATATCTACTTGATATTTGCTTCATGTATAAACAAATGTACAATGGTTATACTGTTTGATACTGCGTGGTTATTATATTATATTTTTTCGATTACTGTTTCGAAAAATTTTTGTGGAAGTAAAGAAACAATAAATGAAATGGAAGCGATTGAAACACAATTTTATAAACTGACTTTAGAAATTACTAAAACAACAGCTAATGGCACAACAGTATCAGAAATGGTAAAAATAAAATTTAAATAATATAATAGCCATCTATTTCTAGTATATTATCTTAATATTGAAGATAATAACGAAAACAAATATATAGAATTGGTACTAAGAATGACCTACTTTCGAACCGGTAACAAAATCAAACAAAACATTTACAAGTTTATCCTGTACACGAATCAATAACAAATGATTTTTTCATCGTATAGATCACAAACATTTCTTTAATTAATGTTGATTTTTGCTTATGGTGTTGGCATCATCTACCGAACGCTGAAATATAGAAAGATCCAAAAATGTAAAAGGTTCGAAAAAAAAATGTTTTGTACCTCGGCACTCTGAATATGGTGCATCGTCATAAGAAACAACCAAAAATGAATAATAATGATTCATGGGACATTTTTGACCAGAACTTTGTTTTTTTATAGGGTGAAAAGAGATAATTTCTGAAAATTAGGTGTTTATGAACAGTGCGAACAAAATCTCCGATACTGGCCACCTTGTATCAATCCATTATTATATTTTATATCGACTTTTTTTTATAAATTATATGTATTCATTAATGATCGTACTGTAATTTGTAACATTTTCGAATTAGTCCTCTGATCAATAGTAATCTTTCAATAATCTTGTATTTAAAAAAATATATCAACACATTCATTTTTTTCAACACGGTGCTATTGCCTAGCTAATTCCGAAAAATGCGCGTATCTACAAGTGTAACGGGTAAATGCATATTTTATGACGTTTGTGTGTCAACAGAGAACGCACACAGAAACATAATAAAAATGCGCTCCGATAAGGGTTTTTAAATTCGGCGCCGAATCGCGTATATGGATCAAATTTACATTCCCGTGTACATTGGTCATCCTGTCCTGCGCTTTCTTCTCATTAGTATCCCGTGCTTAAATCATGGCAGCAAGGTTTTTAAGGAAATTGGTACGTATTAAAAATCCAAAATCCATTAGTCGGTAGGAAATTTCATTTTCATGTGTAGGTATTTTCACCGATTGATTAATGTTATTTACACCGCGTATCAAATGTCATATGTTTCGGTATCGATTAAATTTCATGAATGATGACAAATGTTAATTCGAATTATATTCGGGCCGCGATTACGAAATTCAATGACATTTTAGTAGCAGTTGGGAAGTATATCGGCAGAAATGAGCCGGTCGTGAAAGAAGTACGGGTATTTATATAAAACGACAATTGCGTTTCTATATTACTTGCGTTTTGGTTATGTTATGTAATGACAATTAATTATTCTTATTACGGCAAATAATAATTTTTTGCAGGCATGGTCTCCAATTGGTGCACGAACCTATGCCAATAAAGTACAAAAGTGTACCCTGATCCCAGGAGATGGGATTGGGCCAGAAATCTCTGCTTCTGTACAGAAGATTTTCGCTGCCGCTCAAGTTCCTATAGAGTGGGAATCTGTCGATGTCACACCAGTGAGAGTACGTGTTTAAAAAATTATTGTAATCCATTTTGACATGCAAAACAAACGTTTAAAATACTAATTTGTGACTTTTTATATGACAAATTACATTTTCAAGGGCCCAGATGGAAAGTTTGGAATACCTCAAAATGCAATAGACTCTGTCAATAGAAACAAAGTGGGACTCAAAGGACCTCTTATGACTCCAGTAGGGAAAGGACATCGATCACTGAATCTTGCTCTGCGAAAGGAGTTCAATCTCTATGCCAACGTTCGACCTTGCCGTAGTTTGGAAGGGTACGTTTGGATCTTAAAAACGGAGAACAATCGCAGTGATTTATGTGAATATGTTTCGAAACTTTAGGTTTAAGACCCTGTACGATGACGTAAACGTTGTCACGATTCGTGAAAACACTGAGGGTGAATATTCTGGAATAGAACACGAAATCGTCGAGGGTGTAGTGCAAAGTATTAAATTAATCACCGAAGATGCATCGAGAAGGGTAGCTGAATTCGCGTTTCAGTATGCTATCGATAATGGACGTAAAAAATTGACAGCAGTGCACAAAGCAAATATTATGTAAGATTAAAATGTTTTTTTTTTGCGATTGTAGTCTGTATATCAAATTTATCTCTTGCAGGCGTATGTCTGATGGATTGTTCTTAGGGATGTGTAGAGAAGCAGCAAAAAAGTTTCCTGAGATTGTATTTGAAGAGAAGTACTTAGATACTGTTTGTTTACAAATGGTACAAGATCCGTCTCAGTATGATGTGCTTGTTATGCCGAATTTGTATGGTGATATCCTTTCTGATATGTGTTCTGGATTGATTGGTGGACTTGGTCTTACGCCTTCAGGAAATATAGGTTTGAATGGCGCACTGTTCGAATCAGTAAGTACTGGTTTAATATTTTATTTAGTAATCGATTAGGTAGGAATTAGTATTGAAATTTTATTACTCAAGCTATCAAACTATCTTATTTTTCATACGGAATATATCAATTTGTCATTTGGTATTGGAAAAACAACTTTTTTTAGAAAATTTTCCGAAACTATGGATTATTGTTGAATTCATTCATATTTTCCCCAGTAAACAAGAAGGTGTAGGTAATTTATTTTGAATAGGTCCATGGAACGGCTCCCGATATTGCTGGCCAAGATTTAGCCAATCCTACTGCCCTTCTTTTGTCAGCTGTCATGATGTTACGGTACATGGGATTCCAAGATAAAGCTCTTCAGATCGAAAAGGCTTGTTTTGAAACAATTAAAGAAGCCAAATTTCTTACAGGCGATTTAGGCGGCAAAGCAAAGTGTAGTGAGTTTACAGATGAAATCTGTCGTAAGATCGAAGCCTTGAAACACTAATCTAATTATATTCGTATTGTTAAGTGATATCTTTGTGACAACAAAATTGTTACGGTGAGCATACTGGAGCATGTAGAACAAAGTCATATTTATGTCAAAAATGTTAATATGTTTTTCGATGTTAGTGACCTCTATAAAACGAAATTGTATTATCGTACTGATTTTTGGTTCTTGCTTGATTGCCCTCAAATCAAGTGTACATTATTCAAATGAAAGTATCGTTGAAATATTTATCATAACAGCGACCATCGTTGTCATTCAAATTTTTTTTGAAAAGATTCAACCGAATCTCATATTTCAGACGTTGTCATTTATAACATTCAAAAAGTATCACTTGTCAATAAAGGCGAAAACAGGTAGTGAAATTCTAATATAAAAATTTGTTTTTCGTTTTTGTTAGTATGTTCCTTCATTTATATACATATATTATTTTTATATATAAATTTAGTCATGAGTTTCAGTATTGTTTTTCGTCGTTTTTTTACCATTACAAAAAAATTTCTACATCGATTGGTTTTCGTACTCTACACAAATGTTTTCACCTTCGATGACTATCGACCATTAAAAAGTATACACTTATGTTTATATATACACGCTTATATGTATGTATATAAAATAATCGGTAGCAATTGCCTTTTAGTAAATAATGTTTAGTCGAGTCTATGTATTTGAAATGAAAAAAAATCACCTGGACTATTTTCGACTATAACGAATTGTTATAAATAAAATTGTTTAGAATGTTTACAATGAACAAAACATAACTATGAACAAGTTCTTATGTAGATGTAATTTTAATCTAATTCACCTGTACAATAAGGAATATTTATTGTTGATCTTTATTAATGAGTTTTGAATGCCAAATAAACATTTACATAGTCAAATATTAATATGTTTTTATTCATTTATTTATACATTGACTGTTTTATTTTAATGCTGACTTTTAAGGTGTTTAGATTGCAATATTTTATATATTGCTGGAACTTTTGTCGTAAACAAAAACTGATAATTTACTTTTGTTCCATTTTGTTAATTTTGATGAATGTTGCAGTTTGAAGCAAGACTTCATTTTCATCCGACTGAGGTTATTACTCTTGCTCTTGTGATTAAAAGTGAATACTCATTTTTATCTAAATGATTGTTTTGTCTGATTTGATGCTTGGTTTATTTTAATATTCTGAAATACATTATTTTTTACTCATATGTTTATAATTTCATGTGTATATATATATATATAATTCTGTACCAATTAATCTTTCCTTTTTAAAAAAAATACTGAATTTAAACATTATCGGCATTTAATATGGAAAAAAATAACGTTTAGATTATAACCAATAGACAGAATTAAAAAGTTTACTTTTGCATAAACTGACCCGTCAAATATATACCATCGTTTAGTTTAAATTCTAACAAATGCTGTTTGTTCTGTTGGTTGAACAACTATAATGAGAGACTATCTAAGACTATAATGTTTATTTAAAAAATATGAAAGAAATTTTTTTTACAGTATAGGGATTTATTTTTTTGTTAGGTTACGTATTATAATAGAATGTAGTTGTACAAGTTTAAAAAGTCAGTGTGCTTTGGTGATCAATTATGCCGCACGACGGTTCTACGCGAATTCTCCTTACCCAAGATTTATGATTTGTATTCAATTTTTGTGTGTAAAAAGTAATTATTTATATGTGACAACAGAAGTGTATATATAGGTCTCATCATGTTCGGTGAGTACGTATTTAATTTTCATTTTTTGAAAAATACGTTATGATTGCTGGTTATAATTGTAAATGACATGACATTGTTATTATTTTATTAAACAGGAATAAAATACAAAACATGTGGGCAATATTGGGCTGTATTGTGATTAAGATTATTACTTATTTTTCTCCGTGTTTTTATGCGTACTGTAATTGTATTCAAAATATATTTCATATATATATGTATATATATATATATATATATATATATATATATATATATATATATATATATAGTGTCTTGTATTATCGTTTCATAATTTTCTGGAATATTTTAATTTTGTTATGTAATCAAATGTAACCTTTTCACTATCATAACATGATAAAATGTACTAATTGTAATATTGTTTTCATCCAAGTTTAATAATTAGTAAGTAAATTTTAAATATCCAGCTCTTGCTTGTATTTCGATTCTTTGTACAATTTATTATATTTTGTATAGACGTTTTATACAATCGTGTATTTTTGAGCTGTAAGATTGTTATGTAAAGATTGTATTGAAGTGATTTACCAGTGTTCAATCCGTTTTTATATTAAAGGTTTTCTGTAACTAATATTCATTCAAACATGTAGATGTAAGACTTAGATAGTAGTACATTTTTATGATTGTAAGTCAAAATTAAATTCCATAACATGTATCTCGTTATTACATAATACCAAAATAGATAGAATATGCTGTACACTCTTCATAACTATTGGAGATACTGTCGTATTATTAAGTTGTATATGTATGTATGTATATATATATATATATATATATATATATATATATACACTTGTATTTGTATGTTTTTATATATTGATTGATTTGAGTCTGTATAGAAAAATGGATATGTCTCGATTTCCATGCGGGTTTTTTTACTTGGAAGAAAACCGCGTGAGTACGGCAGTCGGAAAAAATTCTAAAGAAAAAAAATATAATACTGATTACTTGTCTTTACTGGCTTATTACGTGTTGTATCTTTGAGTGCTAGTAATGTTTCGCTTCGAACTTTCGACATAACTTGTATGATCGGAAAGTAATACGCAGTAACATTGTTCACTGCAAAACAAAAAGGTCAGAATGATGTAATTAGTACAGTTTAATAAGAAATTGGAGTCTCATTGACATAGAATAAATTAAAGATTATAGAAAAATATATTTTCTGATAGCGTATAAAAAGTTTGCGTAAACGGGGGGATTATTTACCGCGTATAAAAAGTATCCCGTAAATCAAAAGATGGGTGTATAGAATATGTTCTTTTATATAACATGCCGTGACCTTTCGAAAATCAACTGTTTCACCATTTTAGTATATTTTTTTTATCACGTAAGTGATTTTTTATATTCTGGTGTAAAAATGTGTGTATTAAATGAATATTCATTCATTACACTTACTGGTATTAGTGCGCTTAGTTTATATTAAATGAGTTTCCATTTTAATGTATTTGCAAAATAGTTTAAAATCGTTTTTTTAAATACCAGTTGGCTCTGTCCCCTACTCGTTACGCTCGCCGACCCCGAAATCTTCTCCCCCCCGCTTTCTGATGCTCGCTCTTTCCTGATAAATAAAAATTAACAAATTACAAACACAAATAATTGCATAAAATGTAAGTCGTAAAATTTTTATTGGAAAAGTTTAAAAAATTAACAACAAAGTATATTGTTAAAATGTGTAACAAATTTTTTACTCTAAAGCTTCAGTCAATACAATAAATCAGTGAATAAATGTCATCAGTTGTATATTGAAATCGTATACACCTCTCTCGTTGTACACCTTGAGAGAGTTTCATACATGTGACTGATATTAACTAATTATTGATCAACCAATCATTGATGATCTGGAAAGGGTAACTTGCTACTTAATGAGTATATAACAGGGGGAGCGGCTTGCGAAGAGGTGGAAAAAATTGATGTTTTATGGAAATTTTACGATAGAATTATTTTTTATATATAGAAAGATATTTATCTTCCAATTGATTTTTTTTTAGTTTTTAAAAAAAGTTACTCTAATAAAATAAGTATTTTGGAATGGATTTGAAATGTTTTAGACGGAATCTTTATTCTATCGCACTATTGTTATTTTCTCTCTTTCTCTTTGCTTATATTGTACTTTATAATTAACTGTAATAATTTTTTCTCTATTTCATAATTTTATTTATTTATTTTTTACTTTATATTCAAATCCCTTAATTAAATTAAATATATTAAAAGCTCATTAATCCAAATTAATTGGAAGAATAGATCATTCGTATTAAAAGCTAACCTTGATTGATGAAACAACAAAAAACCATGATTTAGAGATCAAAATCAGTACAGATATATATATATATATATATATATATATATATATATATATGAAGGCGCGCTGAATCCTTTGAGCTTCAGAAATGTCGACCAATACATTTCGGTCATGTATCAAAACCTCTTTGACTAAATACGGCTCTTTATATTGACTTAATTTTTCTGATTGCCCTCTGGCATCTGCTTCTCGCTAAACTAGAACCATCTGTTGTACAGTATATTTCTTGGGGTTCTTTCGGCTTGAATCGAAACTCGGCTTCTACTGAAGTTGATTTATTCTACGAAATGTTAACCAACTTTTCAGTTCTAAATCGATCATTTCTTCCTCTTCATCAGTCTCCTCCATAGCTAATAGTAGCTTGTTTTCTAACTGTTGATGAATTAGTTTAGTTCATATATACGCCTGCAATTCATCAACATGGTAGCAGAGCGTGGTTCCTCTTGAGTGGGCTTGTTTGGTTACAAAAGTGAACATTGACAAAAAAAAACGCGGAATTAATGCGTGGTAGTCTGATTCGTTCACTGGAAAAATTCTTTTTTGTTTTTTAACGGCATAAAAATTGAATTCCACGAAATTGAAAAGTTGCAAGGGGCTGAAAACTGGAGCATCTGGAAGTTCACGGTAAGGAATTTGCTGCGTGGAACCGAGCGAGCATACGAGGTCTGCAACGCCGAATTGCAGAAGCCGAAACCGTTGGCGGCTGATGCGTCTGCTGCTAAAAAAGATTCGTACAAGATGAATTTGAAAGTGTGGGATAAGGCAGATCGTGCTGCGTGTCAAATCATCGTGAAAACTTTGGAGTGAAAGATAATCGCGTTGCTGGTGACGTGTGAAACTGCGAGAGAAATGTGGCGCAAGCTGCATGCTGTGTATGAACAACAAACAAAACAAGCTACTCACACTGTTCAAGCTGAATTCTTTAGTTTTAACAAAAATCTTTTAACATTGTAACGCACATAGCTATGTACGAAGGATTGATTTTGCGCATGCAACAGTTGAACGTGAAGCTGAATGAGTCGGTCGCTGGTTGTCAAGTTGTTGGATTCGCTTCCGGATGATTACGAAAGTCTACAGTAGGCTTGGCGGGCGCGACCTGAGAATCAACAAACCCTTGACAACTTGGTGGGAGTGCTGACCTCCGATAAAAAAAACGTCGGAAACAACAAGCTGAAAAGCAGGAAGAGTTGGTGGCATTGATGGTGAGTAAAGCTAAAATCCAAGGGAAGAGAATCAACAAAAACAACAGCCGGACAAAGAAATCAGCTGATTCGAATGTTGGAAACAAGGGCCCGGTTTTTAGATGCTGTCGCTGTAATGGCATTGATCATATTCGTCGCAACTGCAAAAAGGGGGAGCAACCCAGGTCAGGACCGCCGAAGGATGAATCGAAGGACGAGGCGTTTATCTGCGAGACTCTCGGTACGGAAAACGACAATTTGTGGATTGTGGATTCTGGCGCAACGGATCATGTGACACATCACAGAGAGTGGTTTTCCTCGTTTGAACGATTTGTGATTCCGATTAAAATATACATTGGAGACAAATCGATGATGAATGCTTTTGGAAAGGGTACGATTAAATTTGAAGCTCTCGTCGATGGAAAGTGGATGTCGTGTCACATGGAAAACGTCCTGTACGTGACAAGTGCGCGTAGAAATTTGTTTTCTGTAATTTCAACGGTCGATACTGAGACAGTCACTCTCGATATGTTCGGTTGTGTTGATGCTGGATATTCAATAAAATAGTTTTCATGATAATGAATTAGTTTAGTTCATATATACGCCTGCAATTCATCAACACTAACGCATTCCAGGAATGAAATCCAAATGACAGTTCGCTTGGTGTCTTCTTGGTCGTTTTATTATCGGTATTGTTGAAAGCACACTGAAGATCTCCAATCTTTGCCTTCCTTCATTTGACCAAGTTCTGAAATCATTAGTCGCGGTCCTAACTTTCCGCTTACCTATTCGCCCTTGGAGTTGTTATCTTGATGTGTTTGATTCCACTGTCTTCACAAAACTCTTCAAATTCTTTTGAGGTAAATCCAGTTATTCCATCTATGATAAGGCGGGTAGGAGATCCTACTGTCGTATTTATACTCTTTATAAAGTTAATTACTGATCGCGATTTTGTATTTCTAACGGCCTTAAGCATCACAAATTTGGTGAATTATCGACATAAACGATACTCTATTTAATACAGAGTTTAAATATGTGACATAATACACGGCGATTGTGATAAAACATATTTAATAAATTAGATTCAAATATACATATAACTTTATATTGATATTAAATTTTTCACTAAATAATTGATTCTAAATTAGATGTTTCGATTTATGATATTTATTTAATTGTATTAATATTCGCTGTAGATATGAAGTACCAAATGAAATAAATAAAAAATACTTTTGATGGGTCTTCCAAAAAGCATTAAAATAATACACAATATATTTTATTTTCATATGTATTTTTTATTCTAATAGTGCAGTCATTACACACTTATTAACAAATGTTGGTGATTTATTGAGCTGAATTTAAAAAAAAAATGTACATTGACTTTATCATCGGCTGAAAAAATGACAGAATCGATATATATATTGTAAATAATGTTATTTCATATGAAATAACTGGACAAATGAAGCATACAAAAAATATATTTATTTCTTGGTCGAATGAGAATTAATTTATTACTCATTATTGCAATCGTCTTCGAGTTTTCATTGTTTGACATTCGTGCCGTATTCAGGATAGCTTGTAACTGATTTTAAAAGAAAAAAAAATGACACAATCAGTTTCAAGTCACAAAAGTGGCACAGGTATTGAAGCTGCTCGTGCCGAATTCAGTGAATAACGATGAAAAATCGAAGAAAATATTAATTTTAATTCACCTATAAATCAATTAATAGATTTTCGAGTTTGTTGTAACTTATTCTTTTCGTTGTATTCTTTAGAATTGTTTTTCTTACAGTCTGTTTTACAGGAAATTAACAGACTGAAATAAAAGCAGGTATTGAGAAGACATCACAAAAGAATATTTAGTCAAATATCGATTCTATTATTTTTTTCTTCCAACGTACGTGTGTATATACATTACAGTATATTAACAGTACTCTTACAGACAATATTAACAGTTCTGTTTTCCACTATCTGTATTATTTTTTTTTTTTATTAATTTTATTAAATATTTATTCATTACGGTTGTTTCTATAAAACGAAACGTACGGAAATGTTAATAATACACTTTCAAGAAATATAAAATACATTTTCGATTTTTAAAAAAATCAAACTGTCGTATCATTCAATTCAGTTAAATGAAGCAACTTTATATAAAGTAATAAATAAATAAAAGTTTGGTATCACAGATTTCAACTATATGTTATGTACAATAATAATAATTAATGAATACGTCTAAACCACAAACACAAAATTAATATAAAATTGCCAGTGAACTAGTAAATAAATTAACGTTTCTCACTTTTCTATATATTCCTATATTATGTATATATTTATTTATAGATGTAAAAAAATTATCAATAAAAATAATAATCATAATAATTGTAAACAATGTTTCTTAAGACACTCAAAAACAAATAACATATTTTATTTTTTTATATTTACGAACTACGATTTTTGTTGTAGTAATTTACTATAATCCTTTAATCAAAATTATGTTTATATAATATACTCGGTAAAATATGTTAATAGTACGTGGATAATAAATCCGTTTCGTGAATGGATGTACATACAGCTGTACATAAAATCATTCATACACCGAATCAATCAAATGTCTTTTTCGTATAGATTCAAAGTATGTAAATATTTTATGTTGTATTGTTTAATTTTTGGACTTGACTAGACATTAGTATTACAACAAAGTTAAGTTTCAAGAAAGTTTTTTGTTTCAAACTGTTTTGTCTTTCTGTTCGCTTGTCATTTTGTCATTTCATCAGAATTTTTGAAGCCACTGTTTTTGAGTTATTAGTTTCTGCGGTCAGTGTTGTATTATATATATATATATATATATATATATATATATATATATATATATATATATATATATATATATATATATATATATATATATATATATATATATATATATACTATAAATGTTCCAGTAAATATATACATGCATATCAGTTTATGCATAAAATTGACAAAACCGTATTCGTTAATTTTTTTAAGTGCAGGAATGAAGGTAGATCGACTACCACAGTATAAACATAGAAACAATTTCAAAGGCAGCTATGTATTTTGTCCTATACTCATAGGGTATGTACTGATAATTGATCTATGATTGTGCAAAAATCCAAGGGTGTACTGTACTTTTGTAAGTCCTGACGCATGTTCAAGCGTATTGCCAGATATTATAAAAAAGCGTGCTGTGATTTAAAAGTTAAGAATCACTGAAATCAACAAACAGTCATATGTAGAATTTAAAATTTAGTATGCGCAGAATTTTAATTGCCACAGATATTTTTTTTATATCCAATCTTAAGATCAAAACTTGAAGAATAATGGCTTTAAAGTTTCTAATAACATGACTTCAGAAACGACTAATATTATTGGAAATAAATAAAAAACAAATGACAAGAAATTATTAATATGAACAACTTATGTATTAATAGATTTTAATATTTGATAGACCGTAATTATTAGTTTCAAATGGTTATACTTTGATCTTTCTTACTTTGTTGTAATATTTCATTGAATTTTATTGTTTTGCGAATTTTTTTTATACTTTATTAATAATAGTAACAGATTGATTTTTAAATTTCGATCGCAATTTTTGATAGAAATAATTTGAGAATTGAATACGATTTAGGTAGATGTTTCCGATTAAACACTAACTAAAGGTATGGGATTGTGCTGAGAATATTTATTTGTTATTCTGTTTCAGTTTTTTCACTCCCGTCTTGATATATTTTGTAAGTGTTCAAAAATGATATCGTAATCGTTACTATTTCGTTTTTCCGTATGCCAAGTATTGTGATTTTTTTTAGAAACATTGGAACCACACTCGAGTTCTTGTTTAGATGATCTTAATTCCAGAATGGCTTCAAGTCCTTTGTTCCATGCCACGAGAAGTATACAGAATAGTAATAACTAGCAATTTTGTATAGTTCATTTTTGTCATTCGTTTTTAATTTATTTTTATTAGCGTTTTAAATTCTGATATTCTAAAAGTTCAAATACGTCACTGTCGTATACTTTAACAAATGAATTATTCACTCATCTCATAAACCATAAAAACAATACCGATTAGAAATGTTCAATAAATGGTTACTGGTAATTTTTGATTGTTGCTTATGCGCATTTAAATGTTAATGGCGTCCTCTTCAGAGTGCTAAGATACAGAATAATTTGAGAGAAGTACAGGAATATTTTTCTGTACCTTGGTGTTGTGAGGATGATGACATCGTGATCGATACACGTATGAGCAACAATCACAAATGATCAATAATCATTTATTGAACATTTCTAATAAGATTTTTTGGGCTTAAATTATAATGCGAATGTCTAATAGACCAACACATTTAAATAATAAAATAAAAAAATGTTTGACTTTCGAATTGAAAATAAAATAAACGAATCAAGTGTCCGATTCAGTTTGTGTACAGCTGTACGTCAATAAAATACTGACGGTTAATCCCCATTATGAATATTAATTTCTAGATTACATTTAAAAAGTTGGATATTTTTTTCTCAATACTGAACGATTTTCTTCATATGTGTTTAGGAATTATTATATTTTAATGTATGAGGGAAATAATTTGATGAAAATTATGATGGATCCTAGTAGCTATATACGTTTGTTTTTATATATTTTATTTTTTACTTATTTACGTGAACTTTTGATATCAAGCGATTAGCTAATTATGTAAAAATTGTACTTTGTATTTTCTTTTCAAAATGTCTATTATCTAAGGGAAAATGTATAAACCAGAGTCTTAACATTCAATTACTAATGCGTAACAGTAATTAATGGTCGTGTTTGTATATATGTGTGTGTGTATATATATAAAAAGAGAAATAAAACATACTAATCGTTTATAAAGTGAGTGTGTAAGACTTATCTGTAAACGAGTTGTCGTTTAATTCATCTAGTTTTATTATTTTGGCAATGTTCAAAATTACAAAAACACCTATTTTGGCATGTTATGGCATGTATAATTATAACGACGGTGTGCAGTAACAGTGCATGGTTTTTGATTTCATTTCATTCTTACTCGCGTCTGTTACTGCCGTCCCATCGAACAAACAAATAGACAGGACAACTTTTTATGAAAAGTTAGAAACTTAACAAGTTGATGCGATTGTTGGTTTATCAGCTGATTGATTGGTTTTGTTGAACGATTTAGAATAGTAGTAATAATACCTCTAATTATTTATCGTTTAAAAAATATCCCAATGACAGTAAAATACAAACAATTATTTCTTTTTCGAAAACATATAACAGGTAAACATTTTTTGTGCATCTCTCAATTATTTTTTTTGTTCATTAAGTTTAGGTTAATTATCGATTAATTAATCTTAACACTTTGTTTATTTAAAAAACACAGAATAGTGTCACTATTTAGTACAGCTTATTAAGCTTACCACTATCAATAATTATGATTGTTTCATCATGCATGTGATTTACTATATTACAACTTTCATGTAATCGGATGACATTTATATTCGTTAAACATCAATTACTTGAGCCAATAATTATATATAGAAAAGAATATTCGTGTTTGCATACAGAAAAGTGTTTCGCTATTTTACACAGAATCTCCAGACATTGTTTTAATATATAAGTAGATAATGACGTGTAATTTTTCATTTACTCTTAAAGAATACACATGGAATACATAGATTGTCCGAAACAATGTACGTAAGTGTGGACCACGGTTGTGTGTGTACACAGGTATGGTAACGAATAGCAATTTTAATGACGAAAACGGTATCGCTTATTGATCGATCTTTTTTATTACGATTTCCGCCACTATGCGGTACCGCCCGTAGAGGGATACACTTCTATCTAACCATATCTTACTTGTCACCGCTGTCATAATAATAGTGTAATTGCAATAATAGCGCTTTCTCCTAATCGAATTTTCATGGAAGTTGAGTATTAAAAGATAAAATGTCATAGGATATTAAAAGATGATAAATGTCGCGAACTTATACATATTTAACAATTTTCTGTGTTAATACATATTTAAAATTTACGCTATACTGTGCAATATAAGGGAGAGAGAGTGTATTCCTTTATAGGCGGCGTCGCGTGTTGGCGGAGATTATTAAAAAGTTCGACCAACAAGCGATACCGTCTTCAGACCGTCGTTGCCACACCTGTATGCAAGACCGTGGCGTGGACTAATGCTCTGATCAAAACAGCTTCGTATTTGGCGATCGTCTATCATCGTTGACCGAAAAAGAAAGAAATATAATTTATCATACGTTAAA
>CM068315.1:14526509-14704009 GCA_034766995.1 Acanthacorydalis orientalis | reverse complement strand
ACCTTAATTATTTGAAAGCTTATGATTAGCCTCTTCCATTTAAGAGAGTATAATTAATAATAGTAATACGAACTTTATGTACATTTTATTTATTAAATAATACTTCAACTATAAAATTATTGACAAATATAGACATCATAAATATTAGATATTATTATTAATATTTATTCTAAAAATTTCATTAGAAATTTAAGAAATGCAAATATATTTTCCTATAGATATATATTATTTAAACTATAAGGAAATAAAACAAAGATGGCAATATGAAATTTCTTGTTTAAGAATAATTAATTATCGTAATCAGAAGTTTGTTAAAACGTTAAATTAACCTACATTTAAGATAGAAAAGAACAAATTAAATGTCTTTAATGTGTTAGAGTGGCTATAAAATACAATCGTACTCATAAAAAAATATATTTTATGTTGTTGAGCGAAATAAGAATTTCACATTTTATTGAAACTCAAATTTATCTTTCTCTTTTAAGTAAATAGTTGGTATATACGTGTTTATTTATTCAATATTTTGCACATAAAGATATTTGCATAAATGCTCCATTAAAAAATGAAATTGTACTTATAAATGAAATCATGTAAAACTGTCTTTTACAAGTATATATATATATATATATATATATATATATATATATATATATATATATATATATATATATATATATATATATATATATATATACTGCTAGGATTGTGCACCAGACTGAGATAGACAAAACGTCATGTTTATTTTGCTTTTACTTGATCTTTTTGGAAAAAAATACGAAATTGTATACACTATTTTACCGTATATATGTATAGCTGCACGTGAATAACTGTCTTTTACGATTAATTACTTATATTTAAATAATCTATGATGATATAATACAGATATAATTAAGAATAATACATTGTAAATAACATAGAAAAAACGTAATATAATCTGATCTTACTTGATATTCTGTTAAGAAAAAATATACTTAAGTTATATATATATACATACTAAACAACAGAAACTAAATACATTTATTTTTCTAAGTAGATAATAAAGTAAGATCTAGATATATATATATATATATATATATATATATTTTTGTATGTGTGTATATATATATATATATATGTCTATATATATTTGTGTATATATATATATATATACATATATATATATATATATATATATATATATATATATGTTTGTATATATATATATATGTTTGTATATATATATATATATATATATATATATATATATATATATATATATATATATATATATATATATATGTTTATATATATATATATATTTGTATATATATATATATATATAAGGAAAAATATATTTTATTAAAGAGATATACGTAGAAAAATATAAGATACATAATAATTTAGAAAGAGAATACTTTTAATTATTTACAAGACAATTTTATTAAAAATAAATATATTTTGATTTAACAATAAATGTTTTTTCATGGTTTAAAAAAATATATTTACCTCCACGAATTTTTTAAAATCAAAATATTTGAATTAGCTGATTCAAATTCGATTTAATTGTGACTCAAGTACATGTTGAGTACTAAATATTATTTGGTTGTTGACATAAAATGATCAAAGAATCATCATGAGCCAGAATGAAAAACTAATAATATTTGTCCTATTTGTTTATACTTAATTGTATAACTAATGTATAATTTAAGAAAAAATAATACAACAAAACTACCATATAGCTAAGAGACTTTTGGTACTTGCCAGGCTCTAAAGATAATGTCATCTCTATCTAAATGCATATACATAAGCAATAATCAAAACAATAAACAATCAATACAATTCTGATACTGTAGTTAGATTCATTTGAACTATTTTTTTACCGTATAAATCACATTTTTCCGATCAAAAATGTTCAATAAGTCATTATTGATAATTTTTGCTTGTTGTTTATGCCTATTCGATAATGATGCATAATTATGAGCCTCAGAGCATTAAGCCATGTTGTATATCACTTGTATATATGTACACTGTTATAAATAAATGTAAATAATAAATGATTATATTTATAAAGTTGTTTTCTTTTTTCTTTTGTTTTTCCAGTATAGGCATGGGTGTATTCTAAAGCTTACTTGCTAACTAGACGATATATTGTTATAAATTTATATAAATAATAAAATGGTTCTACAGTGAAGTTGTTTGTTTTGTTCTTCTTTTTTGTGTTTCCCTTATAGGTTTACGATATTATCCCATCCGTTTTAATATATTATGTGATTCCATGAGCGAAAGAATGTAGAAAATATTTTTGATATATTGAACATTTTCTCATTCATATATTTGTATGTTGTAAGATAAAAGCAACCTTTACACGTATAATTCTCCGAGCGGATTTAGATCGACTTCGCATTCACCAAAATTGTGGTTTAAGTCTGTACATGCAAACAAAAGAAAAGTCAAAGATTATGTAAGAGGTGAAGGATAAAAATAAATGAAAATGTATATATGCATTTCAGTTTTTTTAACAAAGTTTTGACCGGTATTCGAAAACCACAGTTCTTGCGCACGGTTAAGATTGTATGTGTAAAGGCAACTGAAGACAAGCTATGTTATAAAATACTAAAAATGTGACACTGAATTTATATATATATATCTAATGTATGATGCATGCATGTATCTATATCATGTATGTATGTATAATTCTCACCTGTACTCCAGACGAATATTTGTTCTGTATACGGCTGATACGGTAGAGAAGAAGCCCTGCAGATAGGAACAATAAAAGTAATAAAAACGTGCTGACTAACATGAGCAGGTTGTGTCTTGGCATCTGCGATATATTGATGTAGTTCTCACGTAATCGCTCGAGTATCCTCTCAGCTGGACCACTTTTCACTGTTGGTTTGCTGATAGGTTTCTTCGCTGTCATGGATATTGTTTTTTGTGTTTGTACTGTGATAAGAATAGATAAGTATTAGAAAATATCGCAGATGGTTACAGTAAGAGTGAAATTATTATACATCAAGATTGCCACAAGATATAGCCAGGCTCGTTAAATTTATTGAGAATGAATTTATAAGCATGATTAAATCTAGTGGCACATTACGCTCTACTAACAAACGAGATCTAGTTGTTTATTTAATAAAAAATTGAGCACGGTCTACTGTATATATTTTGTTCCTATATTTATGTGATTGAAAATAAAGTGTTTTCTTTTTCAGCGTTTTTGTAATGATATATTTTGATTTTATATTTTCATGTACTTTGTATACTAATTATTAAAAATGTTGAAGATAATACACTGAATTGAAAAATATAAGATAGTCTCAAACTTGTGACAACTTTCAATTTCATTAATTGATTTTAGATGAATCATAGAAATCAGTTACTTGACTGTTTGCATTACTATTTACTTTATTAAGAAACTAGTCATATATATTTTATATATATATATATATATATATATATATATATATATATATATATACTTGACTATATATACACATCTTTCATTTTGCTGCTTTAGAAAAAATCTAAAAAGTATGTCCACAATGAATTATGGGTAAATAATTATATTAAGTAGCTTTATATTGGGGGACACTCCCAATAATGTAGCTAATCAAATTGATAATTTCTTACAGAAAAATATGGTATCAATTTGATACTTTCTATATTAAGTAATAATAAATACTTGAATAGAAATTATAAGTACATAATTACTAGACTTAGTTATTGTATGTATACCTTATTATGAAATTAAATAAAGAATAATAAAAGTATGTATTTTTTTTATTTTCTGCAAAACTCACTTTCTGGTTTCATTGCGATTTCCTCCAGAAGCGTTTCACTGATAGGCGATGAGGTAATATGACGGTGATCTGAAGGGCTGCTCGGCGATTCGTTGCCGCTTTGTGAACTGCTGTCTTCTTCTATGCTGCATTCAGAAGCTTCGACGTCAGCAACTTGTAGTTCCTGCAATTCAAGAAAACATTCAAGATTTGTCATTCTTTTTTAAAAAAGACTGCGATAATTTTTTTTTGCATTAAAATAGAATTTTTGTACGTTTGATTTAGCAAAATTTAAAATACATATCTTTATTGTTAGCTATATGTATAGTTAACAAGTAATATTTATTATTTAAAAAAAGTTTACCGTTGAAAATTTGGTATTTAAAAAAATATTGTACTAAACTTGGTGGTTCTCTTAAGGTACGGTTATTGGGGTTTTAGGGTGCTTTGACTTCTTAAGTCATTAGCGTCAGGTGGTTCTCTTAAAAAACATGTACTATATAAAGTCAATATATCTTAAATATATATATATATATGAGATTATTCTCTTCTTCATTCAAAAGCTGCATATAAAATTTAAAATCGATTCTCTGTATCAGTTGAAATAAATTAAATTTTGAATATTTTTATGTTGACTTTTATTGGAAAGTATCACATTATTGAATATAATAACAAAAAAAATTTTAAAACAATTCAGCAGTTTCAAATAGTTTGAATATGGTTCGTTACAGACGAACAGTTGTATAATTTTTTATCAGGTTTCACTGTGCCATTAAACAGAAATTAAATTTATCTTTTCAATATGTTTACACTTACTTTCGTAGGAAAATATCACAATGTCGGAAAATAGTAGCAAAAAATTGAGAATTTATTACAATTTCTTGAGTCTAACTAATGAATAGATGAACGTTTGTATACATTTTTGATTAGGATTCACTGTACCTTTTCAGAGTAATTACATTCTATATTTACAAATATGGCTGAATATTATACATGTATGTATATATATATATATATATAAATTCGGTTTCATTTCAACTGAATGTGGTATTATTGTTTTGGCTGTTTTTTGATTAGAAAAAAATAAAGTACACACAATATATATATATATATATATATATATATATATAAACATGCACACTTCAGTAATATGGATCTGTTTTATTGTTATTATTGCAAAAACTAGTTGTTTCCACAGAAATAGCATTGAGAATACTTAGAACGCTCGTAACATTTTACAAATAATATTTAACGTGTATGTTCTTATAACTATTTAATACAGAAAAATCTAGAGATATAAAAACATTTTGTGGTTTATGAACCAGAAAAAAGAATTCATTCATTCAAAAAAAGTGAATTTAGACAGTGTTAATACTTTATTATGATGCCAAGCCTTTTCTGTAATTTCTTTATCTGATAATTTTTTAATAAATATTTAATTACAACAATTACTTGTCACTTTTTGTTGAATATTGAAATCAAAAAAAGAGTAATAAATGGAAGAATATTTTAATTAATAATATTACTGTAACAATAGCTGTTATAATAGATGAAAGAAATATAATCATTTACATATTCTCGCTCTCTCTCTCTCTCTCTCAAAATATATATATATATATATATATATATATATAAATACATACATACATACATACTCGTACATATATATACACATGACATATACATACAGTACATTTCATGTCTGTCATATTACTGTGTACCTATATCTCTGATACTAATTAATACATAATAGAAACGTGTTGAATTAAAATGAATATCTTGACCATACTCTCCTTAAAAAAAAATAATTAGAATATAATTTATCATCATCGATAATACGGTTAGATTGTAACAGAAAGAAATACGTAGTATTAAGCATCAAGATAGCTGAACAAAACAATATCTATAAATTTGGTTTCATTTGAATTGCCTGAAACTGGTGTGTTTTCAACAAATTACAAATGTGTAACAATTGTTTTACTCTGAAGCTTCTGTGAAAACAATATTTTGAATAATTTTTTTATCAGTTTTATACTGAAATCGAATACTCCTTTTCGTTGAACTTTGTGAGAGAGCTACATACATATAACTGATGTCAATTAATCAGAATAGAGACCACACGATCTCCACGAACCAATCAGAACACGAATATAATTTCCAAATAGTGTGTACATGACTGATTTTTAATTATAGAGATATACGTAAATATTATATTGTTTATTATGCATCTTTACGTTTATTATTGTAAATAGTAGTTGTTATTTTTATAGAGGTGACATTTACAGTACTCAATACGCTTGTGAAATTTACAAATAACCTTTAATAACTATGTCCTTATTAGTATTGAATAAATATAAATGAAAAATATATAAATTTAATTATATATTAAAAGAAAATTATTGCAATAAAATATATCCTCGTAAATTCTATTTATTGGACTATCTGTTTACTGGACATCTTTCTTTCCTTACTTAATACTATCATTGAAACAGTTCTATGCTCCAAACATATAATAGAATCAATTTTTCCACTTACTTTTCCAATCGGTATAATTTCTACTGAATGAGACAGTTGCGCTGACTTCCACACCGTCGTCATGAATTTGAACGTCGATTCCCTCGACAATAACGATCCGAAAACGTGCTTGTCATCGGTCGTGACGACGCCGACGGCGTTCGGAATTATACGAGCCATTTTCTCCTTATTTATTTCTACTACTGACAGAGCGGGTATTAATAACTGAAAGCAAATATAGATGAACATTATTCTTTAATATTACGATAGCTTACACACTTATATTATTGAATAAAACACTATTGACTGAATGTTGTACACACGAAAAAAAATAAATAGATTGTCGTACAAAATTTACTTGCGAATTTATGGTGATGAAAACAAGTAAATGAAAGATAAAATAGAGTAAATAATTGACAAATAAATATATTCCATGTTTTGTCAAGTTTGAAACAATTAGAAACAATTGAAATGATTGTTTATTGTCGACGAACGAGTTGTTGCTATGGAAACGAAACGTTTCTAGCAGACATGCGGAATGTCAAAAGGAGTTTTTTTTTGTTTCGAAAAAATAGTTATTTTTTCACTTACTTTTGTCACATATCCAAACACATTTGAATAAAATGCGAAATAGTTTTTTGTTATGTACAGGTGCCCTTGGAGTAAAATATCAGCCACCAGTGCGCATGAATAATCTGAAAGAAATCGTATGTAATTAAATACATAAATATTTCAAAAAATACACTTTAATTTTCAATAAATATGGAATAAAAAATTCGTTTGCAATCAGATTTTTCGTTCTAGACTCAAATGTTCGGCAATATGTTAAGTTTAAATGGAGTAATATAAAATACTATCATTTTAAATATTCAATAATTGATTATTGATGATTTTTGACTGTTGCTCATAAAATATAATGTTAATAGCTTCTCTAAATATTCCGTATTGCCATTCTATTATTAGCTGTTCATTGTCATTATCCATATTCAAATGGTGGGCATTTTACAAGTACTTTTTTATTTACATTTGAAATATCTTTTAGAATGTAATAAAAAGTACTTAAATTTCTTCTTGGCTCTCGGAGGATAATAATATAAACCTAAATGCGCTTAAGATTCAAAAATGTTAGATAATTAATTATTGAACATTTTTAATCGGTGAAAAAAGTATGGTTTCTCAGATCTGTATAAATTCATTAAATACATAAAAATATTTTTTCGTGCATACTATGTTTGAGTCTTATGTTTTACTGTTTACGTTTTCATTTTTATTCTTTTGTCAGAATGTCTGAAAAATGTATTGTTACTGGATACGCACATATTCGAATTTAACAGATAAGCGTTTTATAATCAAGCCGTATAAGTGAAATATAATACGCTGATTTTAGTCCTCTATTTTTCTGATTTGCATGTCACGAATCGGTAACACAAATCCCTATGAACGTATATTACTTTTTTATAGTAGGTCCGATCAGAAAGTTCTAAGACTTAGCTCTTATTTCAAAGAATGAAATTATATTTAACTCTTTAGCTACTTCACATTTCTCTAATTAAAATCATTCGCCGCTAGTGATCCTGTCGTCAAGTTTGAAAAGTGTTGTATTAAGCCAAATGGTTGAAAATTGCTTAAAACGAGCGACCTGTTTCCGTAACACGCATCGATCTATTTTATAGTAAATCTGTTGAGAATTTTCAATTTACAACCCAGCTTAGAAAGGTTGTCAATCAACCTCAACATCAACCCTTGTCATGAATGAAGTCAATGTTGATTGTTTACTAATATTAAAGGTATCTTATAACTCGAATATCTTTCAACGAAACAGGCCGTTTAATCAATATTTGACTTGGAAAGTTGACCGAAATTGTCTGGTATTTTATGGCAAAGGTCGGAATATATAAATTGATTATTTTAATAAAATCATACTGCTGTTTAGTCCATATTGTTAAAAGACGTAAACATCAACACACACAAATTTACAAATAAAAATTGGATTTCAATTTAAATATAAAAAGGTTGATATATATATTTAGTTCATTAATAGCATACATGTGGGTATGCGTTATGCAACCTATTTGGCATTAAAATATTGATATTTTGTTCATATCTGTCGACTTAAAAGAATGACACTTTTGTTTTCATAATCATAAAAAAAAATGACTGACATAAAAAAGTACAACGCCTTAGTTTCCAATATTAACTTTTACAGAGAAGTTAAGTAATTGGTATCAAAGTTGATGTTACAATGATTGTTAAAATATATAATTCGTTTTCATAAATGAATTCCTGTATTACCTTACAAAACACAAAACAATTCTAATCGAAAATATTCAATAAATGATTATTGATCATTTTTTATGTTTACTTATGTACATTTAGATGGGGATGATATATCTTTAGAGCGCCATGGTACAAAAAATATGTTGAGATTTCTTAAAAAAATGTTCATGTTTATGGAAAGATGTCCAATTTTTTTTCGTTTTTAGTTGTTTTAATGTTTATTCTAATCGTTTAAAATATGAAATTATTTACTTCGACTATCTTAAAGTTGGCCATGTTTTGATAAATTAAAATGCGCCTTAAAAAATAATCCACATATTAATTCATCGAAACATCCCCAACTTCACTACAATCAAAGTCAGTAAGTTCATATGTTAAACAATTGAAATTTATATAATATTAAAACAGTTGAAGACAAAGAAAAACAACAGAATGTTTCAATAAATCTAAAACAATTATCAGATACGACAAGAACACCAAGACAGAAAAATCTCATAACTGCACAGAAGGATTTTTATGTACCTTGGTGCACTGAAGATGATCGCATCGCCATCGAAATGCGCAAAAAAAAACAATTTAAACTCATCAATAATAAATGATTGAGCACTTTTGACTAGAAAAAATGTTTACGATTTGTGAGGTAAAAAAAGACTTAATTTGTAAAAGTGACTTCAGCCACAGTGTCAGAACTGTATTGTGATACAATTCGTTTTCATGGATTTTTACACTTTGTAAGTACTGTCACATTTGAATAGTAAGGGTTCAATGCGTATGGATCTATGTATATTCAATATCTTCAACTGTTTATCCATTACTGAAGAATCATTTGAAAATTAAATCATAAATATACAGACTACACTTACAATTGAGTACTCGTTCTTCAGCAGGAACTTGAGCAAAATGTCTGTGAAATTTTTTCTGTCTCGCTTTCGACGACCCAGGCTGTTTAACTTTCTCTTTGCTTGTGTCGCTATCTTTATCCTTCTGAGATTTCTGGTTTTGTAGTTCTGGTGGTCGTAGTTGTCCTGTCATGGTTGGTGTCGACGACGATAACTGTTTTATTGAACTTCTGAAACAAAACAGATAACATATTTTAAATGTTCTGACATATTTTTAATAGATAACTTTTATAAATTAATATTGTAAACCAAAGATGTCTTCTAGTAAAATATGAAAATGCTGTCCTGCCACATATTTATTGACGCATTTATCTGCATCTCATTCAATACAATAAAATAACATCTAATTTTGTTTATTCTAATATTTGTTTCATTTAAAGCTAATTGCATACAGATGACTTCTTTTTTTAAATTTTATAGCTTCAAAAATTGAAAAATAAAAAATGATTTCAATCATCTCTGTTGATATATATATATATATATATATATATATATATATATATATATATATATATATATATATATATATTAATATTAATAAACACTTAAATATAATAAACGTTTCTTTTTTCCAGTAAAATACTGAATGTATTTTTCTGTCATATTTATAAATAAATAATATATATATATATATATATATATATATATATACTTTTCACAAATTATTTTTTTTCAGCCCACACAAACCACAAAAAGTTTTTCTGGTCAAAAATGCTCAAGAAATCATTAGTAATATTTTCAATTGTTGCGATCAATAATAATTGATTGCAAACCAGATTTTTTTTGCGGTTTGTAGGATGAAAAAAGAACCCATAGATACAAACAATTACAAAATTAAATTCGATTGTTGTTGAAATCTAGTAAAAGTACAACAACGCAAATCGACAGTGCGTGTTGAATTTAATTTAATTATTCCTATCTTTCATTTGAATCCGTTACTAATATGTTCTTATTATAATGAGAAACTACTTTTTCTTGCATTCACTCTAAAATGAAACTTTTTAAACACCGAACTAGTAAAAGTAATCGACTACATAATTATGCAGATATTTTTTTATAAGACATGTGAGAATAAGACGAATGTAAAATCTATTTTCCTGGTGAATGTATAATTACTCGACAATAAAAAGTAAATTATATAATTTTCACACATGTTCATTTTCTGTAATGTTCTGGTAAATGTACGATTATTTTTTATTTTTAATCATGACCATTTACTGTTCTAATTCAGAGTAATATCTACAGTTAAGAAATGAATTATCGAATATATTCTTGAGTTATAATTAAAAGAAGAATATTCATCTGTCTATTAATTCATAAGCAATTTGTGAGCGTTACTGATGAACTCTCTCTCTCTCTCTCTATATATATATAAATATATATATATATATATATGTGTGTGTGTGTGTATGTGTGATCGTGTGGGTGTTAGATGTGAACAACTATTAGCGATTTGTTGAAAATATACCAATAAACGAATATTTAAATTAAATTAGTATTGTTATTGCGTAAGAGTGAATGTGTTAATAATGTACTCTTAAAAAAACAATAGATTTACTTAACATAGTTATTTAGAGATATTTATTTATTTATTATAGTTACACTAGCACTTACAGCGATAATCACCAACTAAAACACACAATGTACACAGAATTAATTCGAAAAAAAATCACTCTAATTCTAATTATGACTGAACTCTTACATGTTTCATTTTTTTATTTATAATGTAAAAAAATCACTGAATAAAAACTATTACTGAAACACTTTTATATTGATTTTTATTGACAGAAAAGAAATCATATTAATTGAAACTATGTACACTTAATACTCGTTTTTTCTAAAAAAATATATATATAATGTTAATAATAAAAATAGTTTAGAAAAACATAATGTAAAGAATAAAAATTGTTTAGATATGTTATGTAGTGACATTTTGCAACAAATAGTTCAATCTAAACATAACTTCTATATGCACAACAGGTATAAACTGTCAACTAAGTTTCACAACTTTTTTTTCACTGCCAACGTTGATTATTCTTAAAAATGAGCGATAATTTTAATTACTACAACTGGATGTATTTTATAATAGTTTTCAAATTGTTAAACCGATTTATAATGAAACTATTATTCAATTAAATTCAAACTGAAAGATTTGCATTAAAAGTATGGAAGCAACCATACGCACTGCTACTCATTAATTGAATCTGTTTATTTTATAGCGTTTTTTTTGTAAAAAAATAAGATAATCATGGTTATAATAAAAATGAAAATATTGTAGATAAACGATAAGTTGCGCCACTTTTCAACACAGTTCGAATTAAATATAACTTGTCGTTCCCTACAGATAAACACACGCATGAACTGTTAACAAAGTTTCTCAACTGTTTTGTATCATTGCCGACGTTGATTATTTTTAAAAATGTGCGGTAAATTTAATTACGTCTGTATGCATTTTTAAATATTTTGTTTTAGTTCTTATTTGGGTTTCTAATAACATTGTTATTCATACAAATATAAGATAAAAAAATATTTTCAATGCAATATTCTTTTAACAATATTACTATATTACCTTAATAAATTATTAAAGACATCAGTTAAATCTCGATTTTAAATACATGCCAAATATGAAAGTATATTAATTTATATTTTGACAGATAATTAATACGTGGAAAATAGTTTTCACTAGTAAATCGGTACAGATTATTTTTCTTTTTTATTACATTACACACCAATATAGGATACGCCAATTCATAATCGAACTATAACGATAATTATATATATATATATATATATATATATATACATACATATGATTTTTTTATTGATTTTCTTACAAAATAAATTATAATAAATATTTCTTTAATGAAATCCAATAAATTTATTTGCATTACTATAAATGACTATATATATATATATATATATATATATATATATATATATATATGAGAAGCACGAATATATAATTATACTTATTTATCCCAAATTTTGCAATTTAAAGATAATTTATTTCAAAACAACGATTCGTTATTAAAAAGTCTACTTGTTTATTTTTTATTATCAAAATTTAATTCAATACACTATAAAATTAATAGAATCATTAGTAAAAGAATATAGATATATATTTGCTTTGGCACTTATTTATAAGATGACAAAAATTATTGCTGATTGAGTATATTTAAGGAATTTGTAGCATAAAATCATAATAATTTTAAACTGAAACTTAATAACTATTTAAAAACTGTTTAATTAAAACAATTGAAACACAAATCTGTTGTATTAGCTATATTAGTATTTGTACTTAACAAATAATATTCCAATAAGAAAATATAATTTTTTTAATAATATGTATTTGAAAAATTATCTGCAATGGAGCTTTAGTAGATTATTTTAAAAAAATATATAAAAGTTTTTTTTTATAATACTTTATTGATAATGTGTTCGTTCTTTTTTTGTATTCAAATTAATATTGTGCAGTACAACAATAATCACAATAAAGTTCTAATACAGACTAAATTCAGTTTCACAAAATAATTTCTTTTTGGTACCATAAATCACAAAAACATGTTGTTATCCAAAATGTTCAATAACTGATCATTGATTATTTTTGATTGCTGCTTATCTACATTTCAATATCTATGGCATAATCCTCTGAGAGCTACGGTACGGAAAAATCTTTTATACGTTAAATAAAAGCTACCACGTAAAGATATTTTTATACTTTAGCGTTCTAAAAATGATTCCATCGCAATCGAAATGCGCGTACACAACGCAACTAAAAATGATAAATAATCGATTATTGACTATTTTTGATGAAAAACATTCTTTATGGTTTGTGGGATGAGAAACGTGCTCATTTTTGAAAAATAATATTTAATAAATAGAAAAAAAAACCTTTCGACGGTAGTTCGACTTTTCATCATTTTGTTTACAATAATAACAGCAAGAGGCGATACTCTAAAATGAATTTTGGACATAGTACTTAATAATCGTTTTGATCGTGAAATAAATCTTAATAAAAGATAATCGATCTGACGAAAATTGATACCTTGATTCTACTGAATCAAAAAAGTAAATCGAAAATATATAAACTACAAAAGCGAATTCCTATGTATAATTTCATTGTATCAATTGCATAAAATCGACCTATTGTCTGCTTAAGAATAGTGGATAGCCTTGTAAAAATCAAAATTTTAAATAGTGATTACATTAGTTTGACACTGTGCATTTATTAAGCCCATACATTTATAAGACATTTATAGAACATTACATTTAAGTCGTAAATAATATAAAGGAAGTCAAAAAATTAGAAAAAGAATAAATTTATACATTTTTGAATTTCTAGTACATAAAAACAAGATATTAATCGAACAAATGAACATAAATATCGATGGATTATTTTATGTCACGAACTTATAAACCACGCCGTTTTACAAACATATATAAGTGAATATAAATTAGATTTAAAACAAAAATACTTTTGAAAATAGGGCGACAATATACCACACAAAAACATTCTTAAAACACTGACAAAATCGAATAAAATGCCACTGTATAGAGACCGAAACACGCTTCATACAATAGATAATTATTTTGTAAAAATTAATACACAGAATTAATGGATAATAAATGTCTATCGAATGTCTATCTAATCGAATTGAATTTGAAAAGAACGGATTTATAATTAGTCTTCAACATCTACTTGAGGATGGTACACTTGCCGAAACTAGTAATAATTAACAGACTTAGCTGATCCAAAAGTACAAAGACTATCAGGACTGCGTATCATAATTATCTATAGGTTGTCTTTTTTTTTGAAAAAAATACGATCATTAAATGAATATATAACACGGTTTGAACTTTACAATAAATCAATTGAATAAATATCAGAAAACCTCAATTTAAACGCACTATTCTATTTCTCTCGAAAAAGATCATTCTTTAATAAATATCGTACAAACAACAACGTTACATATCTAATCTCTAACATATATAACAAAAAAAATAATAATAACAACTGAAAAAGACAATTTTGAATGACCGTATGTTTGAAAAATACTAGTTTGTTGCTTTCCCATCCGAGGTTATCGAAGTGTGCTAATGACCAGGTCATAAATGTTTTTAGTTCCGGACTTAATCATCAAATATTGAGAAAACGATGCCCCAAATGTCGAGCGACCTTCGATCCGCACATAAATCTAATTAAAATCGACAAAAATTCGTAGATATTAGAATCTGTTTCACTGAAACTAATCTAATTATTTGGATTACATAGTATTTTTTGTTTACTATACTGTAACAAATAAACACGGACAGCAATAACAAAAAAGGAGAACGACAATATGCATGGGTGTAGATTAAAAAGAGAAAGTTATATCAGATGTTTTTGCTTTTCTGTGATTCCAAACGTAACGGTTTTATCTTAATAAGTTTATTTTTTCAATTATAATTTTCATAACGATAATCTAAGGAAGCGATTTGTTTGCAATATTACTTCATACCGTTAAGTAAAATATTTCCATCGGCAAGAACGTTTTATTAGAAAGTGTTGAAATTAGAATGACATCTAAAGAAGGCATGACTGATGTGACAAATTGACAATTTTAAATAAGTAAATACGTCTGTATCTCTTTGAAAAAAAATATTTATAATATTTGATATCTGGTTCGTAATATTTATTAGTGTAAAAAGATTTTTTTTCGTTTAAAAAAATTAACACAGAATCGCAAAATAAAATGGTACATTGCAAAGAAAAAAGTTATAGTCCACAGTACATAACCCCTTACTTTTTTTGTTTACCACATACTTGAAACTTCGAAAGTGGCTTCATTTTGACGAATCTACCACACTTTTCGTCTGCGAAAATTCTCGGTAACGCTGCGTTTTCAAACGCGTTTTTTTGTCGGACTGGCAATACGGCGCAATATTTTTGTCGGACACGGAAATATTCGGTGATAAAATATACTCATCTATCACGTGTGACTTTTGACCGACACGTGGTAATCACCATACCGGTTATCGTAAAAATGACATTTATTTATTAAACAAATCTTGCACAAATTAAACCTATGGTAATCACAAATCACAACCTCGTTATTTCGACATGTAGCAGGCGGTAGACTTATCGGTCGCCGGATTGTTTCTGTAGGTCAAGTTTTGTTTCGTATTTTTCATCAAATTATCTTTCAATTTCACTGCAAAAAAAGTATGCTGCATTGCATTATGTAACATTACAAAATTGACATGTTTCGGAATCACATGTTTGAAAATGCAGCGTTACCGAGAATTTTCGCAGAGGAAACGTGTGGTAGACTCGTCAAAATAAAGCCACTCGCGACGTTTCAAGTATGTGGTAAACAATAAAAATAAGGGTGTACGTACTGTGGACTATTATTTCTAAGGATGTATATCTCGCGTTAAAGAAAAATAAACAATAACACGTCGATATTTATCAGTAGTCTAATTACTAAAACTATCAAAAATATCCATGAATACGTTGACAAATGATGTTAAACAATAGAATACAATTTTTCATCTGTCCAGTGAAAAGAAAATAATCGAATTACAAAAGTAAATAAAACTATGCAAGTACTTATACTATCATTGATATCTATGTGTAAGCAGACAAATGCTGTTAAGACAATTGCGTTTCGTTTGTTGAGTAAAAACAGAGTAATCGAAATGTTAGAAAAAAATAAATGAAATTATAAAAACATTTAAATAATAAGCATACAGAAATAAATAATGTATATATTCACACAGCTGTGAGGTTTTTTTTTGTTATCAGATTAAATATATTTATTGTTCTATTATTAGTTTACTTTTAACACTGAGTATTTGCTTATACGATTTGTATTAAAAATAATATGTATGATTCAAAGTTCATTTGTTATCAACATCTTGTTAGAGATAATTAATTTCATTCATGATGATATCGAACTGTCATTATTATATGTTTACAAGAATCTCAGGGCTACACTCACCTAATTTACTAAAACCAAAACAAGTTACAAGTGTTATTTTATTCCAGAAATCATTCTTCAGTTTCAGAAATAAATTTTCTCTTACCCCACAAACCACAAAAATTTTTCTGATCAAAAATGTTCAATAATTGATTATTGATCATTTTTGGTTGTGCCTTATGCACATTCAGATGACAATCCAATCATCCTGGGTACGAATGGTGTTCGAGGAACGATGAAATCGTCACCGAAACACCTGAGCAACGATAAAAAAACGATCAGTAATCATTTATTGAACATTTTTAAGTAAAAAAAGTATTCTTTTTTTAAGAGTGAGCGAAAAATTTGAAGAAGTTAACATATTTAATTGGAAAGAGAAATTTAAATTAAATGAGGACTGAATTGAAAACAATTCGAAAAGATAATTAATTTAATATTAATCAATTATTAACGATTGTCTGACGTTCGTGGGGGATAAAGAAAAATCCATATGTAAAAATATCTTAACTAATGATCATACTTTCGTGTCCATTCTAATTTTTTACATAAACAGGCACAGTTTGCATATTTACGGTGTTTATATATTTTTCTTTACTTTATTTCTGTATTATTGTGGCTACTTATTCATTTCTTCCCGAATTTTTTTTAAAAAAATATCTAAAACTTTTTTTTATACTTAAACTGTTAAATCCAAATTATTTCATATTGATAAACATTAATCAACAAGTTGCTTATGCACATTTCGACTGATGCCATTATTCTTAGTGCTAAGATATAAAAAAAACTAATTTAGCACTTGAATGATAACGAAAAGATAATATTGAAATACTTATAAACAACAATGAAAAATGTTCAATAATCACATATAGAACATTTTTGATTAGAAACATTTTTTTTTAGGTTTTGAGGTGAAGAAGAATTCAGGCGTGAAAGTACATTTAACCAGTGTCAGAACTGTATTGCGATATTTAGTTTCTTTTTAATTGCAAGTCTATTTTCTTTCAAAATCCTATATTATTAGTTCATGCATCGATATACTTTCAAAAAGATTGCAAATACTGTTTGTTTTCATGTTTCTTTCGGTTTTCAGGCTTGTAAATTCCAAGTACTATCAAAGGTTGCAGTGAAAATCAACAATTAATAATAGAATGATAATACTAAATATTTAGAGAAGTTATTAATTTTGCTTTAGAAGTTTTTATAGCAGCAATCAGAAATAATGAAAATTAAATTTTTAATCGATTTTTCATTGTTTAATAATTATCTTTGATTATTTATCTGTCATTCTCCTTAATCAACTGTTTTGTATTAGAGTTCAAACAATTAAAGGAAAACCAAACAAAATTAAACCATATCGGGAAAGGCAATTAGAGATATGTTTTAAAATTCTCTAGAGTCAAATTTAAATTCATTTAAAACGAGTTTTATGAATTTCTGAGATTATTTTTTATAATTACTCTGATTATATATATATATATATATATATATATATATATATATATATATATATATATATATATATAGACATGTACATACATAGTCATTGACATTAGACACTTCCTTGTTTAACACAAAAATATTAATTAAAGCCGAATTCTTAACGGCAAAAAATACCATTTATATTTGAATGCAGTCATTCATGGATTTATCACAAAAAATCAACTGGATTATCGCTTTCGTTAGTTTCGAAGAATCACTTATGTTGTCAAAGTGACAAACAAAGCATTTGAAATTAGCAGTTCCTTACTGGTAAATTGAAAATAAAAAAAAAATCAAATTAGTATTTTTTATACAGACTAGAGTTTATTAACTGAAATATTATTTTTAATTTATTTCAGTGTTATAAAGTATTCAAATTCAGAAAAAATAGAACACGGAAAACACTGTACGCCGAAAAAAACAATTATTTTAACTTTTCAAAATGAACGGCAATCACTTCGACACATTTCGAGAACAGTTAACCGTTCGAAAACACTCTTAAAAATTAAAAATATAGGTCAATTCAGAAAAACAACCGCTCACGAACACTGAAGTGTTCGTGCTTCGAAATCTGATCCTCTTAAGTCATTAAAAAACATCAAACATAACTTGGATGGAGTATTTCATTGAGAATTGTTTACAGAAGGCTTGTAGAACGTAATTTGCATGATAGAATTGCAAGAAAGGTGCCATCATTGAGAATACAACATTCAATTGCGATTTAAATTTGCGAAAAGTCACTTAAATTCGAATATGGCCCAAAATAAAGTAAAAAATGGAAAAAGGTGTTGTGAACTGACGATTAAAAAACAAATTTGTTTATAAATGATTGAAGATGAATCGTACGAACACCATCTTCGAAATTATTCAGTCCCCAGTAAGAAAAATAGAGACACATGGGGGAGGAAATATTAATATATGTGGATCGAACGATGCGCTTGATTGATGGAAATTTGTATCAGAATATGTATGTTAATATATTGAGGGATATGTTTCTTTCTTATGCGGATGAAAATATTTACTTATATGGGTTTGACAGCATGACAATGATCCTAAACATTTACACAGAACAGCAAAAAAGTTTATCAAAGACCAAAAAAATAATTTAATGGAATCGCCTTTATAATCGCTTGACTTGAACCTCATTAAACACCTATGGAGTGATCTAAAAAGGATATTGGCAGACATTATACAAAAAAAATATAATCGACTTATGAGAAATAATTCAGAGTGTGGTCTTAACTACCCATTGATTGATGTCGCCGATTAGTTATCAATGTCAAATAGATGCCCGTAAGTATTTAAGAGAGAGGGTTAAGCAATCAAATATTGAAGATTTTTTCATTTATTATTAGTAAAAAAAATAAAATTTAATTATTTATAATTTTTTAAGTGTCTCTATTTTACTGTTCATCTTGTTTTTTTTTAATTTTATTATTTTTTGGATCAAATGTAAGTTGAGAATTTTTTTGTATAGCATTAAAAAACAAAAGCAAACAGTTTCTCTTTTTAATTTTTAAAATTTTAAAGAATTTTATGATGTCTTGATTTTAATGTCTATAACAGTATATTATATGTATTATCTATAAATATTTTATGAGTTTTAATTATATTTATAGACAACTATAATTTATTATGGACATAATTAAAGACAGCTTCTTAATACGGATTCTTTTTTCACGCTACAATCCATGAAAAGTTTCGATCAGAAAACTTTTGTGCTTTATGGAATGAAAAAAGAATTTATTCGTAAAAATTGATTTAGTCACAATTTCATAGCTGTATTCTGATAAATATTCCTCACTGATAAAATATGTTCTATCAGCTGCGACGAAAAAATCGACCGTCTCGACAACGAGAAACCAAACAGAACATTACAACAATCTACAGACATACGAACTGCGAATACTGAAATTGTCAGCTTTCATAGCATTTTTATCGACATAAAAGACAATCGTCTATTTACCCGTCTTCGTATTCCGTCGATTGGTTCGAAACCGCGCTCCCAACGGACGACGCTATGGATATTCCATCGTACGACATGCATGATTCGATCGAATTTCTTCGCAACATTTCGCGTACGCACACTTTTTGAACACACAAAATATTTAACGAACGCACATCAACTTGTTCACTTTTTTAACTATTGTTTGTTACTAACATAACATGTAAGTGCGGTTCGTTCCACAAGCTATTTTATGTTACATTAAAATTGATAAATTATTTATCTATATACACACATACATATACATATACATATATATATATATATATATATATATATATATATATGTATATATATATATGTACATATATATATATATATATATATATATACACACTTTATCTCTATTGTATTCAGTATATCTATTTATGATACACTTTATATACACGAGTGTAAAACGTCAAAATTCAATGATAAGATGTACAAATCGCGTCAATTTATTTGATTATCGATTGATTTATGTGTGCGTGTTGTGTCGTTGACGAGTAGACCATTTAAAAAATGAGCACTGTGAAGTTTTTATTCCTCTGTCTCTCTCTCTCACACACACACATACTGACAGACACAGACACAGATACATATTTAACGACAGATTAAAATGTATGAAAAATCAACATTGTATAAGACAATCATGGCAATATTCCTCAATAATGTTTTCCTTTCTAATCTTTTATGAAGAGATATAAAAAAAATGTTGTAGTCAATCAGTGAAGACGATTATATTGATTGAAAACAAAAAAGGACTACATCAAATGAGAGTAATTATTAAATGTCTATACCTCTCTAATTTGATAAATTGTTTTGTTCGATTGGAGGCTTAATTTCATTGTTGCTTAGCTGTTAAAGTTCTAAGTTTTGAACACAATTGACACTCAGAGGTAACAATGGACGATTCTGTATTCCCAGTCACTTGATAATTATTTAATAAGGCTGTAAATTATGAAGAAAATATATTAAACAAAACTAGGAAATTATTGTAAGCAGATTATTGTACAAAAATTTTAGGTTCTTATCGACACTAAACGAGCGTCTTCCGATAAATCCTCATTGTTTCCAAATTACTGTAATAACGTCAACATTGCTATCATGAAAACATTTATTATCCACTTCTTATACTATTTTTGATAACAATCTTTATTAAAGGAACTTGTATTTTTTTAACAATTTCACAGCGATAATTCATGATACAGCAACAGAAGAAAGAAATATAATTATTTTCAACAATCAAATGTATTCGACGATTATTATTTACTGGAAAATTTGATAATAAAATACGATTTTAATAAAAACGGAGGTATAATAGAAAGAATACATATTTTCGATTTCTTTTTTTTTATTTTACAGCATAATTAGTGTCTATTAAAAATATAAATTAATCTAGTGTTACAAAATGAAAATTATTAATAAATGAAATATACTTAGATATCTATCTATCTATCTATATATATATATACACACACACACATATATATATATATATATATATATACATATATATATATATATATATATATATATATATATATGTGTGTGTGTGTGTGTACGTGTGTTTATGGAATATTTTTTAGATAATTGAAAAAAAGGTAAATTTGAAAATATGAGGAAAGTTATAGCAATTATTAATAATACGAAAAGACGAAAGCTTCTAAAACACGATGCAGACATGAAAGCTATAGGTACAGTATTCAGAAAACAATTAAGGCCATTCCCAAATTTTTTTGTTCAAAACTGCCAACTGGTCTTACTAGTTAGTAATATTTACTATACAACTAGATCTAAATATGTTTATTTACTAAGAAAAAGTTTATGAATATGGATAGAACTCGTGGCATATAAACTATTATTAACTGGTGAAATCTAGGTACAGGTTTTAATGAAAGATAATGAGCATTGTCTTAAATGTAGATCCCAGCTTAAGCTGTTGCATGGTTCCAAAAAAATATGACGTTAAATGAATTACGGATAAGGACACCGTTTTATTGAATCAGTATAAATATAATTCGCGTTATAAAGAGAGCTCAGTGTGTCTGTGAATAAGTACATATACATGTGTATATATATATATATATATATATACATATATATATATATATATATATATATATATATATACATATATACATATATATATATATATATACATATATATATATATATGTATATATATATATATACACATATATATACATATATATATATATATATATATATATATATATATATATATATATATATATATATATATACATTTATATATTTTCGTAATGTATTTTATATGAGCATTATTACATATGTTTACCTGTAACGCTACTTAAAAATGTCATTAATGTTATCATTAATTGTTCAAAAACAGTATAATCTTTCAAGTTCACAACGTCACCTTAATTAGCCATATGTAACTATAGTTATTATTATTAGTTAATTATAAATAGTTACTTTATGTGTAAATAACATTTTATAATAATTAACATACCTTCAAGGTAATAATCGATAATCAGCAGTTTATAAAAAAGTTGAAATGATGATGGTGCAGGCAAATAATAGATGAGATAATTTTTTCCATGCACTTGAATAAAATATATGTATGTCGTAAGTAAATATTATTACGATTATTTAATTACACTGACGTAAGTAATTAAATCCACGTGTCCTCTTAGTCGAAATGTCGATTGTCGGTCGAAAAACAATAAGCAAGTAATAGTATTCGAACAATCGGAATGCTCGTAGTGTTTCGTATAAAATTTCGAAAATATAATCACTGTTCTATTTGATGTTTAACAGAAATTATCTGTTTTATTAATTTAATGTAATAATAACGACAAAAACAATCTAATCCGACTACTAATTTCGCAATTATTTTTACTATACTTTAATTAAATATTACTAGACTAAGTACAAGTACATATACTGTGATTATATTGATATAAAACATAATTGTTGACATTTCAAAATATAATATATTGCATATATTTCTGTTAAGCAATCGTATGATGCATTAATGACAAGATTTTTATTTCTATTGTTGTAAATATCTCAGTTTACGTAGTGTCAGATCTAGTTAATTGGCTTCAATGATGCCACGATAGAAATTATCGACTCATACATATTATTGTTTTGTTTTCAGTTTATTTTTCGTAAATAAAAAACCATTAAAATATAAACAAACAGTATTAGGATAAATAATAAACATCTGCTGGTACATTTGTAAATGTATATATATATATACACATACCAGGGGGATTCTCTTCCTACTCGTCTTGCTCTTAAACCCCCAGGGCTGGCTGCGCTCGCCTACTTATCAATTATAAACCATGTACATGTAACAGAACAAAACAATAAACATGTTTTTTACACTCATTTACGTTTGTCATTCTCGAACAAATATTGCAACGTGTTGTTTTAATATATATATATATATATATATATATATATATATAAATGTATGTGTGTTAGTATGTCTCTATAATCATTACCGCAGATAGATTGCAACGTAGATGATTTATATATAAGATAAACATATTTCGGTACCACACAAACTTCGTCTCAAATAAATAAGTTGTCAGGGAATTTTTAGTGGATAATTGTGATATATATATATATATATATATATATATATATATATATATATATATATATATATATATATATATGTATGTACATATACAGAATCCGCTTCCATGACAACGGCTTACTTATTATTCAATAATAAGTATTTTTTAACCCTGAATGTTTATAAAATGTAAATATGTATTATACTATTTATGTTGTTCGCGTATTTGTAATTTTAATCGTAAAATTAATTAATAAAATAAAATAATGTCGTTTACATATGTGGTAAAGTACATATTTGCGGAAATTCTGATGAATAAAAAGAAACTTAATTTAGTGTTAAAAGAACAACGAAACTTCTGTTTGAAATTACAGGGTAGAAAGTATTCAATATCTATTTTTCTATCTATCTATCTATTTATATATATATATATATATATATATATACAAACATACATATACATGTGTATACACACACACACACACACACACATATATATATATATATATATATATATATATATATATATATATATATATATATATATATATATATACGAGTATATATTGCCACGCTTATCGCGGTTCCGAAAGTCGGTAAAACGCTGTAGTACACCGCGAATCATCGCCCAATGAGTCTTATCCTCATTGTCTAAGGTGTTCGAAAGAGCCCTTAACAGGAGGATTGTTGATCACGTGTCCACTTCAGAGCACTTGATCAACGAAGAATTCGGATTCCGGCGTGATCACGGCGTTGCTCAGTAGATTTTACGGCTGACGGAGCCCATAACCCACGGTTTTAACGAAAAACCTATGACTGGAGTTGTCCTTCAAGTGTGTCATTTATACATATAGCAAAGTATGTACTTTAAAGAATAAAAATTTTAAGAATGAAAGAAACGTTAACGTTGTCAGAAAAAAACATTAACCAGTCGAAATTTACAGTATAACAGATATTTGATACATAAATACAGACATACATATACATATCCATATACACATATACATATACTTACATATACATACATATACATATATACATGTACTAACAATTTCTTAGCTACTATTTCCATGTCAAGAATATATATTGTTTAATAATAAATATTTTTTAAAATTGAATGTTTGCAAAGTATAAATATAAATTTTACTGTTCATGTTGTGTTTGTTTATGTTGTGGTTGTTATAATAAGTGTTAATAAAAAATATTAATAGAAGTAATAAAGGTATTTTCTTGCGGAAATTCACATAGATAAATAAATACTTGGCTTGATGTCAAAAAAAAACGAAACTCCATGGACTTTTCTAGTATAGTAGGTATTCAAAACACACATAAACACTACACAGACACATTATATATATATATATATATATATATATATATATATATGTACATATATATATATACATATATATACATATATATACATACATATATATATATACATATATATACATATATATACATAAATATATCTATATATATATATATATATATATATATATATATATAATGTAGACGATTTTAATCTTACATAAAAAACAACTTAGATAATACACAGAGAATGCAGTGAATTTTTTATAAGATAAACACCTGTTTATACAAAACAATCTTAATTATCTTTACAGTCACGTGCTTTTTTTTTGGAATACATGGAGAGAAATAAAGAAAAACATGTATATATTACTATATATAAAAAATAATTCTATCGTAAAACCTTCATAAAACATTTTTTTTTTTGTTTTTCGTGTATACCACGTTCTCATGTATGTACTTTGCTAGTAGTACGTTAACCATTTCTATTCTCGATCATCAATGATTGGTTGATGGATGGTATCTGTTCTGATTGGTTGACAGTCACATACATACATATATATATATATATATATATATATATATATATATATATATATATATATATATGTAGCTCTCAACATATATGTAACATATATGAAAAAATGATAATATTCAAAATATTCTATTCACTGAAGCTTGAACGAAAAAAATTGTTACACATTTTAACACTGTATTTTTTTTAACTTTTATAAACTTTTCCAATAAAAAAATTACGACTTACATTTTACCCAAACTATATTTGTGCGTATACTTTGTTAATTACTGTTATTTGTTAAGGGAGAGCAAGTGTCAGCGAGCGGGGTACGAAGCCCTCCTCCCAGGGGTCGATGAGCTTATCGAGTAGCGGGCAGAGTCCCCTGTTATTTTTTTTTTAAATATTTGTGTTGTTGAAAATACGAATATTACAATCACCTGCGTACAACAATATATATATATATATATATATATATATATATATATATATATATGTATGTGTGTGTGTGTGTGTGTGAGCGCAGTATAAAGGTAATTCATTCGAAATACTGTGACACCGGACATGCCACGGCCATTTATAAAACTAGAGCGTTTTAAAAAACATTAAACAACAGCGCACAAAATTTTCTTCATGAAATGGGTCAATGATTGAGTCGATGAGACTGTAGATTCGACAGGAAGTCGCAATAAATCAGGGTGCACCTTACACACTGACGCAACACGCGCGAAGGAATACCTTATTTACGTGTGACCTATTTTACGAAATGTGGGATAGATTTTTTTACGGATTTGTTTGTTTGTTTCGGTATCTGTGAATAAAACGGAATGAATGATGATGAAAGTAAAGACTCGCCTTTGTAATATTATTATGCCACGAAAAAATATGCGTATGTTCGTGCGTTCTATTTATTTTTGACATTTGAATACACATTCGTTTTGTTTTTTAATCAGTATATATTTTTGATATTTGTTGTTTTTGTTTTATATTTCAATTATATTGTCACATGATGACTACGATTTTTCTATATCAATGTATTGTTTATTGATTTATAATTTTTGTAAGAGTGAATGTGTAGAAAATATAAATAAAAACTTTTGTTATATATTTCTTACTTACAGTTTGAATAAGAAAAATTGTCAATAAAATAAAACTTTTACTCGATTATGTGCTAGTTAGATTATCAGTTGTTTTTTTCTAAATGGCTGATTTAAATAGAATAATATTTTTACAGACATATAATTGTATGTTTTATACCTCTGATTGAGCTAATAACGGGTTAATAATGGGTGCTAATATGGGTTGTGCTGGTGATCTTTGCTCTTTTATATCATTTATATTTTTAAAAATGACATGCCTAAATTAATAGTAGAGAACAGAAACTCAAGAGATCCAGACTGAAAATCACCAGGACAATGCTTTTTCGATAAAATTGTTTTTTTTACAAGTATTATCTTCACATTTAGTGATTTTTTTAAAAAAATAATACCAATTACCAATACCAAATCTATACAATTTATCCGCTTGTAATTATTGTATAAAAATCAAAAGATTTAATATACTAAATTAGTAATTATATAAACAAAGAAGTTATGAAACTATCCGTCAAGAAAGACGTATTCAGTTGTTTTTGTTTTTCTTTCTATATCTCTTTGAAATTCGGACATACAGTTGTCAACAAAACGATGCAAGACCATTACCAAATTTACGTCTAGCAAAATAATCCGTTTCTGTTTCATCGATATTCAATTATCTTAATCATAGCCGACTGAAGAACATAGTGAACGTTTCCAAAGTAACGAATTAAATAAAAACGTTGCACGAAGATTACTAAGATTTTACTATTCAACGAGAGTATATGAATTTTGCTCGAAAAGGATTACTTTTACAGGAAGAACATATATGTGTATGTATATATATATATGTATATATATATATGTATATATATATGTATATATATATGTATATGTATATATATATATATATATATATATATATATGTATATATATATATATATGTATATATATATATATATATGTATATATATATATATGTATATATATATATATATGTATATGTATATATATATACATATATATGTGTATATATATATATATGTATATAACATATATATGTATATGTATATATATATGTATATGTATATGTATATGTATATATATATATATATATATATACATATATATGTATATATATGTATATGCATATATATATGTATATATATATATATATATATATATATATATATATATATATACAATATATATGGATAGCTCAAAGATCTGTCAACAAATTTTTAATATGAATATCACAGATTTTGGTAAATATAAATATGATTTTTATACCGTGTGCTTTTTATGTGCCCTTTATTCAGACATGCATTAACTCGACTTACTTTTATATCTGAGAAATTATTTACATTTCAGTTTTTAAATAAAGAAATAAATTTTATTGAAAGCTTACTTATGTCGATTGATTACTGAACTGTCCGTATATTTAATTTTTTTTTGTTTTGTACTTTTCCAGTAACCTTTTGAATTCTGTAAATACTCGAAAAATCTTCCGCGAACCAGAACCAAAAGAATGACTATCATTGCAATAGAATCAAGTTTCTTGTGTCTTATTATATATGGATTCTTGAAAAGTCTCCTTTAGGTTACCCGCTAATTCCTTATATGAATTTATAGTACATGAATGTCATTGCGAAATAAATTTTCTCTTGAACAGTCACACTTGTTTTAATCTTTACATATGTAAATATAATGTAAATTCTAATATTTCTATAATATAATAGATACAATTTTATACATAATATAAACAATCAGACAACTAACCACAATCATACATGCATAAATACACACACACACATATATATATATACAATGTATAAATAATAATTATAGTGTTTCTACAAATATCAATAATTCATAATATTTTTACTACTTAATTCTGATACTTATTTATCTTTAAAGATGGAAGTTTTAATTTGACGTTTGTAGTATTGAAAAGCATATTAATCATGTATGTATGTAAATATTTAATGATACTATATAATATATATATATATATATATATATATATATATATATATAATATATAAATGATACTATATAATATATATATATATAATGTGTTCCAGATAAATTATTCAGATGAAATGTATAAAAGGAAATCTTAACGTCGCCGCGTCCATTCGATATTGTAGAATCTATTTTTGCCGAATCGACTCATAATATTTTTAATATTTGTTTAAGCAACGACTGACCTCATTTCGTCGAAGATGTAACTTCTGTATCGCGTTTATTGAAATCTGTCATGTTCCGTGCTATATTTCTTTCGAGTCAAGTATATATACATCTATTTGTAGATTTATAGATCAAGGAGTGTAATGTAGAACGTTCGCGAATGGCATCAAAATCCAACAATATTGACTATGAAAAATGAGTTTTTAGAAAACTGCACGATTGCTGTGCGATTCTAAGATGTTTTCTCTATTATTTTTTAAAATACGTAAGATGTTTGGATAGTTTGTATATTATTATCTTTTACAATTTTTCAAAATATTTCCATTCACTTTCTCATACAATAACCAATAATAGAACGTACAATAATCGATTTATTAATCATATTTTTGCTTATGCACGTTTCAATGGTGATATGATCACACCATCACTCTATTGGGACTCAAATGCACACATTTTAAATTTCTTTCAGGTATAAACAAATGAACTGTTTAGACTACTTGATACCATGTACGTTTCAGTTTATTTTCGTTAGCGTACGGCTGCCTTTCTATCGTCCTACGTTACACATCTCAACATAAACAATCCGATATCGCTCTAAAATAATCTCAATGTACGTTCTTTATTATTCTTAAGTATATAAATACGTTTTGTGCGAATTTTATTCTTTGATTTTTACGTTTATAACCGAAACGAAAATATTTTCATATCATTTCTCTCGCAGATGGGCAAACAAATAGTCGATGAAAATATACTTAGCGCATTCGTTTCGGCTGTAACATAAATAGATTCGGATTACACCTGCTGTAAAAAAAAAACGTGCAGTAACATGACAATATTTCTTAATTGGAAATTCCAACTGTGACGTTGTCCAGAAATAGACCCCGCACGTATAACGACCGGGACTGTTGCCCTCTGTTGACAAAAATACACCGGCGTTTGTTTCAATCGGCGCGCGTGCTCAACGTTGCGAAATCGAACGAACGGAAACAATCGTACGTTTATTTATTATTTTTTATTTTGAAGCCGACTGGATTATAAATATACACTTTTACTTGGAAATGTGTTTTTTGTTTATTTTTCCGTTTTTACTGTATTTAGTTAAACCGTGCTAATTTATATTTAGGACAATTCGAATTTGATGAAATCCGTTTGTTCCAAGTAATGTAATAGAGCAATAGTCGACAACATGGCGCCACAGCGTAGTCGCATGCAGGAGTCTAATGCATTCTCTTATTTGATAATCGAAGAAGATAGGTAAATGGCTTCTTGTCGGCATAATGACGGAATCCAACAAATTGAATTTAACGAGAGATGATTATTATATCGTTGAAATAATCGGTATCATAAATGCGTAACACTAATAAAAACAATATCGTGAGCTACAATTTTTTGTATTGTTGATCTGATGAGCGTTGTCTCTCAAGTACAATTGAGAAACTATTACCAGAACTATGATTCTTATTTCTTTATCGATGCGAAAGTAGACGAAGACTTGCGTGAGTTATTGTAAACGTTTGAAACACAAAAGTACTTTCTATTTCATGTAACTTTAACATTTACTCTGAGAAACGAAAGGTGAACTTGTGTGTCAAAAATTACACGTAAAGCAACTAAATTATTTACATTACACATAAAATACATGTATGAAATGCGTTGTAATAATAGGACTCGGTGCTTTTAATACTAAACATTTATTACAAAAGTGTTTTAGTTTCGATTGCTATTTGAAAGGATTATTGAACAAAAGTATACGATTTCAGTCGCAAATTGTCTCTATATTAATGAAATATGAAATTTATAAAAAATATTTGTATTCTGGATCGTAGTAATTCTTAGAAAAGAATGAAAAGTTTTTTTTCGTAAATCGATTATTTATTAAGAAAATATTCAGCTTCTCCTACAAATATTTCAATTATCGAAAAATACTGATTTTAGAGCTTAAATTAGATTTTTGGTGAAACTGAAATTCTTTGTTAAAACCTCTAATTCAAAGATTCATCTTTTTTATTTTAAAATTGCTGTTCTATATTTAAATATTTATCGTTGTCTCTTTCAAATTAAAATAAGTGTACATATATATATATATATATATATATATATATATATATATATATATATGTATATATATATATATATATATATGTATATATATATATATGTATATATATATGTATATGTATATGTATATGTATATGTATATGTATATGTATATGTATATATATACATATATATAAATATGTATATATATGTATATATATATAAATATGTATGTATGTATGTATGTATGTATATATATATATATATATATATATATATTATATATATGCAGACTATAAACTTAAATAAAACATAATAAGCCACGAAAGGAAAACAAAAACAATAAGCTGTCTCAAAATATTTATTTTTAATAAACGTAGACGTTTATTTAAACAAAATAGTAAGCTATGTCTTAAAATAATTTTATAATAAAAATCAAGACTGCGTTATTAAATAATGACAAGTATGAATAAGTGATCGAGTTAGCTAAGGAATGTAGGTATGTATGTATACATATAAACATATATATATATATATATATATATATATATATATATATATATATATACACATATATATATATATATATATATATATATATAGAGAGAGAGAGAGAGAGAGAGAGAGAGAGTGAGAGAATGAAATAGTGCAAAAAAACGAATATTGAATACTACACGGGTTTTTGCTCTCTTCAGCGCTAATTACGTCCACTGTCATCACACCGAATATACATGTGGCTCTTAACTTGTGTTTATTATTTTAAATTTTAACGACCTACTTTATGGTCTAACTCGTGTGCTTAGAATAGTTGACCTGTAGACCTTTTACTAATTTTATGTTCATATTCAATTATGTTATACAATTCGTTTTGATGTAAACTAATTCGATTAATAAACAATGACACAGATGCGGTGTTTGTTAATGTGGATGCAATCTTTAATACCGGTGCGATTTGTTTTCTATACTTGTTCGAATACAAATTTCTTTTTTGTCTCGATTATGCGATCGATCAAGTTAACACATGTAAGTGTAAAGACAAAAACATTTTAAAAAGCATACTCTTGTCTCATTTTCTACAGATCAACTCTATTTCTTATTTATATATATATATATATATATATATATATATATATATATATATATATATATATATATATATATATATATAAATCTAGACATTAAATGAAGTAATTGGATAGTATTCATAAGTCTCCATAGGATAGTAATCAGGAAAGTAATTTGTAATAAATATAGTGTAATACTTTACTATGTAAGTAGATCTCACTATGTAGTTACTGTTTAGCCTACCAGCAAATACCCATGATTATTAAATTTTTTAAGAATAAATTTATAAGTACAACAATATCTGATGATACATTAAGTACTACTAGTTAGTGAGATCTAGTTACAGTTTCATAATAAATTCTTTTTTTATTACACAAAAAAAACATTTTTTTTTTCAATTAAAAATATTCAATAAATGATTCAATATTTTATTATCATTTTTAATCCTTTCTTATGCATATTTCGCGAGCGATTATTTCTGCCATTATCTTCTGAGCACCAGAGTACAGAAAAATCTGAAATTGATTTTGGATACAATAATACAGGTCTGAAGAAAATATAAAACTTTTTGTCCAATAGATCTGTATTGCTGTCATTTAATTATGATTTTTGAAGTTCTTAGATATTGATAATATGTCTGAAATTGCGGATTTAACACATAATTGGTTGATGTGTTAAATATTATTCTGCAATGTTAAGAATTTATTTTTAATTATACATTATTTTTGTTTATGTAAATTTTGCTCTAAAGCTGATGGCATCGCAATAATTAAAAATGGTTAATAACGATTTATTGAACGTATTGACCAGGAATTTTTTTTGTGGTTTGTGAAACTCATTTGTGAAACACATAATGCACGAAACATCCTGAGACACATGTCCATTTAACTGACACGATGACTATCACCAACCTCACTTGAACCAATACTGGTCGTCCTTAGTGGTCGTGCGATGTATATATATATATATATATATATATATATATATATATATATATTAATGCATAAAACATAAAACAATAGTTTCAAAATTTTCGGAGTGGTAATTTTAATCTTTCCGATCGAGAAGATCCTGGACAACCGAAAAAATTTGAAGACACGCAGCTTAAGCAACTGTTAAGTGAAAATTCCACTCAGACTGATTCGCTCTACAACTCAGAGTTACTGAAGCAATTTCGTATTATCTACATCGGCTGGAAAAAATTCACATGCTAAGCCGATGGATTCCACATGATCTCAGCCCGGAAAACAAAGAAATAAGATGCGATACGGCCACGTCCTAGCTCACAAGGGTCAAAAGGAGGAGTTTTTGCGTATGCATAACCGGGGATAAAGAATAGGTTTTGCACAAAAATCTTAGTCGCCGAAAATCATGAACTCTGAAATCTAATATTCTAGTCAAAATAGTGTTATTGTGTATTTGGCAGGACATTAACGGTATGGTGCATTATGAGTTGCTCTAACCTGGGCAGAATGTAAATTCAGAACGTTAACAACAACAATAATTCATCCGTTTCAATGCGAAATTAGAGAGATCAGGACCATTCACAGGCGAGGGAACGTGGCAAGTAATTTTGCAGTACGATAACGCTCGGTCGTACGTTGCGAAAAGGACTAAAGACGTTATTTGTTCGTTGGCTGACAAATTCTCTTTCATGCGGTGTATTCACCAGACCTGACTCTGTCATATTATCGTCTATTCTCGTCGCTCCAGCATCACCTTGCCGATGCCCATTTTGAAACAGTGGAAGAGGCAAAACTGCATTGACGACTTCATCGACTCAATCCGCTTTTTTTTCGACAATGGATTCGTTAGTTACCCGACAGATGAAGAAAAGCTATACAAAATAATGGAAGATATTTTGAGGATTGAAATATATTCCATTTTACCCTAAATGAACATTCATTTTCTATTAAAAAGACACCGAATTAATTTGTACGCCTTGTATATTATATATATATATATATATATATATATATGTAAATATATATATATATATATATATATGTAAATATATATATATATATATATATATATATATATATATATATATATATATGTATATATATATATATATATATATATAAACTATATACATATAACTAATATATATATATATATATATATATATGTAAATATATACATATATAACTATATATATATATATATATATATATATATATATATATGTAAATATATATATATATATATATATATATATATGTAAATATATATATATATATATATATATATATATATATATATATATATATATATATAACATTACATATTATAACAGAAATAATCTTAATTTTTTCAACTAATCTTTTCATAATTTCCTGACACAATTTCGCAAGTATAACGACTAACCTTGAATAATACAAAGTTAAATATATGTGTGCGTATTTTAATGACGACAACTCATCTGCAAAATAAATTAATTCTGTTTCCTTTACAAACAATAATAGACATTGAAACAGACGCATCATTATCGGCCGCTGACTGAAAAATAATGTGACACGCGTGCGCTCGTGTATGTTTTTCATATGAAAGAGATTAATATAAGTCTTCTTTTATTTAATTTATTTGTCTCTTTAATCTGTACTTTCTATGTCGATGTGTGTAGTATATTATATGCCTACTGATTATTCAATGTTGTGTAATACAACAGGATTAAAATGGAAGAGAAAAATGATAACGATATAAAGGTACAGTTGATTATTGCGAATCGGATATGTGTGTTGAGCATTGTTTTATTGTTTTTTTAATGAGCTGATAAAGGATTTTGAGAAAACGATACACAGCCATGATTATATGACGCCTACTATTAATTACATGATTGTTAAAAAACGATTATAACAAATAAAACTGTAATTGATTGTACGTTTGTATTGTATAACGAAAAAGAGATACACTGTGACAGCTTATTGAGGTTATGAATGTTGCATTTTTATACATATGATCGATGTGAAATGATAAAACATTGCTGTACCCTGGTGCTCTAAAGGTGATGAACCGTCATCAAAATGAGCATAAAATATAACAAACGCGTACTTGATCAGAAATCATTTATTAAACATTTTTAAACAGAAAATCTTTTTTGTTGTTTATTACTATTATTGTTCTTATTACTACCGTGACTCCTGTCTGTGATCCATTCTATTCTTTTCCTAATTCTTCTTGTTATTCTTAGCATGCCTCTTTCTATACTTCTCTATGTTGTTTGCAGTCTGAATAATTATATATATATATATATATATATATATATATATATATATATATATATATATTTGTTAAATAATATGTAAAGTTATTTCTTATGAAATGAAGAAAAACAGTTCCTCTTTTATAGAAAAGAAAACCGCGTTGTATTTGTTACAAATAGTTGTCGAATACATTTGTCGGAATACACCAAATTTTGAAAATTCTGTCTTATGGATTTAATATTTCAATACTGTTTACCAGAAAAGTGAACGAACCTACAAGCTTTCTGACAAGCTCTTCAAATATATTTTTCATATCTTAATCCTCCAACTGTAGTCCGTAACAGGATCAAAGAAGAGGACAGTGGTAGAGAACAGAAAAAAGTAGGGATAATATTTTTGTATCGGAACTAACAGCAGTCAAAGCAGCAGTTAAGAGCTTTGCTAGTCGGCTAGAACACATAACATTAAGGAACAGCACGAAGGGATTGGCATAACTCTTTAACAGTTTTATTTTCTAAAAATTCTATTACTGCCTCAATGACTCCTACTGAATAAAATGAAAACTAACAAAAAAAAAGAATTAGCAGAGTTTCGGTGCCGTGTTATTAAAGACATTCTATTTAGAATCTTAAATAACTACAGACAAAGCTACAGATGACAGATAATTCTTTCGTTGGTTTCAAAGAAGGAAAGTAGTGCTGGAAAGAGTTTGTCGACTGATTTCTTTATTGATTGTTACGATCTGAACACTCAACAAATGATGGAAATTAATTAATTTTTCACACATTAACATTTACCCAAAAATATCTGAACAAATTGATCCTCTTTTATTGTTGCTATGTATTTCGATGGTGATCCCATCATCCTATCCCATCAGAGCACTAACGCACAGAAATATTTTTCTATACTTTGAATAAATAATTGATTCTATCCAAAGCAGACTTCGAGTTTTAATTAGACATAAAATAAATGACATTTACAAACAGTTGTGTTCCGTCAATATAAAGCCAACTTTGCGAAACTCTAAAATCGTCCATTTTGTATGCAAAGGCTACTATAAAATTATATTTAAATAATTAATCAGGAGCGTATCCAACATGTATTAAGAATATCAATGTATTTATAGACAAATTGTTTATTTAGCCGGTCATTTTCGCAATACTTATACTGAATCAACACTGCAAATAAAGAAGAACTCAAATAGTTAGACAGAAATCTCCTTCGTTTTGTTTGAACCGAACACCAATTTTATCTTCATTTCATTTCAAAGGGAAACTAGTTAATTCCTAGTTTCGTTTAACATTTCGAGTGAACGCGCAATTTCGGAGAACACTCGTTATAAGTTTTCATGAAATGATATATTGACCTAGTTTTAAAAACATATTTATGTACAGAATGATAATTATCGTGTAAAGTGAGAATTATGTAAAATTATGCGTAATACTGTACAGTTTCGATAATAAACAAGGAACAAAACGAGCCGTTTGGTTTTTATATGCAAATGATTAGACGCTCTATTGCGTTCGTTGACGATGGATTTTTTTAAACAAAAAAAAAACAAATCGTGCTATTTTCAAATTTCGTAAAATACTAATTAATTTTTTTAACACGTTTCTAGAAGGAAATGAAACTAGCTTTAGTGATTTTTTTGAAATCTAATAAGAGAAGTATGGAAAGCGTTAATTAACTTTATTCCATTTATACTTCTGCTTTTCTACATTTCAATTATTTTTCATATTTGATTTTGTATTATATCGTGCAGTCCCAATAATAAAATACAATTTATTAAATGTTTAGCTTGTTCTCGATATATTTTTATTCATTAGTTTGGGAAATGGTCGTATTTTATCGTCCAGACGACATCTGAATCTAAAAATTGTTGATTTACGGCCAAGAAGATGTGTTTTTTGAAATGTGAAAATTTATTAATCGATCGAACGTAAAGCATACGAATGGAACGTGCGTGTGTTGATATTTTGCCAGGTATGCGTTATTTATATAGACCGGTATGTTTAGACAACAGTCATTGCGAATCATATCAACAACGCATTTATGTAATTACAAAAATTAAAAAAATATGAGTATATAGTACGTCTGTGACGGTTCGATCAAATATATATAGTTTTTAATTTAATAAACATACATATTTTGCATGTATTTTTGTATACACTGGTACAAAAATATAGACAAACAAAAATACAAAAAAAAATATTATCTACTACTATAATTTTATATCTTTGTTTCAACCATATTTAAATTTGTTTTTTTATTTATAGACAGCTATGAAACGTTGATAAAATGTATGTCTACTGATATTAATGACGTATGCTTTCTGTTACTACACTGTTCGACTTTGATTTAAATAGAACCGTCGTTATTTCGTTATCTCTTTGATTCCTTCTGGAAGTCACGCTTAAGTTCTTAATTTCTACCTAAAACCCGTTTCGAATTGCATTCGTATTCAGAAAGTTTTCAGATCTGATGATAAAATATGAACCACGCGTAAAGAGAGAAGTCAATTTGAAATCGATTTTCGGTAGAAATTAAGAACTTAGATACGCCTGAACCTTTGTTTATCGTCGTAATCACAATCCAAAAATGAAAGAACGTAATTGTTGTTATGAAAAAGAATAGAATTTAAAAACAAAAAAATATAAATTTACACTTTATAAAAATACTTTAATTTCGGACATGAAATCCCGTGAATTGAATAATAAATAGTTAACTATTTCATGTACAATCTTGTTTGTCGGGACCTAAAAGTACTTACTGTACGAAAAGGATAAAAAAGACATCAAAAAGATAAATAAAACGACTGATTCAATTTCAAAAACGAACAGAATAACTACAGCAATCAACGTTCATTGAAAACGGTGACAAAATTAATTTCTTTCATAGCCGCCGTTGCGCGGTCCCGCCTCGTTTTTATTTGATTAAAAAAATAAACGATTTAAAACATGATAGATCCAAAAGATGTTATCAGAAATTTGCATACATATTTAAAACATTCGTATAATTTTTTTACTGAAATTTAAATAATGAATAATTTTCGAACTGGCCTTGTAAATATTTATAAAAATTTTCCATGCATTTCATTTAATTAATAATTCTCAAAAGAATATCAATTAATCATTGGAATACCGTTTCTATGGAAACATACGTCCAAAGCTAACTTAAAAAATGACATTTGTTAATAAACGACTTATATATTTACATATTATTTAAATAAACATGGATCACAGTCACAATACAGTTCTGACACGCTACATCCACTTTTGTAAATTATTTATTTTTGAAAATGTTCAATAAATCAATCATTTTTGAAAATGTTCAATAAATCAATCATTTTTGATTATTGCTTATGCGTTTTTTGACGTCGATGACAAATAACTACATAGTGTCAAGGTACAGAAATGCACGAATGCAACAATCAAAAAGCAGTAATAATCGATTTATTGGACACTTTTGGCCAGAAAAATGTTTGGTTTGTGAAGTGAACAATGAATTTATTTGTCAAGATGTTATTGCAGTTTAAAATTTAAATGAAGAATGTACCATCATTTCATATACAAAAAAAAACTAGTAAGACATAAATTCGTTTCGACTATATTGCATAGACGCCTTCAGGTACAATCGTGGACCGAATGGCATTCAATTAGTAATTAAAACCATCCGTATGCTGCTGTAGTAACGATCACAATATCTATATAAAAAAACAATTCTACAATAATCTAATCATTCCGCTACACATATCGACATCAATTTTGTTTTTGTTTTCTTACCGGTGAGCATGTATGAATGAATCAAGGTCACAATAATGTAAACGCTTCCTGGCATTGCGAATTACTGCTGAATGATATTTGATTATGAGCCAATAACGGTACACACAGAAACATTCTATAGTATTTTTTTTCTAAATGGAACAATTACGTACATACGTAATTTCTACGAAATATAAATAGCGTTCTAAACATCGCTACACGTTACTGTGTCGGGAAAACATATTGTTATATAACTCTGAAATGGGTTCTGTATTCGGAATGATTATTATTGATAAACAAGTTATATATACATACATACATATATATATATATATATATATATATATATATATATATATATATAATAAGTTATTCTATATGTGGCTTCACCACAATGTAGAAAATATAGATATTTTATAATTTCTCTGATTCATTTAGCACTAAATTTGAGCTGAAATGTCAAGTTTCATTACTGTAAATAATACTTGCAGTATGTCATTTTGAAAAATAATATCGTGTAAGAGATCGCCGCCTGCTTTCTTACAAGTGAACATTTCATTCGTTAAAATTTTCAATAACATCCATCCACAACTGCGTCTCTATCGCACCAATTACTCTTCGGATTGCATCTTTTAGGTCGTAAATTGTTTTAGGATTATTGGCGTACATCTGTTCTTTAAAGTGATCTCAAAGAAAGTAGCCCAACGGTGTTAAATCGCAGAATCTCGATGACCAATTAATGTCTTCATTTCTGGAAAACGCGACCAGGATATTTCGTCCTCTATAAATCAATTGTTTCGCCAGTTGTGTGGCTTGTTACTTTGTTGTGCTGGAACCACATGTCCTCCAGATCAATATCATCCAATTCTGCTCACAAAAAATTGGTTATCATGTTTCGGTACCTTTCTCCATTCACATTCATCTCTTTATCACCTGATTCGCAAAAAAGTAAAGACAAATAACTTCACTGGATCAATGTGCGCATGAAACAGTCACTCTTTCTGGATGCAGTGGCTTCTCAACGATCACAATCGAATTTTCTTCACTTCAGATTCGGCAGTTTGGCTTGTTAAGTTAGTCAGAGTTCGACATGAGCCTCATCGGTAAAGATGACTTTTTTACAAAAACTATGTTGTTGTTTCAGTATCTAATTAGCAAGTTCCGACGCAGTGAATGGTCTGATGGCTTCAATTCTTGTATTAATTGAACCCTATAAGTCTTCAGAAATAAATCCGTATACAAAATATGCCACATGGTCGTCTGTGAACGTCGTGGAATTGACATTCCTGGTTCTTCCTATAACACTTATGAACCAAGTCAATGTTTTCTTCAGAACGAGCACTACGAACACGTTGGTGTTTATTCATCTTTAACCGATCCAATCTTTTCGAATTTACTCACTAATCGAAGAATTGTTGATTCAGATAGACGATTATGTCGAGAATAAATATCGCTTAATTTACGAAATTTATTTTTTATAAACGACCATTTTCATAATACAGTTGTATTATTCCAATGCAATGCTTTGTTGTATACGGAGCCATAACTTAAAATGGAAATGTCAAAACTTAACAAATGTCAAAACAAGCACTGATGTCAATTTGATATTCATGAAATATAACCTCATAAAAAATGCGTTCCAATTAGAAAACTCTTTAAATACATGGCGATGATCCCATCCTCAAAGCACTGAGGTATAGAAAAATCTAAATTCGCTTAAGTAACAATCAGAAATTATCAATAATCAATTATGATCAAAAAAGATCACTGCGGTTTGCGAGGAATTGCAAAATACAGATTTATATAAAAAAATCCTCTCGGGCATGAGTCGGGCTGCGTCCAACTGTCATAATGATAGTTTTAAGGTCTATTGCTAAATACACTTCAGAGCCAACTTCCTCTAAACGCGAGGTGCATTTTCTGTATCTTAGCTTTCTGATGATGATGATATGATGGCATCGTTATAAAAATGCGCATAAGCAATAAACAAACATGATTAATAATCAATTGTTGAACTTTTTTAATTAGAAAAATGTTTATGATTCCGAGCGAAAAATAAATTCTTGAAAACGTTTTAATCGTTTCTTGTAATGAATTCTTTAATTTGGAATGATCAGTTCTCTTTTCATTTACAAAGTGATTAACCATTATATTTTCACTATTTTGTAAAAAGAATATATAATTTAATAACGAAGTTACACACTTTCGGTTTCCTTATTTCCATAAATTAATTTATGAAAGTAAATTTTGTACCATAAGAAGTAAAAACGACCTTTAAAACAGTAAAATGTATGTGTTTTATTCAATTTGTATGAAAAAAGTGTGTGGTTAGGGAGATAGCTAAGGAATTCATTTGTGAAAGTGCATTTAGTCAGGGCCAAAAACATTACTGTAAACTGATTCATTTCAAAATTATTTTTTCATTGAATGGTAGAGAATCTTCTTCTTGTATAAAATAATAATAAAATCTGCTACATAATTGACAACATCTAAAGAATTAATCGAACTTTCATTGCAAATGCAAAATAGTTCAAATTTCATGAATGAGAAATTTTATGTTATTGTAAAAAAGAAACACGTTATTTTCATTAAAAAATATTCAGTTATATTGAAGATTAGATTTGTAAAATCAAATCTTATAAAACGATTATGCAAAAAGATAATAGATATTAGTTTTATTGAAAGAAAAGAAAATTGCAATGACTTTCAGAATAATCAGCATTTCTCTATTTGTTTAAATGTTATGATTCCAAAATACATATGTTTGTGTGTGTATGTATGTATATATATGTATATATATATATGTATATATATACACACATACACATTATATATATATATATATATATATATATATACATACAAACATATACAATTTGTAAAAAAATATATAAAAGAAATCAATTACATTGAAACACATACATCACATGGTCAGAACATATTTTAAAATACTTGCTCATGTGTTTCAATCGAAACGTAATTTCATTTGAAACGGTATTCTGAGAAAGTTGGCTTAATTGTGCTTTATGTTTGTGTTTATTTAAAAATACATAGTCGGTACGTACGAAAAACACGTGGATACATGTATTAATATAAACGCGGATCACAAACAATCCGAACGGTTTCTTTGAAACGTATGAAAACGTATTTCAATGAAAATGTATTTTGGAATTGTCGCACGAGAGTTTTAGCGCCGCCGTGTGTCTCTTTCATTATTAAACATTATGTCAGGAATTTTGGATGAAAATATCTGCGTGTTTCATCGTAAAGTAAAACGATGCGGGTTTTCTTTTAAAAAGTGCTGAGTAAGTCTTTCGGGAATTTTTTATATTACATACAGTTTTTATTTGGATTGGATTTATTTTGTCACGATTTTCTTATAACGGAAAATCGAGCAGACAGTCATTTAAATGAAAAATGCATTCAAGATAAACAATCTACGCTTTTTTAAATAAGCATGCCACATATTAAGGTTCTATGTATTTTGGTTAGAGGGTTACAGTGTTAACATACATTCGGTTCTATATATAGAGATTTTGTGTCACATTTATTTCTCCATGCTTTTCTTATGAAGGAAATATGGAGTAAAAATAGTCCTCTAAATTAAATAATACTAGAAGAATATATTCGAAGGAAACAATTTGAGATTTTTTTAAAAACTTATTTGCCTTTTGGTAGCATTAACACACATTTAGTTCTGTAGAGACTATGATTCTAAATTATTTTCGCCATGTTTTTTTCTGATAAGGAAAAGAGGCAGTATCATTTGAAAAAAATATATTAGAAGTAAACACTGATTTTTTTAAGGACGCGAGCCAAGTTTTCAGTTTTCTATATGCCTTTTGGTTATGAAATTACAGCATTAATACACATTTGGTTTACTATAAATTTAAATTAAACAAATAGGCAACGAAAGAAAAACAAGAATAATAAACTATCTAAATATATAATATACATTAGCTTATTATTTTGTTCAAATAAAATTTATGTCTAAAATAATTTTATGGAAGAAATCACGTCTCCATTGTTCAATGATAACGAAGTACGAATAAGTGATCAAGTTAGCTAACAAATATGAATATATATATATATATATATATATATATATATATATAGAGAGAGAGAGAGAGAGAGGGAGACAGAGAGAGAGAGAGAGATTATGATTCAAAATTCAAGAGATAAGCGACGAATAAAAACAGTAGACGAGTAGGAAAGTGTCAATATCAATTTTTAATAGCATCTGTTTTAATAGCTGCAGTGTTTAATCAGAAAAATTATCAAGAGATTAGCAATAATAATGTGTATATAATTGAAGAAATTAAGTAATACATTATTTGTAATATCAAACAATATAATTTTATAAGTATTGGCGCGCGATAAGAGAAAAATTTCAATAGATAGGAATTTTTTTCTCGAAACAAAACGATAATATCGACAATTTGTTTAATGTTTTTGTTTTGAAAAATCGATTGTTTCATTCAACTGTCGATGAAAATAGTTTTTTTTTTAAAAAAAAAAAACAAAAGATCGACTCACTTATCGTATTTGGCGAAACTGTGACTGGGACTGCGCGATATGGACGTCAAATTCGATTGATTCGAACAACTGCTGATCGAACTTGACTGGGAGTAACAGGGATCACTAGCTCCTGGTGGCTGTAACGATATACTGAACGGTGTAGACGGTGCAGAACGGGCACCAGGCCCCGCGCTCCCACTGAAGCTACTCGACGACCTGTGACAACATAATCAGGACATGAAAAAAACATTTCATTTATATTTCAGATTGTTCATTTTGTATAAAAATAAAACTAACAGGGATGATTATTAACATACACTTAATGCATCTGTTATTAAAAATTACAAAAAAGATATTGTAATATAGTTTAATTTGATAAAAATTGGAAGATATAAAATTATAACTTTAAAAAAAAACTGTTAAATAATGATATCTTTTTTATCGACATTTATACTTAGTATATTGTTTGAAATTGACAGATATATTAATTTATTAATATACTCAATATGAATCCATAAATACAAAAAAATAAAATAAAAATAAAAGAAATGATGAACTGTCTGTCTAATTTCCAGAGATGGAGATTAATGTATATTTAATGTACTTGTCATCAATAATTATCAAATAAAAAAATTTAAATATACTTTAATCATAAAATTAAAACAAAATATAAAATTATAGTAGTACGTTTTAAATAACCTGCTTTTTAAAAACTATCTCTTTATCGACGTTCCTATACAGCGTATTGCTTGAATTTGACAGATGTTAATTGAATAATATAATCAATATTATTCCACACACATCAAAAGACTTAAAAGGAATTACGAACTCAGTATAATGTCCAGAATAAATATATATATATATATATATATATATATATATATATATATATAATAATAATTTTATATAAATTGAAATATTATAAAATATAAAACTACAATAGCATGTTTTGGAAAAAAACCGTTTAAAAACGATACCTTTTATATCGATAATCATAGATGGTGTATTGTTTCAAACTGACGGATGTATTAAATTATTACTATATTCAGTATGGATCCACAAATATTAAAATATTTTATAAGGAATTACTAACTGGCTGTGTCTAATTTCCAATGGTTGTCTTTCCAAAGATATTCCGTCCAAGAATAATTTTTATGCGATCAGTTTCACACGATAAACAACTATTGAACACATTGTGGCAGTGTGCGACCGTTTTAGTTAATTGTAACAAGTGGAATATTTATCAATCTATTTGCACTGTTACTCTTTCAGTATGTTTATTTTATTACTGCTCTGTATCTACTATTTTATAGCGACGTTAAACATGAGCTTTTAGTCAAATTCATTGTATCTATCTAACAAGTCAAAGATGTGCACTCGATCTCTCTCGTGTACACTGTATATCGTATACTCTGTGTCTTTTTTTAAATTCTTGGCCAACTGACAAGAAGTAAACGAATTCATGAAATAAGTGGGGATAGTAAGACGGTTTATTTTCAACAAAATGAAAATGCGTAAGACGTTTCTTCAAAGCGATAAAAATTGCGTGTGTTCTCGTTGTAAGCCTTGTATAAATTATTAATAAACGATGAGAAAATGTTCCACAGATTCACAGATTTTCGTAGAGGCTGTGTCTTTTGCGTGCAGAGTTTAAAGAAAGCACTCACACAAGTCGAAATTGAAAAGTTTTGCTGCGGTCCACAACACAGGTTAAGAATATTAATCAAACTGATGCCATATTCGTATTTGTTTCAACTTTGTTTTAATACATAGATGAATAACTATTAGGATGAACCAAAAATTCGTTCGGAAATTTCCAATAGTTAGCATTAGAAGTGATTTGGAAGTAGAGACATTTTGATTCATTATTTTGATAGTAGAATTTTCTAGACATTTAAAAAAAAGTGTACATTAATTAAGTTCTCCTTACGAAGTATAAATTTGAAAATAGAAGATCCTAGGGGTATCTTTTCGCTATATTATACTACTTTTTATTACCGGAAGTATAAAAATGCAACATAAAATAAAACTGAACTAAAAAAATGACAATGTCGTCAAATAATTCATTTTCATAAATAAATTCTTTTTCGTTTTGCATCGATCGGAACAGATGGTAATCGCTTGGGGCTAGGTCCGGAGAATACGCTGAGTGCGGGAGAACCTCCAATCAGTGAGAGCTCCATCAGTGATTGTTTCACAGCCATAGGAATGAGGCCGAGTGTTGTCATGGAAAAGAATCACTTTTCGGTGACTTAATGCAATTGATGGTCGTTTTTGCATCAAATTATCATTCAAACACTCCAGTTGTTCTCAATAACGTTCGTCGATGATTGTTTCCTTCGGTTTCAACAGCTCATAATACACCACACCCTCCATATCACACCAAATAGAGAGCATTGCAATGTGACCGTGGATGTTTCGCTTTGGTGTCAACGTTGATAGTTAGCCAGGATCAACCCATGATTTCTTGCATTTCGGGTTGTCGAAATAGATTCATTTTTAAGAAACAAACTGACCCCACAAGGCCATGTATACTAATTTATAAGCAATAAAATGTTTTTGATTTGATTGATCCATTTTTCATCGCCGGTCACGGTAAAGCACAAGAAACTCTTCTTTCATGTCTTGCAAGCAAAGAAATCGAGATGTTTAAACGATTAGCAATGGCATTTTCGGTTAATTAATGTGGCAGCCACCTCTCTTCTTTCTGGATCTCTTACATGGCTTATAAACACCGTGAAATGGTTGATTTATCGACTTTGAGCTGCTGAGCCAATTCTTTGAGTGTTTGAGACAGGTTTTCTTCCAATAGAGTTTGCAGTTGTTCATCTTCGAACTTTTTCGATTAACCTGGCCATTGTTTGTCGTGAACGTCACAATCACTACTTTTGAGTCGTTGAAACCAATCTTTACATACAATTTCCGATGGAGCAGATTCACCATAAGTTTTCTCAAGCAATCGATGAGCACCAGTTGCAGTTTTTTTCAAATCAAAGTAGTGTTAAAGCGCATATGAGGAAAACAACTTATTTCGTTTCATTTTAATCGGTTATAGAAAAGCATTTTTGTAAACGAAAGATGGCGTTTGATGACTGAATTTTAATGGAAATGTTCACACTTCAAAATGACTTAAGAGACACTGCCCACAGCATACGCACTTAGAACCATCTACACGTGATCAGTGGCTTTCAATGCAACCTCCTATTAACTGATCGTTCAGATTATAAACATTCTTTTATCTGATTTAGGTTTCAATTAGAAATTTAAAAATATACATTTCTCTCTCTCTCTCTATATATATATATATATATATATATATATATATATATATATACGTGTGTGTATATATATAGAGAGAGAGAGAGAAAGGGATGCTCTATTTAAACAAATCCTTCATAAAATTAAATTGCGATAAATTAGGGCCAAGGCTGGTCATCTGCGAAAACAAAATTAAAATGAATGACATATTTCGTGCTAAAAAATCAGTTTGAATACCTGAAACGTTGTCTAATCGTTAAAACACGAAAAGATTTTTTTCAAATACTACTAGATTAGTCTTCTTTAAAAAAACGCAAATAATAATTACATTTCATGTAACTATTTCGTTTTCTTTCTTTAATTAAAGTTTGATATTACAAGTGAACTTATTAATGTGTACGTTTATATATATATATATATATATATATATATATATATTCACTTGACATTAAAAAAATGTATGACTAGTACATATTATTTAATCGAAAACGGTCACGCAATTTCAAATATTTAGAAAACTCCGTTTTTCCTTGACCGTGACACTAGTAACACTGTTAAGCGTGTGCCTTTTCACATACATTATCAATAATGTACAAGAAAAATTACAGCCGGGACCATTACGCTGCAGTATAATTTATAATTCATTGATACTATTCAATGTTCACGATTACGAGACTTCACATTTCAAAAATACTGCCGTTAAACAAACAGTGAAACTTTGTATCGACAGTCGATATTATTCGATCCTATGACGTTTGTGAATAAATTAAAAATGTAGTCAATTATTAATACGGGGGAAATCTACTCAAACGTAAAGATAGTTGCAATGAAACGACCGACTGTTATTACTTAATTGATATTTTTAAATCCAACGTTGTATTTGTCGGAAATTTATTGAGGTTTATCTTTTTAACGGCGAAATTCTTTCGTACAGAGAAACGCCGATTGAACGTACGTCATAATTGACGAAATGGAAATGTTTCTTGTAGTTTCTTTTTAATTATTCTTATCGATTATATTTCCAAGACTTGAAATTCCCTTTTTATAACATTCTTTTCGGACGTTATGACGTTAAGTAATTCAAATAAAGTTACAAAAGAATTGCAGTTGTCATTTTTTGCATTATAAAAACTGAATGTTTTGAAAATTCAATGAATCGTGACGGTTTCTTAACAAGCAGTTATGAAATTAAGTACTTCACAGTAATTTATTTCATGAAAATATAACTTGATTCTATATTATATGAAATTGTGGTACATTAAAACCTTAGAGTATGTAAATTAGAAACAACAGCATTGCCTATGCATTATTAGTATATGAATTGGGTTACATATATACCCATTCTAGTGAAGACAAATTCTTCGTGAAATCATGGAATCCTAAATAAATGTTAGAGTTGATCCTGTTTTTTGCTGATTTATGAAATAATTTAATATCGTTTGTTAAAAAAATGAATCTAAATTATTTGTCCTTACTAAAACATTGTTTCATTTGTTATCATACTATATAATAGAAAAGAGAAAAAAAACACTAATAACTCAACTGAAATGAAACAAAATTCATATATATATATATATATATATGAATATGTATATATATGAATATATATATATATAAATATATATATATATATATATATATATATGAATATGTATATATATGAATATGTATATATATGAATATGTATATATATATATGTGTATATATACATATCTATATATATATATATATATATATATATATATATATATATATATATATATGTATATATGTATGTATATATATATATAGATAAATAGAAAGATAGATAGAAAGATAGATAGATAGATTTATTGTTTCATCTATCTTCATTCTTAATGTTCTGCATTTCTACCTAAACTCAAACATGATGAAGACATATATTCCAATCATTTTGTAAAGACAACAGGACAGAAAATCTATGTTCATTCGTCGACTTCCACTATACTCATGTATAAATTAGTCTAAGATATACACTTGGGTCTCTTTTTATGCGATTGAAAAAAATCGAAACCGTGGGAACGTGTAAAAAAATCGTGCAAAAAACGTGTACAGGTGAATATAACATGTTAAAAACTGTGTAACTGTTAATCATGTAAAAAATACCGCAAAAAAAGACCCAAGTGTAGTAGACTTTGATATATAATGCAAATATATATATGAAACACTAGTTTATTTTCCATATGATGAAAATCATTCATTTGTTATATAACTTTCAAAGACGACTATTTTTCCAATTAGAAAGCGAATTCTTTCACAGTCGGCTCTTTTGAAACATATTGTACAATTATACTTAATAAATGAAAAGAAACAAATACGATTAAATTTATTTTCATTTGAAATTAAACTAATAAATCTTGTTTTATTGTTTTTTACCTCGTACTTTTTGACTGTTGTACAGGAGTAATTACTGAATGTATGAAAAATGTTTAATTGTGTCGAAAATGCGATTTGAAAGAAGACAAATTGAATATCAGCATTTTGGGGTTATCTGTGAGTGTATGTATGTATTATGCTTCAATGCAATTTAAATTGGGATTATTATCGGCCAAATTGCCATTACTGTGAATTTTTCACGAATTATTGGTGTAACATGACAGGTGTAAATACTCATTGGCAACATGAATGTCAACAGTATTGTCATTAAATTTATCGCACGGTCCGATCTAATGTTTCTCGCATTTATCTAACCGTCTATGTGATTTAAACATGTAGAAGAGCGTAAAATACGTACTCGCGTTCGTTTATTGAAAATAATATGTACGGACACTATTTAAAAAAAATCACGAGAGCGTAAGTAAAATATAGTAAATATACGTTACAGTTATACTTCTTAACTGTCTTTAAAAATCTATCTTTTGGAAAAAATAAACACTTTTTTCTAATTACATCTAGCAACAGTGATATTTTATAAATAAACAAATGAAGACAAAATGTTAATTGACGATACTCATAATTTTTTGCTAAAACTGCAACTAGATCTCACTAGTTAATAACGCTTTATATTTGACAACTAGGTGCAACTTTCTTCTATCTCTAATTTTTGGAATTTTTAGAATTACATGGTTTTTTTTTAAATCACATGTGGATTTTTGTATATTTAGTTATAAAAACATAAAAACGGCTACTTTAAAAATAGCTGGTAAAAAAAATTATATTTTTTAAATTGAGATAACGAGCCATATTCATTATATTTCACTTAATGTTAGAATTAAATTTCAATAGTTAGTCGTACTTAATATATCACTAGATCTAGTTTTGTTTATAAATTTATCTTTTATAAATTAAGAAGTATGGTTAGATCCAGTAATATATTAAACATGACTAGTTACTATATTAGTGAAATCTGATTCCAGTACTTAGTGAAATATTTTTGAGTGTGGCTATTGATATTTTGAATTCACCTTAGATTCATCTTGAAATGGTTTTATGTTAAATAGGTTTCGTTGCTTTACTTGAAAAAACGACTGTTCATAACAGCTGAGGCCATGCTCATAATCTTTCACTAAATACTACAACTAGATCTCAATAATTAGTAAAGATTTGTAAACAATCATTCATTAATATTGCTTACTTATATCACTAGATCTAAATGTTGTTATTAAATTTATTAGAACAAGTTTATGAGTACGACTAGATCTAGTGAAACTAAAGCACTGCTAACTAGTGAGATCTAGTTGCAGTATTCGGTGAAGAATTATGGCATGGCCTATAATTTTCCTCGAAAATTGTATATCTAAACCAAACATTGCTACTTGATTTTTTTCAAAGTAAGAAATATATTCTGTACAAAAAATATTACTTTTTTTAAAAAAAAATAACATGGATGTTCATAAATGAATTTTTGTTTTCGCCCCACGAATCACGAAATTTAATAAGTGATAACTGATCACTTTAGTTATTCGATTTGCGAATTTCGAAAATGATACCGTCTAAGCGCGCTAAGGTACAGAAAAATCGGTTTCAAATGTTTGCTGCTATAAAAATCAATCTGTGCTTGTGTATAAATTAGCCACATTTTAATTTAGCAGAACATAGTGACTTCATGACGTTATAAATTAGCCATATCATATATTAAACGATTGAAATACACACACACACATGTGTATATATATATATATATATATATAAAATATTGAAACAATTAGAAACAACTATAAACAACAGAACATTCCTACATACTAATATAATTATTAGATTTGATGTTTATAAAAAGAGTTGCAGAAATATTTCAGTATATTTAGAAATTTAATACAGTTTCGTGTAAAGCGTTCGGTGTTTGCAAACTGATTTTCTCTAATTAATGCACAAATACTTATACTGTTGTGCCAGGCACTTACGGTAAAAAGGTGTACAAATGTTATAGAATCATTAAAATAGAAATTAACAGTAAATCCATATGAATAAAATCATCCACGCAACGATAACTATCGTATTGTGTATATACCTGATTTCGAAACAAAAGAGTGGACTGACTGTTTAAACCGCACTATTAGTATAGCATTGCGGTCACACAGTCTTAAATGTTTGAATATAAAACCGTGTGGGTTTGCAGTTCCTCTCGAATACATGATCGCTGCAGAACTCGTTTCAGTCAGTCATCCACTGTGTGTAACTAAATATCTGGTTTTCATTTCGCAATGGATTCGTTGTAGCGAACGATGCACACTCGGCTGAGTTCTGCCGTTCAAGCAGCGGAGCGTATTGGTTTGATAGGAAACGTGTTCGAAAAAAATATAAATTTAATTCCACGAAAACTCGTTTTTATATAATGCGTTTCGACCAAATTACACGAAACGCGATTCTCGTTGACACACATTACGTCAGATGTCAGAAAATATGTGTACGAGATGAGTTATGGATGTGGAACATCACAGGCAGACTAATTAAGTGAAGAAATCTAACGAGTACGCTTTATATTTCTGAACGGCTGAACTTAACATGGTTTTATATTTTCAAATATTTCAACGTGTCTTTTCATTACGAACAGTAGACGCACACGCAACACAAACGTGCGTGTTTTCACGGTACAGTTATGACACTCTAACTAATTCACTTTCACAAATGAATTCTTTTTTCGCTCCGCATTCTTCAATTTTTTTATCTTGACGTCTGATGTAGCGTCCATCATCATCGATACATATAAGCAACGATCAAAAATGATCAATAATCGTTCAACGAATATTTTTAATCAGAAAAAAAATGGTTTTTGGGGGCGAAAAATGATTTCATTTGTGAAAGTACAGAGTATTAGTCGAACTTTCCAATAAATCATCTATTAGTTTTCAAATTTTCTTTTAACGGATATATACAGCTATACAGATAATCAGTAAACACCGACAGAAATCAAATAATTATTGGAAAATTTTGATAATTATCTTTATATTTGAATGTCACTCTGCTTAAAACCAGTTCATTATTGAATAAATATATTCTTTACAAACAATTGGACTCTGAATATCAAACAAACATTTCTCGTTGGATATCTAATCGAGAATAAGAATGCATCAATAAATAGTTAAGGTATAAATATGAACCCGAAACAAAATGTATTTTAATAAATTGTGGTTTGAAATAATGAATGGGAAATGCACGTGATGTTGACGTTGAAGTAGGCTATGCCTTCATCTATAGTTAATATACATTAGCGCTAGACATACATATATATATATATATATATATATATATATATATATATATATATATATATATATATATATATATATATATATATATATATATATATATATACATACACATTAAAATAAATGTTTATTTTTTAAACTATAAAAAGACATTATTATGGAAATAACATAGTTGTTTAGTAATATTAATATATAAACATGATCTTAATCATCAGGGCTGGGCTGATAATTTCTTACTTAAAATTATATCTATTACATTTAGATCATTCTGTCAAAAAATGTCTTTTAAAACAAGTATTTATGTATCAGACTTTATGAAATCCCATTTCTCATTATCGATCTGTCTCTTATTTCTATACAATGCTGTCAAGTAATGACACTTTTTCGAAGATTCTTTATCTTTTGACACATTATGACAATTCACATTTCTTTTAATAAGAATTTATCAAACACGCCTTCTGTATTCATAATAATGTCATCAAATAAATAACAAGATAAGTAAACAAATGAAAAGAGACAAAAGAACAATCGAGTTAATGAAACATTTTTCTTGGTCTCGCAATCTTGTTGATATCTGCAAACGAGTATCATTATATATATATATATATATATATATATACATATACATACATATACACACACGTGTCTTCATTATCAATTGTCAAACTTCGACGAAACAGGTGTGCGTGGGAGACAAGTGTATCTCTAGAAATTGAATTCTGTTTTCAATCGACAGACTGTTCGATTATATCATCTGTACGGTTTTCCGTTTCGACACCATAATGCCAATAATTCGACAGGTAATATTTACCAATAATTAAGACGTACAGTGCCGATGCAATTCCGATACAAAAGTGATACGAGCAGCGCCATCTTGACTGGTACACGTTCGTTACTTCTAGGAACGTGTAACGGATTTTTGCTGTCAATGACACGCCACCATTCTCAGATACACAGCCGCCCGACCACTTCTGAAGGAGGAGCGAGCGATGGTCGTTTGGTCGGTAAACGCGGGCCCACTTCTTTTTTTTTTTTGTTATATATATATATATATATATATATATATATATATATATATATATATATCGAAGAGCTAAAACTAACTAACTGCACTCTTCGTGCCTCTTCGACGTCAAACCATTCGACGTTGTTATTATGTCGGTCACGTACACAACGACCGAAGCCACTTTTTTATATGAAAATAGTGAACAAGATTTTCGATGATGTCGGACGAATATTGTATTCATATTCGTACGAAGCGTCTGATCGGTCGAAAGTTGAAACCTGTTTATGTCTGTAATAGAGTTTGATGATGGTAAACAGTATAAAATAGCAATACCCAAGTGGAAGTACATTAACCTATTGACTTAGTATTTTTTTATATTGCTGAATCATCCAGCGAATTAGTTTTCTTTTTTTCGCATGTAAAGGTTAGAGGAATGAGTTCGGCGATACTAGGGCATCGTTGTTCATGTTATCTCCGGCCAAAACTATTATTTTTATTGTTGGTGAATGTCGATGAGAATTAAATCATTTTTGTTCATTTGCATTGTTAGTATTATATTGTGATCATAAATTAAATTAGATATTTATAAAAAAAACTGTTTAACGAATATTCTCTCTTAGAAACACTCGTGGACCGAACGAAGCACATGCCTGCATGACGAATTACTGCCTTCAAAGTATTACACAATATTTATTTTTTATATAAAAAATCCAATGCCGTTGATGCAAACCTAGTAGTACATGTCTAAAATATAATTTAAACAATCGAGGTTATACAGTAAGTACATATTTAAATAAAACCGCAAAATGATCAGATTGTTTTACACAGCGAGTGTAGAAAAGTGTTAATGTGACATTAGAGTGAACAAAAAAACTCTGTCACTGTGAATGATCCAAAATGATATTCCAATACGTATACACAACAGCTGGTATTTGATTAAATTAACAGCACTAATCGGTTTCATTTGAACTAGATTTAAATCATTAAACACGAATACAAACACAACATATATTTACTTTCTAGTTAAGTGAACGCTGATAAATTCTAGAGCTGTATGAAATATATTGTATCGTACACTCGTAATGAAGTAAATGTATATTACCATTATGTAATTTATCTTGATAATTACGTATACATGCGTTCTGTATACACATGAATGCTATCTCGTATTTTACACGTTTATATCGCGGATAGACAATGTGCAAAAATAGTAGGCAACTGAATCGAGAGTTCTCTGTTTTGTATCTTGAAATCGTACACTGATAACATACATATACGTCCGTATACTTTTTTCGAATGGAAGACCGAATAAAAACCAAATATACGTTAGGTTTTACCAATCTCAGTTAGGCGGTAAAAGGGTATCAAAATATGTGTGTGTGTGTATGCTTGCGTGTATGTGTATATATATATATATATATATATATATATATATATATATATATATATATATATATATATATATATATATATATATATGTATGTATATATATATATATATATGTATGTATAGATGTAGGGTACTGTGACAACACAATCGAATGTACACGAAAACGGTCGAAAGGTGTATAACAGTCAGATAGAAGTATTATGTTGGTAGGCAAATAATTGCGGTTTTTGTTTTCTGAATTCTAACCATATTTTTTTTCAATAAAAGTGTCATTTCATTGTGCTCATGTTAATATCAATTTAATGTGCCTTTTTCGGTCTATATTTTAGTAACATTGACTGGTTTCCGTATTATTTTTGCTGCAAATGGGGGTATTGAATTAAGGATTGAAAGAAGCAAATAAGAGCAATTTTTTGTATGAGTTCAAAACAGGCGATAAAGCAAAAGAAACTGCTCGTAAACTAAACTCTGCTTTTGGTGTGGGTATTGTTAAGGAATGTATGAAGCACAATGCTGGTTCCAAAAATTTCGTGCTGAGGACGAGAGGTTTGAAGATGAAGACGGCCGCAGGCATCGTTTTTTAGTTCATAACAACCAAGTGAAGGCGTTAGTAGGATCAGAACTACACACAATGATTAGGTCTATTCGAAAGATTCGAGAGCTTGCACAAAATTAGGCGCTAATCATCCAGCAGTTCTAGACAACTAGAACTGCTAGGAAAATCAAATGTATATGAATTTGGAGGTCATAAGCCACAATTATTTTTCTATCAACCTAATATATAGTGGTGTACATTCGTACGATTTAACAGTTAGATTTTTTTATCATTTTGTTGAAGCCACAATTTAATATATTCAAATAATTAATTTTCCATAATTCAAGCAACAATTGAAACTCATATAACATCTACGGAATACTCTAATTTTATACTTTGTTAGAATTTATCATTTTATATATATATATATATATATATATATATATATATATATATATGTGTGTGTGTGTTTAAAAGTATGCATGCATTTACTTGGTTTGATTTTTTCTTTTATGTACATCAAAATACAAATATTTTCATGTAACTAACGTTCGACAGTTCAAAAAGCAACAAATGAATGTCATGTTATAACCATGACATACTCTGATTCTAGACTTTTTTTAGATTTTGTCATTTTATATACATATGTTTATTTAATTTAGGCTCCCACATGAAAATATTTGAAAAAAATGAAAAAATTAAAAAAATAACATTTCTTTTGGATTTTCGCGATTTTTTTAATACTTTCATGTGAAAATCTAAAATGAATCACTTATATATATATATATATATATATATATATATATATATATATATATTGCGGATCTATCGCGGTTCTTAATAACGCACGGTGATATTTTCTTTGTTACTTTTTACACATAGAAACAAAGAAATTAAACTCACAAGCTATCCACACCTACATACATTTTACACTGAAACTCGGTTCATGTAAACTGATTAATTTCTCTCGTACGATACTTTCCATACAATTTTATATTACTGCTATAGTTCCAGATAACCAGTTATTAAATGATTAATGAAGATAGTTTTATTGTGTTGCGTTGTTAATTATTACATATGTCTTTCCCCTGTCATGCAGTTCGAAGAATCACTAATGTAAGAAATGTTGATTACCTTTAAATTATCTAATACACATTTATAGGTATTGTTACCTGGTAACTGGACTTACCATAACAACGTGTTGTTTATTGTTTTATAATAAATATTGTTTAAGGCTAAATGAGCATAAAATATAAATAAAATTGTATTTTTGCATTGTATACATTTAACTTGTAATTTTTATTAATAAAAGTATGTTAATAAAGTACTATTTATGCAAATAATAAAGTGAAGAATTACGGAAGTTCTTTTGAAAAAGAACAAAGCGCTATCTGATATTAAAAGACAAATGAATTTCAGCATTCGAAACTTTAGTACGGAGTATTCAAGCAAATAAATAAATATGTATATATGCATATATATATATATATATATATAGAGAGAGAGAGAGAGAGAGAGAGAAATGATAGAAAAATGATTATGGTGTTTATTGGGGTTTTAGAGCGTTTCGACAGTTACGATCATTAACGCCCGAAGAGAGAGAGAGAGAGGGGGAGAAATGCATAGATAGAAAGAGAGAGTACGACATATATTGTCAGTATATTGATGTTTAAAATATTTAACTTCTTGCAATTTTCAGATTATTAGTCGAGACGTTTTTCAAGCCGAGATATTTTTTTAGCGAATCATTTAGTCAATAAATAAAAAATGGCAGTTCGTAGAGACGTATTCAGATTGAGAACACACACTGTGACCGACCGCCGATCGATGCAAAAAAGACCGGGGTTTTACTGTTTTTGGAGAGAATGAATCACCGCGTTTCTTTTGTTCAGATTATTGTATTGTTTTTGACGGATATTGACGAATCGTTTGCCAGAATGAAATGTAAAACGTAAAAGGGCACTCCGAAGAGCCACGGGAAACAAACTTAAAATCTGAACAGAAAAGAATCGTATTCAAAAAAAAGGACGACGATGTGCTCTCTGATCTATCATCAATCAAACCAAAAAATATCATTGAACTTAAGTGTTTTCTTCGTATCTATTCATAAGATTTTTCATTTGTTCATGATTTTTCTTATCAATTTAATAAAAATGTTTACTTCCCCTTCTAATATGAAGACACATATCACTTTTTTCTGTCTTATTTTTTAATCTGCACAGTGAAAATATAACGAAAGATATGTAAATTTCCACGTGCATCGCCGTTCGGAAAAACCTTCAGTCGAAAGTTAAGGTTAAACTGTTTCAACATTACCACGTGCCGAAGGTGAAGAGCAATTAGTACGTCATCAAGTCAGTTTATTTTATTTTTATTATAATGGTATTTCTGTAACATTGACCGTCTTTTTGATAAACACAAGTGTCGATCGACGATTCTGTTGCCTTCGAATTAAACATTTTTTAATTCCCATGTCCTTTAATGTTCTCTATAAGAAAACTTGACTATGTGTAATATAATAATAATGGAAAAACGATCTTCTATTTAAAGAGTCAGTATTATTTTCATTGCTCTAAATTTCCAGAAAAATATGAAAGAAATTTTTGTGTAAAATAAGATGCACTAAAAATAAAATATCACACAATCCGTGTCCAAAATTAGAATGTTACAAATGTACATATTTTGTAAATATTATTAGCCTTAAGTTGAAAGGAACATCAATGATACTCAAAAGCTTTAAATTTGAGTTAATAAATTATTACTTTTTCTTTTCTGATGATCTTTTCTACTCTATTTATCAATTATTATGACAATATATTCGAATGTGAAAATGTCTGATTACAAATTGACAAACCATATTTTTAAAATTTTGAAAACATTTTTCAAACAACGCAGTTATTGATACAAATTAATGACTGATACTTAAATATGGATAAAAACGTAAGCACATGTTATATACATGAAAATTAAGAATATAAAGATTTATTTATTGCGACTTTCAGTATTTTGAATAGTAAATAAATACCATTCTATAATATTCAGTCATGGTTCAAGACAACTTTCCATACTATAAAAAACGAGTTAGAAGATACTGCAAAGACAGAATTTGAGAGGGAAAGAGCGCACAGTCATTTATAAAACAAAAAATCGTTATTACAGTATTATTTAATTTAGTGAATGTTTAGAATAAAGATTCTCACCTATGAGACGTAAATGTGCTAGTATTTTTTTACTGAATAATTCTGTTTTAATTAAAACATTAGAAACGATAATACAATATGTATAAAACACAATATTTAATATATATATATATATATATATATATATATATATATATATTGAGCATTTATATATGTTGAAATATAATTTATTGAAGATTTTTGCATGGAAATTTTCTTCACTTATTTATTAATTCATTCAAATTGTTAACTGGATATTACAATAAAAATAGTTCATGGAATATTCATAAAATCCGATTGTTTATAAAAAAAAATAATTTATTTAATAATGAAATTCAATAATCGCCACTATAAAAAACAGAACATCACAATGCGAACATAATTGTCAAAGGTAACTAGTTGAATAGACAATAGTCTCTATGAATTGTCATTAAAGGTTACTTGATCGCTATGAATTATCACTGTTTACTGATTTACACTGTAATGATTCGATTACGTAACGCCACCTTCAGTTGTCGCTTTTGTATGAAATTTATGTTTTTTTTTCATTCAAATACTTGTCCATTTGTATTCGTTCACCAGCATTAATTAAGCATTATTTCACTGATCACATACGATACAGACACGATTCCGTTCCTCGTGCGAATGAATTTAACGCGAAGTTTTTTTTAAAAAAACAGTGAAAAAAACTGACATTTTTATTTTACATGCTAAAACAATTGTAAATTAATATTAACATTTACCATTTGTTTATAATAACATTGTTCACACTTTGTCGTCAAGGGGGTCTAAATGGTTTTATATATCCTTTAAGTGATTTTTTGAATATTGGTAGATAAGTTATTGGAAAGCTGGACTAATACCCTGAACTTTCACAAATTAATTATTTTTTCATTCCACAAGCCCCAGAAGGTCTTTTCTAATCAAAAATATTCAATAAATGTTTAATGATAATTTTTAATTGTTGCTTAGGCCCATTTCGATGCCGATACCAATATTTTCAAAGCGCCACAATACATAAAAATCTTTTTTTAGAACAATTAAAAAGGATCAATAACTATTTGTTGAACAGTTTTTGTCCAATCATTTTTTGTGATTTGTGGGTTTAGAAAATAATTACGAATAAAAAAAAACGATTATATGTATGAAAAATTTTAAGTACGTTGTGGATGACAAATAGATTTGAAAAATTTCATCAGTTCATTGCCACATATACGTGAAACGTTCTCTTTGATAGAGCGAAAAGGTTTCGAAAGAGCACATCGAGTCAGATGACTAATAAAAAATATGTTTATTTTGGGCGAGGCGTGGTGTGAGCGTAAAGCTCTCCCGTATACCCTGTGCGACAAGGTCGTACATCGAAAATACTGAATTATAAATGAACGGTAAGTACTTACGGTACGTACACGTAGAAATATTAATTTAATATTCAGTTAACTAATGGACATGTATTTGATAAGAATTAAATAATACAATTAAATATTATCAAAGTCGTAAATACGTTTCAAATTATCGACAAGCTAGACGGAAATGCGCTAGTTTCGCTTGGAATTATAATGATAGAGCCTCGAACGAATAAAAATCACCGGCGGTTCGTAATTAGCATCATTATTATTTAATTTGAAAGAATGGTGAAACCGATAATTAATAGAAAACAAAACTATAATTATACAAAAATTGAGATGAATGTTTTAAAAAATATTCTAGAAACGTTTAGATGTTTACAGCTTTGATGGAGAAATGATTGTACAACTGAAAGGTCGATATTCTTGACCATTAACCAATATTTCTCATTTTTATTTTAGTTTTCGAATTAAAAAAAAAACTTTTTTTCAAAATGTTCGAAAAATGTCGATAGAGTTCACGGTTATGTTGTTAAAAGGAGTAGAAACGTAAGATTAATAGAGTTGAAGTAATGCGGACCAAACTTATAATTTTTCGTTAAATACTGCAACTAGATCTTAGAGATATATTAGTGTTTTGTATACCACTAGACCCAATTATTCTTATTGAACTTGTTAAAAATATGTTTATTAGTATGACTAGAGATCAAGTAGTTTATCAAACACTGCTAACAAGTGAAATTTGCTTGCAATATTTAGTAAAATATTATCAGCATGGCCTTGTATTTTTTAAAAATATGTGGGTACATATATATGTATATATATAAACATTATATATATATATATACATATATATATATATATATATATATATATATATTGAATATACATTAACACACATATACCAGTTATGTATACAAAATAACAGTATGCCTAGAAATTGTTGACAACTCGTCTTTTGTTCATTTTATTTCTTTATGATTACAGACACATCTACCTGGCAGTAATCTCTTATTATCTGTACGACATTTGAAATTCGATAAAAAATATTTCTGAAAAAAATTTCTAAAAATATGTACATATGTATATATATACATATATATACATATACATATATATACATATATATACATATATATACATATATATACATATATATACATATATATACATATATATATATATATATATATATATATATATATATATATATATATATATATATATATATATATGGATATGACTCTTAGATTTTGACGACAAAGTGTGAAGAACATTATCATAAAAATGATAAATGTTAATATTGATGTACAATTATTGTACCATGTAAAATTAAAATTTCAGTTTTTTTCCTTATTTTATAAATAAAACATAAACGCGAAATTTATCCCCACGTATAGAGTTTTTTTTTGTCTTTGTACCGTATGTGATCAATGATCGCAAATAATGCACAATTAATGCCGGCGAATGATTACAAACATACAGATATTTAAATGAAAAAGACATAAATATCACCAAAAATGACAACTGAAAGTGACGTTACGTAAACGAACCATTACTCATTGTGTACAGTGTTTCGGGTTTCGGAGAAACCGTGCGAAAATCTCTCATTGCATAAATTAAGGTAAAGCAAGTGACAAAAAGAAGTACAGTTTGTAGGTCACAAGACTTATTTGTTTTTTATTTCCATAACGAATAGAATTAGTTTATAGAAAAACAAAAACAGTTGTTTACAGTAAATGTTTATTTATTTTATAAGCATGTATAGAGATGATATCGCTTTATTTGATTGTAATTAAATATCTATTGTGTTGTTATTTTTAAATAGCATCATCATCAGCTTCTATCAATCCATTGCTGAATAAAGGCTTCTTCCATGATTTTCCATTTTGCGTTATTTTAAATATGTGTATATAATATATACATATATATATATATACATATATATATATATACACACACATATATATATATATATACACATACATATATATATATATATATATATATATATATATATACACACACACACACACATATATATATACATATATACACAAACACAATACACAGTAAGAGAAACAAAATTGAAATTGAATGATACTGCAATTAAATAAGTATAATTCATTTCTGCTAAACTGGATTGCAGGCGTGAATGACCGGGAAGAAAGAAAATACTTAGAAACTGCTAGAAAATTTCGGTTGAATGAAGATAGATGGAGAAAAGTAGCCTGTTTCTGTAGGCAGAAATGGATTGTAGTACTTATATAACTGTGCGTATATATGTATGTATGTTGTATATATATATATATATATATATATATATATATATATATATATATATATATATATATAGATAGATAGATATAGGACATACAGGACGTGATGTATAATAACCTCATAAATAATTTATATTCGGATTGTAAATAGTTTTATTGCTTATACAGTATAATTTTAACAACTGTTCTAAATATTCAGTACTGAATATTTTCACAAATTAATAATTCATTCGCCTTACAAACAAATAAACAGAAGAATATTCAATAATCTATAATTAATCATTTTTTATTCTGGATTATTCGCGTTTCGAAAACGATGCTATTATTTTCAGAACTTTGAGACAGAGAAAATCAGACAAAATACAATTCTGATATTGAGGTTCAATACGCTTACAAATGAATTTTTTTTTCTACTTCGCAAACAATACAATTTTTCCGATCAAAATAATTATATTTAATGTGATTCTTGGTTTTGTTTTTCAACTATATATTTATGAATACTATGATAAAAAATATTATCAATCGTACTGAAAAGAAAATCCGCTAAATTTCGTATATTAGCAACCACAGAAATTATGAACGCTTATTTGTTAGGATCGAGTCGAGTAGTTGAGTACAGGGTGATAGTCAGGACAGATCGGGTCATGTAAGTCTGGTTCGGCCTGTCAGATCGAATCATTTAAAGTCTGATTCGGTCTGTTCAGGTCAATTTCAAATGCTAAGTATAGAAGTTACAAATACTGGATCATTCCGCTAATCTTTCTCTAATACTGAACTAAGCAGCAGTGTTTAATGTACCAACAGATCTAGATCTAATCGTACTCATAAACATATTATTAATAAATTGAATAAGCATTATTAGATCTAGTAGTATACTAGACATCAATAACTATTGAAATCGAGTTGCGGTATTTAACAAAACATTATGGCTCACCGAGCTCAACAATTAATGAATAATATCCAGTTTGTTCACATCAGATCAGTATTATCTGATGATTCGCTGTAAATATATCAATCAGACTTAACCTGTCCAGTCTTATCCTGATCTATCCTATCTTGTACTGATCTGACCTTACTTAATCTTATTCTGTCTTATACTGATTTGACCTTACTTTCCTGATCTAAAAAAAATTTAATACTTGACCTGATCTAAATTAAAACCTTTTCAATTTTTTAAATCGGAGTACTAAACTTGTTTTAGTGGTCACTAAGTCCTTCGAAAAAATTCATAATATAGGGACAAAACGAAATGGAAATGCCAAATATCAAGTGATTCGGAATTGGCGGTTTTCGGAACTCCATCCAAGTATATTAATTTTGAAATTAATATATATATATATATATATATATATATATATATATATATATATATATATATATATATATATATATAAACAACTTAATATGTTTAGAAAATAAAACATATTCAAAATACATATCTGATATTAAGTCGATTATATTCCTAAAAAAATATAAAAAACTTGAATTGTAACGTGTTTTGTTTCAATAAGTGACCTGATCTCAATTTAAAGTTTCTCTATTTTTTAAATCGACAACTGAACTGAGAATAGTAGTCGCTAAAAATTATTATAAATATATATAAATATATATAAATATATATATATATATACATATATATGTATATATATACATATATATATATATATATATATATATATATATATATATATATATATGTATATATGTATATATATATACATATATATATATATATATATATATATATATATATATATATATATATATATATATATGTATATATATATATATATATATATATATATATATATATGTATATATATGTAAACTTAATATGTTTATAAATTCAAATATATTTAAATATTGACCTGATTTAGGAACAATTATATAAATTAAAAAATATAAAAAAATCGAATTGTTACAAAGTCTTTCTTCATAAGTCAGTTATATGAAGTATAAAAAAAATGAAATGTTTTTGTTTAAATAAACACACAAAGTGGGTTTTGTAACAATTGTTGCCAATGACAGATAATTCGAATGTTCATTGTTCGGAATTAATTCGCGGTCTCTGTTTAGTATAATGTGTCAACAAGACTATTATTTAACCTTCGTGATTGTTAAGGCGTATAGATAAAAAAATATAAACAGAAGATAAAATTAATTACCGCATTTGTCGCGTGTATGTGTTTTTTTTATAGAAATTTCTTCGACGATTGACCGCAGAACGTGTCCGAAAAAAGTGCTTCACTGGTTTAGTACAAAATTGTAATTCATGACAGTGCTACTAATACACTGTTAATCTGTACACGCATAAACACGTCTCCATTTTGACAAGAAGCCGTACGCTAGAACGACTTGTATTAATATTCGCCGTACTAATTAAAAGAAAAATATGTGAAAACGGCGGATTTTTCCATTTTAGTAGGAAAAAATGTATGACTTGCGTGCATATAAATAAAATTGTATATGTATGTATATACGTAATAATCATAATGAAAAGAAACCAGATCTAAAAAAATCATGCATTCTTTGTCTGTCGATGCATTGCTTCATGGGTTTTTACACACTCCTTTGATCTATCTTTCTCTGAATACTGACTACATGCCGTACGGAAACAATTCCAAACTATGCTATCATTCGTATTATGATAAAAAGTTGGAAATTTATTCATTTGTTTTACAATTAGAAAACAACTTTATATGTAATGTGTAAAAACACAGGTGTATTATAAAATCCTTGTACATTTTTAAATAATGATTGTTACTAAAACGCATTTCGACAACGATAGAAATGTCTCTCATCGCTATCGAAATACTTGTAAGCAACAATCAAAAGTGATCAATAATGATTTATTGGTCATTTTTGACATCAAACGTTTTTTGTAGTTCACGAGACGACAAAAGAATTCATTTGTGCAAACAAAAACTGAATTTTTATACAAAGTTCTTAATTTTTTCGCTTCTGAAATAGTATTGAAAAAAACAGTATGTTAGAAATTCTATATTTTCTATATAAATAAGATTTCAATGAACCCAACAGAAATTAATTATTGAACATTTAATTAATTCCTTACTATTTCAACAATCAAATATATAAATATAACCGTTTGACACTTATATTTTTAATAAACAAGAATCGAGTTGTTTTTATCAATCAATTGTTTCATTTGAATCAATTGTTTACTTGTCATGCAAAGCGTACTTACTTAAAGTTATAATTGTTTATCGCTCAGCATAGAAATACTCATGCCAACAAATTATCATTCTTGGCTCCGCTCTCGTTATCTGTATTTTCTCCAACTTAAAAAGTTACAATTTCGATAATTATTCATTTCCAGATTTTAAAATTAAAATTATAATCGTATGTCTTTATATATGTGATGCCACTGACGCATTGTCCTGGTATTCTCTATAGCTACAGAGTTATCTAAAATCTTTTACGAATGCATTTTTTTCATTCCACAGCCCTGATCAATTACCGATCAAAAATATTCAATGTATCATTATTGATGATTTTTACATTTCGATGGCGATCCCGTCATTTTCAAATAGCCAACGTATAGAAAAATATCTAGAGTTTACTTGAAGATACTTATGACAAGATTTGGAGTGATTCAAAAGGACGAAGAACATCAGGACAACGCTTACTTGTTTAATTATTAAACAATGACTATTTTTTTACAAAACAACTGTTAAATTAAATAATTTTAAAATATGTATCACAATTTATTAAAACCTCTAATTGAATGTGTAGAGTAAAATAAATATACAGTTATTATATATATATATATATATATATATATATATATATATATATAATAATTATTTTTTTATTTCTAGTAATTTGGTTAAATGTACATTCAAACTGAGTTCACACTCTGAATATTAAGTTTTTTTCATTGAAATATCCAATAACTGATTTTGTATATAGTAATTATTGGACATTTTAATAAAACTGCGGTGTTTCAGATAGTAATTGATTTGTAGAGATAAGTGTTAGTTTTTAAACGTGTTTTTCTTTTGTTTAAATTCGTGCATTTTCTCTAGTAAATGTTATAATGATCAACGAACTGATTATTTGGGATATTCGGCACGACAGCCTTAAAAGCAATTAGCATCCGACCTCGAATCGAACATATAATGCAAGTGTATGTACAAAAAGTGCACAGTTGACAAGTTCAATGACTTTTTCGTGCGCTCGATTAGTGACAAACGAGAACCAACCTTGATTTTCTGAAAAGTTTCGGACCACTCTTCGTTTTGTTCGATTTCGCATTTTGCTCCTTCCCACCATCGAAACCTTGTACAAAACACAACATCACTGAATCACTCATACACAGAACGATCGACCACCTGAACGCATTCTGCCCGTTTGGTCGACTGATCGAACTAATAACACACGAAGAGGACGACACGTCTTAATTGCATTGTTCGTTGAAGTGACGGTCAACTATTCGACGACAAATGACGGATTTTCACGAGAATGTTTTGAAATTTTTGACTGAAACAATTGCCGACTTCCCGTTTAAGAAACCCACGTTGATCTACCGGACAATAATTGGCGATTTCCGGAAAAAAATTCACTGTTATCCGGAGTTCGTGTTAATTAGAGTGTTTGAAGAATTATCTCGTTTTGTTTTTGTCGTTGTTATGATCCCATCACGTATTGGGAATCGTAGTATGGGTAAATCAATTTACCGCGACTCGAAAACGAAAAAAACATGTGAGGGAGAATTCAAATATAGACAAAACTCGATGGCGGCGGCGAAAATCGTGCACCTTTTCGATTACTGTAGAGTCGGACTAAGTTTATGTACCGTACTGTATGTCACTGTTCAGACAGCAGAAGTTTTTAAGTCATTTTTAATCGAAGAAATGTTAAAAAACTATACAGCGGTGTGAGTCGCGCACGTACAAAACAATCTTCCTCTACGTTCAATGTACGACTGTCGTTCGCCACGGATTGACCGATTGTCGACCGTCAGTCTGGCAGCGTTGCCAGGCAACGTTCGGAGGGGACACAGCTGACTGATGGCTTCGGCCGTATTCCCTTTCTTCCGTTACGCGTAGAATGTCTGGACGTCATCTGTATTTATCATATGATCGTTTTTTTCATCGCTGGAAGGTGTGTAAGCGAAACACCTTTCGAACTATTATGTAATTTCTTCTAATGTGCCACATACATGTTTAAATATCAATCCGCATGATCATATCTGCACGTAATTCAGTAGAGACAAACAACGGTGATCGATGGTCGAACGGCCGCAAGTAGGTATATCGGATTATACTATTGAATGAAATAACCGTCAAGACAATTGCAAAGCACTACGGAAGCCTATCGCATGCTGGTATTAATAAATTGAAATGTAGAAGATATCAAGTAGTCTTAACGTTATGCATTTGTTTGTACCTGAACTAAACTGCAAGTTCTTACTAACCGTGTGTTAATTCAATCATGACAAAAAATATTGATCACGGAGGCTGATTATAGATTGAACATTTTGTTTAACTTCAAGAATAGACACGTACTAGATCTCCTAATAGTCACAAATATTTTCTTAATCGATTAATAAAAAAGTGACTCGATTTTTTTAGAATAAATGCTTCGTTTCACGATTTCATTCTGTGTCCCGAGCAGTGTTTTTTTTGTGAAAAGTATGAAATCAATTTCTATTTGAATAGTAATCGAAACAATATTATTAAATCTCCAAACATATCTGTTATATCTTTACAATAAATTTGGAATTTCCTCGAGATCATAAAAAATGAATCAATTTTAATACATTATTTTTAAAATTGAACGTAATTGACTCAAATTTACAAAAAAGTATATCATTTAAAAACAATCATGAAACTCGCTAGAGCAATCTATCGCAGGGTGGGATAAATAAATGTAGAAGATATTAAGTAACCTTATCGTTATTCCTTTGTTTATACTTGTTCTAAATCGCAAGTACCTTCTTTCAGTATAAGATGAGGAGCTGAGAAAATATTGATCTAGTAGTCTAGTTACATATTAATGATTTAGTTTAACTCCAAGACAGGCGCGTACTAGATCTACTAATAGTCATCAAATATTTTCTTAATCAATTATTCGAATTTTTTAGAATAAATGTTTCGTTTTATGATTATAAAATGTTTTTTTTTCATTCCACAGCATATTTTTTGGTAAAAATTGTTTAATAGACCACTACTGATCGTATTTTGTTATTACTTATACGTACATTGATGGCAATGATCATTTCAGAGCGCCAAGGTACGAAAAAATATTTTTTTCTGTACCTTGTGTTGTAATGTCTTTTTTTGTGTACTAGAATTGAATCATTGAGCTTGAAGGCTTTCGAATATATTTTATCGCTATCTAGAGTAAACAAATCTTATTTTTTTGCTTATAATATTTATTGTTATTAAAAACCCATACATGCACAATTATCTCGGCGTGGCACAGCAGAGTAATTGCCTGATCTAGCTGGTCAAAATTATTTTTGTTATTTAATTGGTTCAGAATATGCTTATCTTTTGGTTGACGGAATTTTTAGAATAATTAAAACATATTTTCTTCTTTTAAATCAGTGTAATTGTTTTTATTACCCTTATTCAAGGTACCTCAAACGTACCCTGAATCATCCAATCATATTTTTTTTATAAAAGTATCTTCGTTCGTGTATACAGCCCTCCATCTACGTTTCATCTCTGATTTTACATAAGAAAATCTATGATTAATTTCCTTTCTTTGAACCTCTGAGTATTGTTTATGGTTCAATAGATAATTTTCGGCGAATTCCAGTTATTGGTCAATATTATTATTTTTATGTCACCGAATAATATTATATATTTTCTTTTAAGTCATTTTTTATACTCCTGATTCTTCTCAAGGCAAAAAATTTCAAATTAAAAATAAACCCTGACTCGAGATATATGACTTAAAGAGTTTATCTGGCGAAATGCAAGCGCTTCTGCGCGAATCCGCGGTTACTGTTCTTATTTTTTTCAAGCTAAAATCTCCCTATTTATGTTAATATAAAAATAAACATCACGACGCACCCTGAAGTATAACAAAAATCTTCGACTTGCTTCAAAACAGGCACAAAAACGATTATTTTTGAACAGAGCTTTAACTGTTTTAAAATTAATGCAATTGTAATTAAAATACGTTATTTTTATTCTCTCTTACCTCCTTCACGACAATCCATTGTGTAACACTTTCACCACTTTTTTGAATAAAAAAAATTCACCTTTGAAATTAAGCGATCACTCGAAACGCCGATAACGGATACGTGCACTATTATAGATGATCAAATTCCGTCTGCACCAGGTGATAAGTGGCCCAGGGGAAGGGAAAAATGCGATTTCTTGTTCCCTAACGACTCATCTTTCTCAGCTAGTAATTAGTGTTTACATATTAGTTTGACGAAAACTAATTTTGGCCAGCTAGATCAGCCAAGTACACTCCACTGTATGTCCATGTGATCGATGCACGAAAATCAACGAACAGTGTCCCGAATAAATCACCTGTATTCAATGATATTTGACACGAAGTCATGTCTTATAAATAAATTAATAAGAACTGTTCTGTCGTGTCGACACGTTGTGTAAATAAAAATAGAAATATGAGTCAGCGTCGACAAACCGATCAACCACGCTTTAATAGTCTAATTGACTGATTTTCAACCATTAAACTTTTACGATATTTCTACAAAACACATTGTCGTACTACGTAAACGGTCTTTTTTCCGAACGTACATTTTACTTTATGCACGTGTATCGTTCAAAAAATTTAAATTATATGTTTCACGTTCGGACGTTTTTATCGCACGCGAAATCGGATAAATTTTCATATAGCATGTGTCGGTTTATATATATATATATATATATATATATATATATATATATATATATATATATATCTTGATAGTAAATAAGCATGTAAGTGTTCACTTGTTTTACCCCATAAACTGTATATAAATCTGGAAATGTTATGAATTATAAAACGATGACTTTAACTTGTTTTCTCAACTTGAGCGTTCTTTTTTTATTAAAAGCAAAAAAAAACCGTTCAAATAAACGGTGTTTACGTTTAAAATTACGATTGTTTGTTTTTACACCTGCGGTTTCATTGATGCGTAATTTTGGCGGACTTTGTTTTTTCTCTCTTTTGCATCGCTCGAATTTTGTTATCAGATACTACTTGTAATATGTGTGCCATCTGAAGGTAAATTTTATATAACAAAATGAGTTATGTAGAATCAACGAATTGAGAATAAAGGAGTGCCGCCAGTATGATCAATTGTGTGAATCAAACTTTGACAATTAGAACAAAAAATAACCGATTGTTCCAAATCAATAAATAAAACATTTTCATTTTTTGTATAATTTTGAATAAATGTATATAACGCTATACAGTGCTCGCTGTCGTACCGCAAATTGTGGTAGTGCAACGATGTCTTTTCCTCCACCTGCGCTTTTACTCTACGTATCTGACTGTAATTAAGGAGCACCGAATAATGAACGCCGGGGCGCTTAAAATGGCCTTTCTATTCTACAAATCGGTCCTTCCCGTACCCCAACAAGGCTATCAAGTTATTGTGGTACGACTGCATGCACTGCATATATATATATATATATATATATATATATATATATATATATAAGTGTGTGTGTGTGTGTAATGGGTGAGTTCAAAAGTTTTGATGGGTTTCTAATAGATATTATATTAATGCAGTTTTATACAGCAACACTAATAAATATGCAGATGTAATATACACCGTTGGAAAAATCAAACTCTCAGTTATTATTTTAAGTAAAAATTGGTTCGATTTGGTTAATTTCGTTATTTCGAAGTGAAATTGAAAATGAATATTGATGAAATCCATTTGCATGTAATTATGATGTACATGTTTCGGGGCGAACAGGCATTTCCGCATACCGTGAAAAACATTTGCAATGTGTTTGGAAAGAGCGCTATGCTGATTTCAACTTGTGGGAAATGGTTTGTAAAATTTAAACGGACTAATTTTAACATCGAAGATCAACCGCGCACTGTTCGTCCTTCTGGCCTTGTTGACGACTCTACACGCAATTTAGTGGACACTGATCCATGAATTTCAGCATGAAACGTTGCTTTTACAGAATATCATACATTTGTAGAACATATATATATATATGTATATATATATATGTATATATATACATATATATATATATATATATATATATATATATATATATATGTATATATATATATATATATATATATATATATATGTATATATATATATATATATATGTATATATATAAATACATAAATATATATATATAACATAAACAAATTATTTATGAAGATACTGATATTTAAGTTGTACATAGTTTGCTGTATATTCGCTAATAAGTTAAAAAAACAATTATAATGCAATGAAATGTGTATCTGTCTATGATATTTACAAAAATGCTGAGCAGTAAAATCTTTACAATATAAAAAAATTCCAAAGAATTGTGCAAAAGTGACATTTTGCATTGGATATATAAAATAAAAAAGCAAACAGAATTTTTTTCTACTAAAAGATATATCTATTTTAAAACAATATATATATTTAACTACGCCAATGGATATTCAGTCAAATATGAAACATACCTTCAACTATTCATCACTTTCACGTGTCCTATTTATTTCATAGTCTGAGATTAAAACAGCGTAGTATGAAAATCAAACGTAACAATTGAACAATTAGAACGAATAACAATTGGTTGTTTAGTAATCAGTACATTTATCAATAAGTTCATTTTTTATCATCTTTGCAATTTTTTTATAAATGTGTACGTGATTATATATATATATATATATATATATATATATATATATATGTATGTTGTGTGTGTATGCATGTACGTGTTGCGTTAGTGTGTGTTGGTGGTTGGGTAGGTGTTTGGTTACGTGCCTGTGTATGTGTATACATTATATATATATACGTACATATATATATATATATATGTATATACGTACATACATACATATATTTATATTTATATATACATATAAGTGTAGTAAGCTATGAAAGACAGCAAAAATACATTGCAACGGCAATCAAGAGTAGGCGCTTTAAATACACAATACTCAAAGAACTAAGAATACTACTTAGTTCTTTGGCAACACTCATGATTTACTTTCCGACTTAAAACCTATCAGGACGTGTTCCAAAATATTCATAGATGTTTAAATATTCCCCAAATGTACACACACACACACACACACACATATATATATATATATATATATATATATACATACATGAATATATATATATATATATATATATATATATATATATATATATATATATATATATATATAATAATAATAATAAAAATATTTCATCGGTAAGACTGATTAATGTTACGAAACATGTTTGTTGTATTATAAAAATAAAATTCTAATAAAATGTAAAGAACAGATATATGTAAATAATAAGAAAATCTAATAATGTAACGTATACACAAAATAATCAATCTATAAAAAACAACGTGGTGTGTGCTCATGTACATACGATAGAAGTGAAATTGCAGCGCATTATCTCTGCGCGCAGTCCGTCTACTCACTTTGTCTCTCGCACTCATGCAGTCATATTCGCTCCATCTCTGTTGTTCGCGGCTATGTTATGGTAACGTTTTTCGTGACGCGCCGTATGATTTTACCGCTCGCTAACGAGTCCATAAAAGTTTCACTTCAAAAAAGGTCCGTAAAATTTCGCTAAAAGAAATAATATGTAGGTATTTTGTATTGAATTGTTATTAACGATGACACTCGAAGATACACGAAATTTTCACGAAGAATTATGATATTCGTATCATAAACTACAATGAAATTTGCGGCTTTATAAAACAACTACGTTGCAATATATCTACGAGAGGAACACACTCACTAACATTCAACAGCGAGAATGATTATATAGATATACGAACACAGACACACACACACACATATATATATATATATATATATATATATATATATATATATAATGATATTGAACAAATCAATGTTTTAAGAGCGATGTGGGTCGGGGGCGAAGCCCCTTGAGGGTGAATGAGCATAGTAAGTAGTGGGTAGGGCCCCTGGTATATATATATATATATTACAAATAATACATTTTTAACTATGCTAATGTTTATATTGCCAGATATAAAACGTGCCTTCTCAACTGTACGTCGCCTTAAAGCATCAATGTATTACATAGTCTAAGGTAGTACGTGACATGTTGACGGTAGAAAAAAGGACTAGGGATAAATAAACAAGTTAGGGAATGAAATTGTTTAAAATGACTGTAAAACTGGCAGATGATATGATATAGTTGTTGAGAATAAATTAGTTTATAATTATTGAATGGAAATAAATAAATAAAGTTTCGTTGCAACAATGGTGTCGTGAGTTATTATTTGGTAATTACGGATATGTATATATATATATATTCACACATATTAAGGGGCTCCGCCCCCTACTCACCTCGCTCATTAACCACTGGGTTTGCTGCGCTCGCCTACTTGTCAATTATAAGCATTTCAATGAAACCGTATGAAACAATAAACATATTTGAGGATCATAGTATTGTCCCAAATAAATTAGTCGACGTCATGAATTCTTTTTTATTTTTTTGTGGGTAATTTTAATATACGTAGAAGAAAATAGATAAACATATTTTGGTACTATAAAAACCTCGTCCCAGATAAATAAGTCGACGTCACGGAAATTTTATTTTTAATGGATAATTTAGATTTATATATATATATATATATATATATATATATATATATATATATATATATATATGTATATATGTATGTATATATATATGTATGTGTGTGGATACGTGTTTAATTAGCTAGCGTGTTTTTCTTTGTTGAAAACATTATAAATAATCAATCGCGAATTAGTCATAATAAGTAGAATCAATCTACTTCGCAAAGAATTCACTGACGTAAATCCATCTCTTTAGAACATTGCGGAGATTGTAAAAGGAAACAGTGAAACAAAACAGCTTAATAGGAAATAATAATACCAATTAGTGCAGTTGAAAAAAGAACGATGTCGGTCTGTCAAAGATTTTAATTAAAATCTCACATAACAATAAGCGTTTAGAAACATGAACGTAACGTTTTCTTAAAAACTGTTAACATGTGCATGGTCGACGTTCGTTTCGCAGTCTCCGGGTTCGCGAACACCTTTTGCCTCCCACTCCGATACATTACGACATAGATTTTTTTTGCATAATCGAAAATGTCTTTACAATTAATCTCGACCGTTTCGACATCGTTCATTGTCCGTGAGTTAGTTGAACTACATCATGCGATATTTTGAAACATATCAAAACCAGTATTCCTTGCAGATAACCTTGGCATCGCGAGAGTTCGCTAGTGTGTGTGTATGTATGTGCGTTCGTTGTGTTACGACATCTCGACGGTCGGACACGCTCGCGCTGCAGTTGAATAGAAAAATTTGTGTAGGATCTAGAGATGTAATAAGTGTAAAATGGCAATTTCATTCTGAAAATTCTAAATAGAAGACCAAGATAAATGTATATGTTTTTCCCATATAATATATAGAGAATGCTTCAAAATTTTATCAAATAGCTCTACTTTTTTTCCTTCTACGGTCTCCAATTACTGTCGGTCAAATACGAAACAGTTCTTTTCTGGCTTATTTATTGTGTGGATGAACAAAGAATCCAGGTGTGAAAACCTAACCGTAGTATCAAATTATCAATGCAAATCTTTTCGAAATAGCCTGTTATCGAGAAAGACTAACGATATTCAAATTAACGTTTAGCCGAACTGATATCGTAAAACACGCATACCGTGAAAAACTTCATAAATAAATCATTAAGAATTAAACGGTACAAATCGTCAGAACGTCAATGATATCTCATTAAAAATGATTGCAGCTCTGTACATAATTGATACCAATCAATGCAGCACACACACACATACATATGCATAACAGACAGACACACAGTTATTCCCCATCGCTAGTTACATAAAAAGAGAATTTTTTTTTAATAATAAGGATTTGTTCGATTAGGTGAAAATTTATGATTCCATTAAATACCGTACACATTCCGCATCAAAAAACATCAGAACTTCATTTAATATAGATTTTTATCTTCACAAATAAATTCTTTTCATCGTTTTATAAAACACAAAAAAAATTCTTAGTCTAAAATATTTAATCAATGATTGTTGATCTATTTCAATTGTTGCTTAAGCGCATTTCGATGGTGATGCAATTCAACATTGTAAAGTATAAAGAAAACGACGTATGTCATGGAAACAGAAGACACGAAATGATACAAACTTGGAATGTAAAAAAATGTCTAGATACTCTGCGTGTACCACACTGGAAATTTATCATACCGTACAATATTATTAAAATATTTCAATATGATTTCTCTTATGATTTTTATGTAATTTCATTAATATGATAAATTCTCGAGGGGTTTAAAAAATATGCACTTCCAATATAATAGCTTAAAAAAATATATTTATTAGGGTGCTGCAAAAATAATTGTGGTTTTTATGATTTTAAGTTTGGAGTCAATTTTTCTAGTTACATTATACATTATCTTTTGTTATAGTCATGTGACACATCATTGTAAACAATGAAAGTAGTACTACTTATTTCAGCTTATGCCTATTGTTTTCATTCTTTAGTATTGTTAGACATAACCTCTTAAATTAGCCATCGAAAGAGCAAATTCGCGCGACTTTTTTGTATGAGTTTAAATTGGAATGTAAAGCAACAGAAACTGCTCGAAATATTAAATTTATTTTTGGCGAAGACTCAATTAGTGAACGTACAGCTCAACACTTGTCCCAAAAAGTTTGTAATGGAAATGACAGCCTTGATCATGAGGAGACTCGTGGACATCCTTCAGCTTTCGATAATAACACACACACCACATGTCTCACAAATAATTAAAAAAATTAAAAGACTGGTTTATGAAACCTTACCTCACCCACCTTATTCTCCGGACCTGTCTCCAACATATTATCAATTTTTTAAACATTTGAGCAATTTCCTAAGATTTTCAAGGATCAAGCATCAGTTCAAGCGCTTTCGGTGAATTCGTTAAATCCAAAACTTAAGAATCCTATCTTGTAGGAATAAATAAACTTGTTTTCCGTTGGGAGAAATGTGTCCAGACCAATGATATTTATTTTGATTAATAAATATAATTTTTAACTGATATATGCGTCTTTATACCCGATACGTAAAAACCGTAATTATTTTTGCATCAACCTAATATAATTCTGCTTGTATAAAATCTAAACAGAAAAACTTTCATGTTTCATGGTACGCTGCAAAATTAAATAGACAGGCACGTTTCACACAGTCGCCGATTAAATTCCAGCTCAAATGTTTTCTTACAAAAATGAATTTTTCTTTCACTCGACCAACCACTAACAAAAATATTCATTAAATCGATCATTGATCAATTTTATCGTTGCTTATGCGCATTTTGATGGCGATGCCGTTACCTTCATAGCACTAAAGTACAGAAAAATCAAAAATCGTATTTTTCTCTACTTTTGCGCTCTGATGATGACCGGAATCGTTATCGAAATGCGCATAAGCAACGATAAAATTGATCAATGATCAACTACTGGAAAAAAAACAGTGCTTTATGAGACTAGAGAATAAAAGAACGTTCGGGAATTTTAGCTAAACTCGTATAAAAAATATTTGAATTTCTAATGAGAACGAAATAAAATTTTAAATTCATGTCGTTCTATTTTCATATAAGAGTATAACGAGATTTCCAATCAGCCAAATGATATATTTAAATCGTAAATAGACGAAAATTGATAATACCCTATTATTACGTACACGTGACGTTATTCTTTCTCGTGTTCCCTCATCCCCCCCGCCATAAATTCCGTCGATTAATTCGGAATCGTGGAATTACATCTTACGAATACCGACGATCGTGCTGATTAAGCGCACGCCACATTTGTAGGAAGCTCCGCCGGAAAATGAACAATCCGCCCGCTAGAGAATTTACACAAGCACGCAACCGTCTCAGCAAAACGTTATGTTTAGCGTGATTAACTGTGTCGAAGCACAACGTGATTTCCACCCTCTCGACGAGAGATTATTTTTAGAATGGCGGCCGTTCGGATTTACAAAAATCATTCTCATACATAATATTTTTTCTGCGATGAGATCTGTGTGATATTCCCCTATGAAATCAGGATGACCGTTACAATAAATCAAAAGTTATCCGGTTATTTCGACAACTTAAAACTGTACGAAAAATATGTATATCATACATAATGAATGTGTTAATCAGGTTTAGAATGTTAACCCTTTGACTGAGTAACTGCTCGGTTACAAGATGCTCGCTGTGTGCGGTGCGAAGGGCAATCATCACAGTGTACGGAATACTCTCACACATTACCAATGTTTCTTGTGAATGATTTAAAAACAATATGTATATTGAAGCCGTGTTTTAGTCTTTTCTTTATGCTTTGTTCAAACAACACATCATTCTGCTTTGTTGCATCTGTATTTGTATACTCTGATGGAAAATCGCTTGCAATTAAACGGAATGAATTATTTTTCGAATTTATTTTTCTTCCTATGGAACTAGAAGTCTTATCTTCTGGATATTTTTCAAAAATTTCTCACATCGGATTTATATAACAAATAAACATCTCTGTTTAACCGAATCGATTGTTTTTACAATTAAAGACTCCTGAAAGCGTTATTCGTAGTTAGTGAAAGATTAGCGTTGAACGCCTTTAGACGCTGTTAGTACACGGTAATGACTTTTATCGGACGTCTGTAGGCGTTGTTAGTAGTCAAAGGTTTAAAAGAAGATCATTTAAAGATATAGATTAATATGATTTATAAAATTATTATCTGATGCGTGTCATACCACAACTATGCTTTTACCATCCTGATGATGAAAATGCAAATACAATTTATTTTCTTCCATTTACAAATTTATTATAAGTGTATAACTAAACCACTCTACAGGATTTTTGAATAAACTATAGAGAGTCATCTCCCAAAATTATATATAATTCCGGTGAATACTGATGATGGTACAAATGATGGTTGTGAAAAAAAGCATCCAATTCCATTACAAGACCATGCATAGCATCTTCACTGTACAATCATAGCGTAGAAGACACTTACATTGAATTTCTAATAGACAACCGCTGTCGTTAAATTGCACGAAAAAACAGGAAAAATCTAAATTGAAGAAGATGTATGACAGGGCAATTTATCCAAAATTGTTCACGGCGAACTTAAAATAAATATTTAAGTCGCTTAACTGGAAAGGTGAAAGAATAAAAAGAAAAGGCGAAAGGCTACATAATTCCGCTTCGCAGATGATATATTAAAGAAAAGAGAGTCATTGAATCGTTTGAATTGGAAAGTTTTGGAAGACGCCTTCATCCATCAGTGGATCGAAAGAGGCTACTACTGCTGATGATGTACGTGGGTCGTTTGGTAAAATTTTATGGTGTGGCGCCACCGTTCATTTGGTAACATCACAGCTATCAGTTGGCACTTTTCAAACTAGCATGGGCGAAATTTTAGCCAGAAGCGACGCGTTGTTCACGTTATACAGATATTTGAAGCAGGCATTATAGAAGTTACCACAAAAGAAAAAAAAATGAAAAAACGAGCAGATCTTTGTGCATCGATTCGTCACCGTGGATGAAACATGAATCCATCACTACACATTTGAGTCGAAGCAGTCAAAGCAGTGGATAACGACTATTGAAAGTGCACCGAAAAAGGTGAAGACCGTTTTGTCGGCTAGGATGATGGTGGCCACTGTTTTTTGAGATTCCCGAGGAATCATTCTGATCAACTACTCAACGAAGATAACAATGATAACAGGAGCCTATTATGTAATATTATTGGACCGTTTGAAAGAAGAGATGAAACAAAAACGACCAAGATTGGCGCACAAAAAAGTGTTCTTTCACTAAATCGACCGTCACAATAGCAAAATTGCACGAATTAGGCTTAGAATTGATTCCTAATCCACCCTATTCTCCGGACTGGGCCTCATGCGACATAACGTCAAACGTGATAATTCAAGAGACCAGTGAACAGACTGTATAAGAACATAAGAAAATATATTGAGAATTTATGGAAAAAGACGCATTAAATCGTTTGAATTGGAAAATTTGGAAAAGGCTTTCATCTAGCAGAGGATCGAAAGGGACTGATGATGTTGATATATATATATATATATATATATATATATATATATATATATATATATATATGTATACATATATATGTATATAAATATATATATATATATATATATGTATACATATATATGTATATATGTATATATATATATGTATGTAAGTATATGTATATATATATATATATGTGTGTGTGTCTGTGTGTGTGTAGAACATAATTGAAGCAACGTTTCACCTTCCGTCCGACATATCTCAATTTCAATTCAACTGTTCCTTCATAAGATAATAGGTGACAGAATTTAATCTAATTAGATCACCCTAAAGCTATTATGAAGTTACTTGCAGCAGTTTCATTAAAATTTATGCGTTCGAGTTAACAGAGCGTTCTTCGTTGAGGTAACAAGCCAGTTGATGAAATGTGTGATGTATGTTCAGAATGAGCGATCAAGTCCGATTCTATTCAATGTATGTGTGTGTGTGTATATATATATATAAATCGTTACATACATGAAACAAATATGAATTTATTTAAACGTTAAAGTATGTTTTTTTCACAGGTTTATTTAGTAAGAAGTATAAAAAACTATCAGAGTTTTGACACTGGGTGAATTCACTTTCACAAATCAATTGTCTTTCTTCGCCGCACGAAGAACAAAAATGTTTGTGAATGTTCAAAAAAGTTATTTATCATTTTTGACTGCTGATTATATACCATCATTCTGCGGTGCTGAAAGGAAATGTTGCAGCGAACAATTGAAAAACATTCTGGTAAAATCAAAAACTGATTCCTGGGAGTCTAGAATTCGAATTTTTGATACCATGGCTGTTTACTGTCCTCTTCATGAGCAAAATTTGAGGTCTTAGATATTTAGATAACATTGAAAGGCACCATACATTTTTTAAATCACTTCTCATATGGCCACGATAAGAAGTGCTTACCAACAGGAAAAAGAGAATTGCAGCCAAAAAATACATTTGTTTGTTTGACGGTACATGTAGAGTGTCATTCACTTTGAACTGTTAGAACCCAATCAAACGATAAATGCAGATGTCTAGTGTCAACAGCTTTCAGTATTAAGCTTAGAACTGATTAAAAACGCCCACGATGAGTGAACACTAAAACGTTATACGGTACAGACAACGTTACAAAAAATTAAAGATTAATTCGGAACTTCTGCCTCATCCTTCTTATTCGTCAGATATTCCCACAAGTGACTGCCATTTATTTATAAATCTTCAAAACATTTATCGAGAAAAAAAGTAAAGAACAAAGATGTAGTCGACACAGTAGTTTCCGGTTTTTTAAATCGAATTCAGTGTCATTCTACACAAATGGAATAAAAAAAATTCCCAGTAAAATGGCAAAAATCTGATGATAATGAAGAAAACTGTATCATTGATTAAAGGCATATATTGTGTTTATTTGCTTTGTTTCTTCCTTAAAATACGCACAAATTTATGCACTGACCAGATAAGTATATATATATATATATATATATATATATATATATATATATATATATATATATATATATGTATGTATATATATATATATATATATATATATATATATATATATATATATATATATATACATACAGTAAAACAAAACACGGCACCGATGAGAACAAACAAATAAAAGATTAAAACAAAACGTCAATCGTACGTTGCGCGTCCTATTTCTGCGAATGTAGGCCAATTGATCCCTATTCAATTCGTACACAATTCACTTCTGTATCGATGCTCGCGCTCCACAAAATTTCACCGGTGGGTGGAGATGTTTATAAATTTACAGGTGTGACATTAGTTCCGCAATGCGGTCGTCATCATTCGAGCACGTGTTTAGAGTAAAAAAAAACACATATACATACGTGTAGAAAGAGAAGAAAAATACAGGACACGACACTTTTATAAAAAAAAAACTTTATGAAAAAAACAATACGTGTTTGTGTGTTTTTTTATATATAGGTTTAATATCTTTTTCTTGTACAAAAACAGAACCCAAATCGACCGATCTATAAAGTGTTCATTTTATCATATATTCAATCTAAATCCATCTTACAATCCAATTGTACAAGTTAGTACCGTGCACATCGATAATAGTTAATGCAAGTAAGTGAAATGGAGTAGTATTGATCATATTCGGCTGTTCTGTTCATATGTCGACTTTTTTTCGAAATGCTATTATCGAGCACCGTTTCTCGGAACTTCTTATAAATTAACCCTTATCACTCCAAGCATTTAAATACATCAAAATCCGTATGAATTTAATGCATTTTTTTTTATAAAAACATACAATTGAAATAAATAAAAGACATTTCTTATAAAGTACTTTTTTATTACTGAAAATTCTATGTGAGATAAATAAACCCAAATCAAATTAATTCATATTATATTATTTCATTTATCTTATAATTTTTATAACAAATTCTACAAAAAAAATGGTATCTTTAATTGGATATTACAAAAGAATTACAGCAATTTTTTTTAAATAATGTACACTCTTCGTTACTTTACTAAGAGCTAAGTTTGAAAATTCCCCATTAATTATATCATTGTTTCGACTATTGTATAAATTCATACAAGTAGAATTTTTTTTGTTATTGTTTAAATTAGAATGAAAACATTCGAACATGGAAAATAAAGTATATAATGATAAAATAGACAAGAGAACAAAACAAGATAAGAGAGCCTTAACACGTTCACGACAGTCTGAACTACCGGTGATACATTCATTTTTGTCCCAAGGGACGGGATGCGCCACCGGTGGTACATAACAATTGTCCCATTGGGCGGGCTGATCCACCAGTGATACATGAACTATTGCCGCGTCATAGCAATTAAAAAACTGATTACTGTAATTAACAAATTTATTTACATCTTTATATACATAAGATAACTATTTATCTTTGTGGATTTCTTTAAAACATTGGTAGCACAAAAGCGGCTGATTGTTGCAAAGAGAGAAAAACGTAGTAACGCGCTTGAAAAACAAAGCCGCCCCACGGTGAGGACAGTAAATTTAGACCACGTCGCGAACGTGTTAATAATGATTACAGAATATCAATAAGTAATCAAGTTTCTGCTAACGGCGCTGCATGTTGCAGTGTGACTCTAGTACATGTTTAACAGCATAGTTGCCAGTTGTAGTGATAAGGGTTAGTATCATGTAATTAGTGTAATGTTTCGTTTTTTCTCGTTATATTTTTAATTTTCGTTAGGTAAACAAATCAAAATTACAATCTCATACATTTGTTCAAAGAATCATCATTTTTTTCATATACAATGATAAAGCCTACTTGACATAAAATCATTTTAACTAAAAGATGGAAGGGGCATGCTCGTACTCTTTTAAGAAAAAACTGCAACTGGATCTCACTAGTCAGTGCTATCTACTATACTATTAAATCTAAGTATTATTATTAAATTTATTGCGAACAATTTATATATACAACTAGATCTAGTGGTATATAAAACACAACTATTGCAGTTAAAAAAATAAACATCGTTGTTTATCAACGCCTCACTGCAGTCTGCATCAAAGTTATTAAAATTATTATTTATTTGTTCTTAAATAGATCAAATTTTGTTTCGTTATTATTGGATAAAGATGTATGAAATAGTTAAAAAAATCCAAACAAGTTGATTAAAACGTGAAAACTTATTCTTGTTTTTATTCTGAAGCAATCAGAACTGATAGCCAAACTGATAATGTATGGGGTCCTTTAGAGACAGGTGAGAAATTTGATTAAAAGTATTGAGATAGTCTATAAGATTATACTCGCTCTCTATCTCTTGCTATCTTTATTTGTTTTATCTTTTTAGACTGTTTATAAATTGTTATGTACTATCAGTTTAACATATATATATATATATATATATATATATATATATATATATATATATATATATATATATATATATATATTCAAATCTCAGAAATTGAATTGGAGTAAATATTTATAGTTTTCATGAATATAGTACATATTTATGTTTTGTCTTCATATTTAAACATTATTTATTAATTTCTGTCGATCAAGAACGACATTTTGATTTAATAATGTTTTTTCATCAAGTTGAAATCAGGGCATTTTTATGTTCGAATATACTGACATGAGAAGTAATAATTTTAACAAATTTAGCCGAATTGGTTTATGGAAGAGAACGAAATATTTCTTAGGGCTCCGATTCTTATATACATTATATATATATATATATATATATATATATATATATATATATATATATATATATATATCACTTAAAATGTTTTTTACTTTTCATAAAGTGCTTATATCTCTAAATTTTAAATTTTTAGCATTTTTTGTTTAATATTTAAAAAAATAGAAACCTATTTCAAAGAATAAATAAATTAACCGACTTAGTATTCATAAAAATTGTGTCAATGTATTTTATAACTGAATAATTTTGTGTATCAATCTATTTATTTATCTAGCTGTCTATCAGTATATCTACCAATTTATGTGAGTTTATATATATATATATATATATATATATATATATATATATATATTTATATATTTATATATTTATATATTTATATATTTATATATTTATATATATATATATATATATATATATGTGTGTGTGTGTGTGTTTTACAATTTCGTTATCATTTCTTTGCATTCATATTTTTTTTCGATCCATCACTGATTACAAATCGATATGAACGGCGAACCTTCAAACAATATAAATTTCATAAATAAATAAATGTATATAAAAGAAAAAAACTCACTTCACTTTTTAAAATTGTACCGAATTTACTATCTAGACGCAGACCAATGGCATTAAAAATTACATTAACCTCTACATATCGTAGGATTTGAACTAATGGCGCTTTAATGACAGTCCCATTACTCTATCAACGAGAATCATTTTGATAATGCACACACACGGTGTCATGTAATAAGTGAAATAAGAAAAAACCTGTTATCATTTGCAAACAATAGGTATGAGTAATAAGTGTTCGCGTTGTTGACCTTTTTCCTGTCTCGTTTCTATGTTTCACGTTACTGTTCTTTTAAATATAAGATATCGATAATTTTATTTATTTAAAAAAATCATTTGTATGTGTCTTATTTGAATGGTATAAATACACGTAAAAGAAATTAAAAAAAAATTAAAATATTTAATTTCTGTAAAACATTAATTTTACATTGATTAACAATTGTATTATTCGGTATACGAGGGCAAATCGAAAAGTAAACATCCGTTTAAGAATTATAGAACTGCTAATCTATTAGGTTGGCAGAAAACTAATTGCGATTTATAACCTTTAGATTGTTATAAAAAACCGCAATTATTTTCCTACCAACCTAATAAATATAAGATTTTTATCAAGGACATTTTTCTATGTAATCTCCTAATTTCCATGCACTTTTTTATCAGCTGTGTGGAATACGATGCAAGAGTGGCTACACAACAGACCGATTCTTCTAGGATGAAATTCAAAAGTTTGGACTAAGTACGCAGAAGTCAGTAGAAATTAAATAGAGCAATGAACTTAATACAAAATCTGTTTGTAGTGTAACAGTACCTTGTTGCTTAAACGTAGCTTTATTTTGTAACTTGCCCTCGTATATATGGATTAAAAATTGATATGTACAAAAAATCGACGCGATCAATGAAAATAGAAGTTTTAGAATTCATATCCGTTTTTTAAAAAATTAAAATGTTTTATCGGAATGGAAAACGCCTGAGAAGAATGAAACATATTTTGAAAAAGTTTATCGATTGTAAGAGGCCAATTCAATAAGTATCTATTGTTTTACAATGTTTAATGTACACATCAACTGTTTTGCATTGTTCATCCACTTGTCAGAGATAAGTAAGGTACATAAGAGTGATATAGTGAAGTATTCTATCGATTCTTTGATAAAAATATTTTTTGTATTTATATATTTATTTTTCCATTCATAAAAAACATATAACAACAATATATATATATATATATATATATATATATATATATATATATATATATATATACACACATTTATACACACACTAAACTAACTTTTCTTTAAAGTATACCTGAAAAGTTACTATAAAAACATACATAATATTTTCAACATAGACCCTGTCTCATTTATAGTTCCTACGAGAGATCTTCAACTACGACAAAGTTGAAATTGTTTGAAAAAATTTAATGGAATTTTTAAAAATGTATACAGACAGACACATATATATATATATATATATATATATATATATACCAGGAGGCTTCACCATTGCTCTCTGTGCTCGCCAACCACCAGGGGGGGAGCACTGCTGCTCACTTACGCTCTCCCCCCAATAAATAACAGAAATTAACAAATTATACACACACATAATCTGCGTAAAATGTAAGCACGGTAAAATTTTATTAGAAAAGTTTTTAAAAATTAACAACAAAATATAATTTTAAAATGTGTAACATTTTTTTTCACCCTAAAGCTTAAGTGAATACAATATTTTGAATACACTGAATCAATGAATACATCATCAGTACAAGCAATGCAATACACTGCATCAGTGAATACAATATTTTACACTGAACCATTCTTCTACCATGTACTGGTATCAATCAATCAGAACATAGACCACGTGATCGATATCAACTAATCAGAAAACGAATAAATGGCACAGGAACGGCAACATTTCATTTTTATAATATATATATATATATATATATATATATATATATATATATATATAATACATATATCCACACACGTGTACATACGTATGAGCAAGTATTCATTTTTCATTAACAGTAAAAGTAACCGAAATGAGTTCAGACGCATAATTAAATCAATTACATATTTTAATTAATATATTTCGAGTGTAAAAAATAACACAAAAAGTAGGTATCTGTGAACGACATACAAGTTAAATCTATTTGTTGTATATTTTATCATACATACACATATACAGTCAGTATATATATATATATATATATATATATATATATATATATATATATATATATATATATATATATATATATATATATCAAATTCAGAAACTTGTTTCCGATGTTGATTAATCTATACACAAAGTAAAAAATGTAAATATATTAAAAGATCCATTAACCTAAATTCACGCTTTCAGTTGACTGTTTTTCAATAAATAAAAGCCTACTGTGAAAAAATTCGCTTTCTAATTAGAAAAATAGTTACCTTTGAAAGTTATATAACAAATGAATGATTTTTATTGTATGAAAAATAAACTATGTGTTTCAGTTGTCTTTGCATCATATAACTGAATATATCTACATCTATTATTAATTTATGCATGTAAGATAGACTCGACGAATGATACATTTTTTGTCCTGATTGTCAAGGGCCATGCTTATGATCTGCTTGTAAATCTTCATTAGAAATTATAACTAGATTTTACTAGTATGATGTTTACTCGATCAACATATGGTTATTAAATTTATTAAAAGTAAGTTTGAGTACGACTAAATTTAGTGGTGTATAAAAAAGGTATAGTACTTGGGTCGTTTGATAAGTTTGGTAAATTTCCATGATGTGGTGCCATCATTCATTTGGTAACGTCACGTCTATCAAATGTCACCTTTTAAACTAGAATATGCGAAATTTCAGCCAGAAGCGACGCGTTCTATAGATGTTTGAAGCAAACATTGTAGCAGTTGCCGCAAAAATGGAAAAAACGAGCACGCCTTTTTACGTCGATTCGTCGCCATGTATGAAACATGGATCCACCAATACACACCTTAGTCGCAGCAGCAATCAAAGCAGTGGACAACGACTGGTAAATCGAGGGTGAGGGTATTGTTTTGTCGGCTGGGAAGATGATGGCCACTATTTTTTTTGGAATTCCCAAAGAATTATCCTAATCGACTATTTAATGAAAGAAAAAACGGGAGACTATTTGCAAAATTATTGAACCGTTTGAAAGAAGAATTGAAATAAAAACGACTAAGATTGTTGCACAAAAAATGCTCTTTCACCAGGACAACGTGCCGTCCCACAAATCGACCGTCACACTGGCAAAATTGCACGAATTAGGTTTCGAATTGATTCCTAATCCACCCTATTCTCCGGGATTGGCCCCGTGCGACTTCTTTCTCTTCCCAAACTTGAAAATTTGGCTCAGCGGGAAGAAATTCTCGACGAATAAGAATGTCATCGCCGTCGTCAATGCGTATTTTGCAGACTCGCTGGACCAAGTGTATAGCTCTCAATGAAGACTATATAGATAAATAAAATCGATTTTTTTTCTAAAAACGGTGTTTAACTTGCTATTTTACCGTACTTATCTAACGACCCACATATTTACTATTTGCAGTATTTACTATAAGATTATGTGCACGACCCAAGGTTTTTTCTAAGTAAATAGACATTTTTTTTTATCAAAAACATCTGTTTTCTTCTTATTTGATAGAATTTAATTTTTAAAGACGAGTAATTTTTTTTATATTTTTGTATTGTATTTGAAGTAATATAAAATATTCGTGTGATCAACACTTACCACAAGTCAGCAAACGTGAAACGTCGTGCAACTGTTTTTCGATAACATAAGATCGAAATTGGTAGACTGCACCGACGATATATTAGCTCCTCGTCCATTTTATACGACGTCTTGTCTTTCAGACCAAATTTATTCACTCACTTTTTCTTAATAATTGAGAATCACTTTTGAAGAATAACACATCTAACGATATATTTTCGGTATTGGAAAATCCGAATAGGCGTAATAGTTACTTAAAATTGAATCAAATCGTTAAATATTTTATAAACAAAATGCTGTTGTGTTTGAGGTGTCAGTTCATTTGTGAAAACTTGAAAATAGTTTGATAAACTTTATTTTTCTGGGGATGATGGCATAGCAATCTAAATGCACATAAACAATAAACAAATATAAACATGTCTTTCAACAGTAAAACATTTGAAATTTGACAAATATAGTTGAACTTTTTTCCGAACATAGAAATAATTTTAACACGTGGCTGCCTTGATTTTTTTAATAAAAAGAAAGTTAATCAAACATTTCTGTTTTGTTGTTATATTTTTTGTCAGTTTACATGGCTGTACGCATACTACAAAGCAAGAATAACCCGAATATATAAGTATAAATCTTATAAAAAGAGAATAATATATTTAAACAATGTGTGTGTTTAAACAATGATAGTTATAAGTATGTGTGTATATATATATATATATATATATATATATATATATATATATATATATATATATATATATATATATATATATATATATAAATTAACCTTTTTTTATCTGAATATTTTAATATGTTGGAATTGTAATTAAAATGCGTATAAAGAACAATTAACCATGATCAATAATTATCTGATGAGCATTTTTATTCAGAAATTTTCTTCCATTTTTGTGGAGTGAAAAAAAATTCATTTGTGCAAGTGATTTTCATTTTGACACAATTACATGTTATTTTGAATTTTCACACAATTAAGATCAGCTCTGACTAGAATACCTGGTGGCTTTTCTGAAATTGTTAAAAGTTTAAGATGTGAGAGTTCAGTACGATACAGACGGTCACCATAATTGAAAAGTTTGTTTTGTGGATAAGTTAATCTTGAGAAGTCAACCACTCCTCACAAACTAAAAAAATCTCAATAAACTAAAAAAAAAAATTATGAAAGGAAAAGATGTTAAACGTTTTAAAAAAAAAACAAGTTTCTTTATGAATTTGTGAGTGATTCACTTTTGAAAAACTTCAGTACATTTTAAATTTGTAATTAGAAAGAAAAATGTTCCTCACAATTTATCAACTGTGAGATACAACTAAGTACATATCATAAATAAAGCTCATAAATTATGCATATATATATATATATATATATATATGCATAACATACAGTTCGAACTCGTACATTTTTAGTTCTGCGTGTTCTGCGGACCGTCATTATAAATCTAATGATAGGGCAAAGGTAAACTGAATTCAAGGTCTTTTAAAAATAGCGATTTGTGAAATGAAAAAAACTTAAACTATCAACTCCACATATTGATTCTATGTATAATGTCGATTTTATGTATGTATTAATCTTGTTTTTTTTCCGTTCACGAACCGATGTAACCGACTATAATTGTTATGTGTTTTACATAAAATATTAAACTGGAAATTCAATTTCGAACGGTTCTTTATTCATGTGATCGATCTGAACATAAGTAATAATAAATTCGAATTTTCGAAAGAAAATGCGACCGAACTGCTTTAAATGAATATCATTAAACGTTTTCACGACGACGAATAATGTATTTAAAATTAATAATAGTTGAAATTATCATCCTTATCAAATAGTATATTAAGTTGATAACAGATGTTTTGTAATAGGTTTATATATATATATATATATATATATATATATATATATATATTCTATATAAAAGTTATGTATATATATATATATATATATATATATATATATATATATATATATATGTATGTATATGTATAAATTGACACTCGCACACACCTGTATATACTCACAGTCATGTATGTAACCTATTGTACGTTTATATCGATTTGTTTAAACACTATTTTATTTCACTAGAACTTTTAAATTCTTCAAATGAGTGTCTAATATTCGAGACTGAACTGAACATTTTCTAAATTTAATGAAAAATGTCAAGATAATAAGTCTTATCTAGCAGTTTCTGCAAAACAATTGCGCACATGTAAAGACAGTGAATGTCATTGTAAATATTATATATATATATATATATATATATATATATATATATGTGTGTGTGTGTGTGTGTGTATTTATATATTTAAGATAACGAATTAGAATAATAAATCGATTTTCTATTGTTTTGATATAAATATATAAAATAATTATGAATAATCGAATCGTTACGGTAATAAAATTTTCTGATTAGATATTTTAGTACATATTGTTTGATTTATTTTTAGTAGCTCCATAATGTGCATATTCATGTAGAATTACTCTCAGTCGTACTCGTAAACTAGAAATTTATGAATTATAACGCGAATATACTTCGTCATATATTACTATTTTTATTCGTTATTTTTTTTTATAATAATTCTATGGAATAGTAGGTTATATCTGGTATCGTTCTAAGTCGTAACTTAATCGAAATCGTTAACCTATCGTGAAGCACAGTGGTGGATAATTTTTTTTACACCGTGAACTAATAAACAACAATATAAAATTAAAATTTAAACACACTATGTTAGCGTTGTTCGCCACAGAATTGACAATCATCCATTTTAAAATAATCTACATACTAAAATACTCTCTACTACTAGTTTGGAAAAAGCCGGACTGTAAGTGAAATAGCTCGATAACATGAATTTCCATAAAATAAATAGTAAAAAAGAAAAAATAGTAATAAATATACAGAGCCATGATAGTAATATTATTCTCTCTCTCTCTCTCTCTCTATATATATATATATATATGTATATATATATATGTATATATATATATGTATATATATATATGTATATATATATATATGTATATATATGTATATGTATATATATATATATATATGTATATATATATATATATATGTATAAATATATATATATATATATATATATATATATATATATATATATATATGTATAAATATATATATATATATATATATATATATATATATATATATATATATATATATATATAAATGTTCCAGTGATGATAATGCCGCTCCCGTGACTTTTATTCGTTTTCTAATTGGTTAATATGTATTAAAAACTGGTCAGGAAAGGGGAGAAAAATTTACTAGCTCATGATCACAACCTTTTACTAAACACTGCAGTTACATCTCACTAGTTAGTAATGTCTAGCTTATCGTTACATCTATCCATTCTTATTAAATTGTTTTCCATAGAAAACTAACAGTCCAGCATTTTAAAATTATAGAAATACCTAAATACTATCTTCTTTACTAGTCTAAAAAAATCAAGACAATAAATAAAACAGATAGTACTTCTTCCATCTCATTTCATGTAATGTTTAGATTTTCATCAAAAACCTTATTATGTGATTGTTTTACACATACACACAGCATACCCCCCCCATATATATATATATATATATATATATATATATATATATATATATATATATATATATATATTGATAATACATTTACTCTATAGGTAAAATGATTAAAATCAAACTTTCCATCTAATAAATTATGCTTTTTTTTGCCTTTTTAATATTCATATTATTTTTATCATTCATCGGTAAAACATTGTGTATAAGACCACTCTTACGTTTTTAATATATATATATATTATATATATATATATATATATATATATATATATATATATATATATATATATATATATATATTATATACATATAATTAAAGTTTTTAATAAAAATCGTCTAACAATAATTCTTATTCGATGTAAATCAAATGAAATCACCCTGCAGATATCGCCCATCTTATAATGTCAGACGAGCAAATGACAACATGCAAAAATACCAAACACAATTCGTAATTAATACACAAAACAATATACACTCACCCATTGTGGAGCGCGGGGTCAGGAGTGTGTCCACGACTGTACTTCACTGTGCTGCCGTCGTTGTCGCTCGCATCACTGCTCGGCGGGTCCTCAACCACACGGGGCGTACTGAGACCTCCGCGCGGTCTGTGAAACAATCGCACGCCGTCAACAATCAAATTATTGTTCTCTGTTCCTGTTAGATATTCACATACTACTTCGATCGAAAGTTATGATCTATTCGTGTACGCATGTATTTGTTTCGTTATGAAATAAGTGAGGAAACGTGACACGGAACGCTGTCCAAAGATTAACTGTAATAAGCTGGTATTCGTTTCACAGATTAAAATGTCATTAGCCGACGAGTTGACCATTAGTCGTTTTGTATAATAGAGAAACAATAATGTGTGTAGTGTAGACAATCGGATGTCGATAATAATAGATTGTTAGATTAAAATGATGTTTATTGGTACAAATTAATAAGGATTGTTTCAATTTACGTCAAAAACGAATTTACATGCTAAATATAATAATATTCAGACTTTGTTCAGAAAACAGCTTTGCACACTCTACGAAAAATCAGTCAGAAGATAACACAAAGAAAATGTATAAGAAAGAAAAATCGACTTCGTTATTATTTGGAGTTTAAGGGCGTGTCGACAACTAAGGTGATTAGCGCCCGAGAAAAATATCAAGTTGCACGTCTTATAGAAAGAGATATTCTTTTGTTTCAGATACAAAATATGAAATACTTTCGTTCCCGGCTGTCTTTGATGTTGCTAGATTTTCATCGCCTCGCAACTCGCAAGCAGTAAAACAAGCTAAATTTCGATAAATTAAGAGTAATTTCTCCAAAATCATAGAGGGAATCTTAATGAAATTTTACAAAAAATTTATTTTCTTCATAAAATATACAGGCAAAATGTTTGCATCGATTTTTGTTATCATCGATGTTATATTCGATAATCTAATGTTTTCTTCAGAATAAAAGTGAGAATATGATCTTTGTCTATAGATCTACATGAAAAAAATTTATGCCACTATACATTTCTGAGAATATGGTTAATTTGATTTTCACAAATGAATTCTTTTTCTTCCACACGAATCAAAAAATGTAACTGATCAAAAATATTTAATAAATTATTATTCAATGGCGATGATATCCGCAGAATATAGAAACATTTTTGAAAGGATTTTTCGATATTTTAGCGTTTTAAAGATGATTTCATTGTCATCGAAATGTATTATATGTGAAATAATTAAAAATAATCAACATTTTTGATTAGTAATATTTTTTTATGATTTGTAGGATGAAAAAAAATTATTTATAAAAACGGACTTCTCTCTAGTCAGAACTGTATCGTGAGAAATATTTATAATATAATTTAATCATCAAAAGAAAGAAAGTACAGCAGAGTCAAATATCATATGTTAGAAAGACATAGATATACAGATACACAGTCGACTATCTTTATTTTTTCAACTGACTTAAATAAGGATCTTATCCGACAAACGATTTTTTCTATTGTATTTACTCTAATTAATAGATATCTATAAAATAACAAATATAATAAAAACAACTGTACCTAAAGATCCAACTCGCATTTTTAAGCTATGAAAATGTAATCGCTGCACGTTCAGTCACATCGTACAACATTCGAGACGTGCGCAGTTTTTTTTCCAGGGTAACAACACGTTTCTAGTAATACGGAATTATTTGCAATTCGTATTTATTATATTTGAGAAAATAATAATCAGTTGTTAATGAACGTACACGTGCCAAAATGAAAAATAATAATTAATAATAATATAACTTATTTGGGAGACGAGCCGCTATTTTTACCTGAAAACGAAACCAATTTAGTGTTGTTTATTCTTCTATCTTCATTTTAAATATATTTTATTTAAAGCACAAACATCTCCATTAACTTTAATTAACAAAAGATTTTTAAGTAAATGCATACACGTGTAAAGGTCTTATGACTTTTATATAAGTAATTTTTCTTCATAATAAATTTGTTAAAAACGTTATATAAATATATCAACACATGCATTACTCCCAGTCATATTCATACACAAAAAGCTATAAATTAAAAGTTAATACACTTCTTCATGCATTAATATTTTTTTTATTATAATAATTATATTGAATAATAAATTATATCATGTATCGTTCTAGATCAAAATTTAATTCACAATGGCAAGAAAATTGCAGTGCAATCTGAAAAGGTCATTCAAATGTCATACAACAGTTCTAACCTCATCGCCAAATTCACTTTCATAAATGAATTCTTTTTTTTCAACCCACGAACCGCACCAATATTTTTTATTGGCGTTTATGCGCATTTTGATGGCAACTCCATTATCCTTAGAACGTCAACTTACATAAAAAAATATCTAGAGATTTTTTTACCTTGTCGCTCTGAGGATGATGGCGTTTCCATCGAAATGCGCATAAGTGACAATCAAACATTTTGGTGTGGTTTGTGGGATGAAAAAAAAAGAATTCGTTTATGAAAGTTAACTTAGTCATAGTGTCAGAATTTTTTTGTGAATAATTCATTTGAAAGGAATCTTAAAGATTTTTAAAATTCCTCATATTTGTATTCGTGATAAACAGAAATGTTTTATATTTAAGAGATTCTCTGAATTCGCATTTGTGATTTATAAATAGAATATATTTTTATGTTAGTGTAGATCATTCAGTTGATCAGTTAAATTGAATAATTCAAGTTAACATTTTTGCATATTTTTTCAACAGTTGTGGGAAAGAAGACAGAGACATCCGTTGAATTTCGAAAATTTATTATTAATCATTGTAAAGATAGAAATACATCAAAACTAAAAGTCGTATTGTTAATAAGAGTAATTTTACGGTGCAATATGTAATAACACAATACAAAAACGAGTGTAAGATTAAAAACAAATCCAGAAATTATAATAGAAAATTTCTTAACAAGTGCGACCAGTAGCATATTTGAGACAAATCAAGAAAAATGCAAAGATAAAAGTTTCGAAACTAGTTACGAATTTAGAAACAGATGTTAAGAATTAATACCGAAACAATTTATCGAAAATATGGGTACGACGGTAAAATAGTCAGAAAGAACACCCTCATAAATAAACGCAATAGGTACAGCTGGTTGAATTTTCAAAGCCATACAAAAACAGCACAATTAATTTCTGGAAGCTGATTTTCTTTACAGATGAGAGAAAGTTAAAATGTTTCAATCTGATTGGAAGTAAATGATTTGGAGAAAATCTGATCAAGGCGTGGATATATGAAATCATCAACCTGTCGTGAATCAGCTATGGTGTGAGTGTGTGTTCTGTTTATGGTGTCGCGAGAATCTTCGTTTTATAAACGAAATATTATGGGGAAATTGAAATATATAGATACTTTAACGTAGAACTTGAAGTGCAGTGCTACCCGTTTGGGAATTCCGGACAATTATATATTTTATCAAGATAATGATCCAAGGCATAAGACTCATATAACCCGAGAATTAGTTCTATACAATTGTCCCCTAGTTATGGAAACGATCTTCATCTCCAATTACATAGCATCAACTCAAATCGAAATTTATGGAGAGAATTTAAACGTGGAATTCAAAAACGCAAAATTACAAGCACTGATGAATTGAAAAAGTGATTCCATGCCAGAGTGGATAAATATCAACCATTAAGTTAATTAACAATTAGTAGAATCAATGCCAAACCGGTTAACTGAAGGAATTATAAATAAATGTTATTCAACGAAGAATCAGTTATAACATTTTGTCACATTTGTAAAATTTATAGATAGAATTTTCATGATAAACTAGTTTTGTACGAATATGAGAGTGAGATGATTTTGTTTCAATTTGTATGGGGTTGTCTCTTTTTTTGCAGTTAATGAATTAATATTTGAATTCATGTAATATTTAAAATAACTTATTGCTATATGGAATATTAAAAAAATAGTAGATATAAATATTCAAACCGAATGATACGTATGTACTTCTTAAATGATATCTTTCTCGTATACGAATATAATTGGGAGTATATATATATATATATATATATATATATATATATATATATATATATATATATATATATATAAGCCTATACTATAATAGATTCAAATTATTAATATTTCATTTAAAACCCGGATGACAGTTAGACAATTCATCATGTTTTTGTGCAACAAATTACCAGGATAATGGAAACAGATTCTAGGGATAGCGTGGCGGGAGCACGTAAACCAAACATAAGAAATAAAAGAAAAACACAGTCCTTATTGTAATAACAAATTATGTACCTTGAAGGCATCAAGCTTTCAGCCTCGCAGGAACATGAGTCACTTGCGTTGGAGTTACATTGCGGCTCACTACAAGCATTTGTATCATCGCACAGCCTGGAACGAAAAATAAAATAAATGCCAAGCGCAAACAATAATTAAATTCATTTGTTTTTGTGCACTGAGTTGATCTCTTTCTCGTTGGTCCTGCGATTTGTTTTGTGTGTGTGTGTGTGGTAGAAACGAAAAAATAACAAAAGCGTTTTCTACAGATTATTTTTTATGTTGAAAATATTTATATATATATATATATATATATACATATATATACATATATATACATATATATATATATATATACATACATATATATATATATATATATATATATATATATATATATATATATTGTTATTATTATTATTAAAAATCTCATCAAATGGTCAATGTTTGGTATTCTTTTAATCATCGGTGTATAAATATGGATATAAATAAATATGCGAATATAGTTAATTTGAATAGAAACTGAAATATGTTTTTTATCAATGCTTTTGAAAGAACAATGCGATCGAGTAGAATTCTCTAAATCCATTCAATATAAACTTTACCTATGTGCGGCTAAAAATAGTCAATTGTATCGAAAATTACTTTCAGCAGAAGTTGCTAATAACGATGTAGCTTCGATCGGAAATCCGCCACATAAATACCACATATATATATATATATATATATATATATATATATATATATATATATATATACATGTATGTCTGTGAATATAAATACATGTATTGATTTTACAACAATACGACGAGTAAACGCAAGAGATTGTAGATATGACACATGCATAATGGGGATATGCGAATTTATTATTTCGCAAACTTTTCCATTTATCCTCATTTGTATGTTATTTTTAAAACGATCGATATTATTTCTCTCTCTCTCTCTCTCTCTATATATATATATATATTTAAAAAGCATCACCTTTTTTTAAAAAAATGTAACTATTCTCCTTCAAAAGAGAACTAACATCCTAAATATAACATTAAAATGTGTAATTGTTAATTGCTGTCTATTTCAATTTAATATGCATTTTGGTGGCAAAACTATACACTTTAAAACGAAGTTATTGCCATAAAATATTCAGAAAAATGTTCTGTGTTCAATTTTTGTATATAACTACTTAGTATAAACGCCGACTTTTAATGAATGTTGCGATAACTAGTCTTAAACAATCAGTCGTGTGATCAGATGATTTTTTATATTAGAATTTACCTATCGATATAAAATACCGAAACTGTTGATGAAGACTTGGAAGAAAAGACTCAACTATGTACTTATGTATGTAAGCGTACGATTACATATGACCGCTCTCTAAGGTTATCAATGTAAAGGAAAAATGTATTAAAAATACTGTCGAGAAGAAAATGTGTCACGCAAAGAATGTACAAAGTTTGTTCTGATAACAAAAAGAAAATAATGTCACAATATTGTTCTGACACTGTGGGTAAATTCACTTTCAGAAAAGAATTCTTCTTTCAACCCACAAATTACAAAACTTTTTCTAGTTAATATTAAATAAATCATTGTTGATGGTTGCTCATGCGCATTTCGATTACGATGTCATCCACTTTAGAGCTGTAAGGATTAGCATTCCGGATGGTACATCCGCTAATATAAAAATACTAATTTTCATTCTAGTTTTCATTATTAAAATGATTCTTGTCGAAATAACTGCCTGTAATCGGAAACGGTCGTTCAAAAGAGAGAGAAATACTAATTGCTTTATATTAGAAAAGTTCAATATGCATGGCCGACTATGTCCAAATGCGAATCTAATTCGAATTTCGACGGCGACGCCGCTGCGATCACAGTGTTAATGTATGAAAACGACGACATCCACATCGAAATGCGCATAAGCAATAACAAAAGAGGGTCGATAATCAATTACACATTTTTGTTAAGAATACTTATTAATTCCTTTTTCACATCGCAAACCCCAAAACAGTTTCCGATCAGAAATGTTCAATAAATTATTATTGATTATTTTCAATTGTTGCTTATGCGCATTTCGATGACGATGTAATCGTCTTCAGATCGCCAAGGTACATAAAAATCTCTTTGTGTGTTACAATAATTCGTTTGTGAGAATGAAAAATACAAATTTTTATTCGAGTTTTATCGTTGGAGAGATATTTCTGTCAGAATAACTACGTACGATCAGGCATGACTGTTCGAATATACAAGTTCCGTGAAACATAATTCGATAATAACATTATGAAAAAAAAACTAATTTTGTAAACAGAGCGCCAAATTACAGAAAAGAGATTTTTCTGTACCTCCACGCTCTGAGGATGACAGACTCGTCATCAAAATCCACATTAGTAACAATTGGTAAATGACCAATCATAATTCATTGAACATTTTTAATCAAAAAAGTTTTATGGTTTATGAGATCAAAAAAAGAATTAATTTATGAATTTTATTTTGACTTAATATTTTTTTCGCCAAGATAGAGACAGATAAAATTTCAATAAAAACGGAAATTTATTGTTTACAGTGAAAGAAATTCTATTTCAGAATAAGACTATGTATTAAAACTTTTGAAAACCGTTTAATTCTTTTCGGTCTCCCTGTACACATACACACACATATACCTTATTTATTGTTCATGTTCATACCTGCAGTTCTGTCTAACGCAACGTTTAATTTTAAATGATGACTGATACGATAATGAAAATTAAATTTGTTTATCGTATTCGTTGTTACAAATTCATCATCCGTCCCTCTATAACGCTTCTTGTATTTGTCATATGTGCGTGTTTGTCGTCATGTCTAATATAAAAAATTCTCAGGGATGAGTTGAAAAGTGACTATTAATAGAAATAATAACAGTTAATCGTGTTATTGTCAGCGCACATGATATAAAAACAAGTATTGATTCCGATGTACGGAAATAAAATGAAGGAGGACATTTCTATGTCTATACAAATACATACGTGGAAGACTGACTGATTATATTGCACGGTTAATCTTGAGGGGAGTGTGATAACGTGAAAGCATTTTAAGCCGAAGTGCAATATTGATTTGTTTGACGTGTAAGAAATTTTCCCTCGGACTAGTCAAGGTCGACGTTTGATTAAAAACGATGAAATGTTATCAGTCGAATTTGATGTTAAATTTTAATACAGAAATTAAAAAAAATGCTGTCTTCAAAATAAGCTTTTGTTCAAATTCGGACAACAGATACAATACAACGCAAACTTATACAATGGCATTGCTATCAAAATATAAATAACCTTATGAATGTTATATTATCAATCTATCTTCACAATTAGGTTTAACATGTAGGCCATCTTCAGTTAGTTTATATATATATATATATATATATATATATATATATATATATATATATATATATATATATATATATATATATATATATATATATATATATATATATATATATATAGAAACGTTTTAAAATGTACCTGAAAATGCCGCACGTACCAACTAGTATCCACTACTAGTGGATAACATACACTCAGTTGCATCAAAACGACGAAGAGCACCATGACAACGGATTCACCCTCCCGTCAATACCCACAATTTCTCAACTCGTTCAATACCCGAGGTACCCGGCTACCCACGATATCGTCCACCTACCTGCCGACCTTTTTTTCTTAAAATTCAATAGCTGTATTTCAACAAAGGAGATGGTCATCCCCTCTACTTATTCTGGGATTTCCCAGGAATTTTTGCGACCAAATTCCGTAGTATAACTACATATTTGAATAGGATTTCGGCGAGTGTAGACGTGTAGAAAGATCTGGTATGGACCAGAAAAACTGAGGACGATCGAGAAGTGAATCAGGGAGAACGAGTCGTGAAAGATTTGGCTTCATTATACAAAGGATCAGGCAGAAATATTTCTATGGATATTTTTTTTTACAACGCTACCCTTAGCGAAATTTCTTTTATCATGGAACCTTACAGTCGTTAAACCTTTGAAAAGAAATAAAAAATATATTCCGACGAAAATGGCTGCTTCTAAATCTCACGGAATATACTTAACAATGTTTCTTTTCCATGAAAAGGTTGCAATTTGTTCTTGTGTTCGAAATAAAAATAAATCTGTTATACTTTTTTATCTACGATGCATTCGTATGTGACTGTAAGCGCTAATGAAAAAAAGAAACCAAAAATAATTCATTATCATAATAAAACGAAAATCGGATTCGATACCAGGAATCAAATGCTTGGGAGGTACACTACGAAAATGACATCAAAGAGGTGGTCTCTATTATTTTTATAATATAATTGATATTGCGAGTTTAGTGGCTTATATTATATATTATGAAAATAATAAATTGATTAAAAAAAGTTGAATGAACGCCGCAGTTTTTTGCACCAATTGAGAGAAGAACTCTGCATGCTTATAATTGAAGATCGATAGAGAAATGATCGAATAATGTGGAATTTTACAACAAAGCTTGCCATTGAGAGTACGTTTGGTAAATAAATTAGTAACAGTAACACTCCTTCAACATCATCTGAGCAAGCATTGGATAGCACGGGAAGAAAAATTGTTGTACGCTCATGCCATATATGTTATAATAATGTAATAAAAAAACGACGAAAGACCCGAAAGTCATGTGAAGCATGTAAAAGGCCTGTGTGTAATAAACTATAACACTCTGCAATAAATGTGCTTAATAAAATCTAAGTTCAAATGTATTTTTCCATTTCTACTGACTTGTTTATTTAGTTTATATATATTTTCCTATTCCATTTTAATTTTTAAACTCATAGGATGCGTATGGGTACCCGGGTACCCCGGGTATTGAACAGAGGGATTGTCAACTTTGACTCCCGATAAGATGTACTTTTTTTTGTTGACAAGAATTAAAACTTAAAATGGAAATCACTGTAAAATGACCCAAATAACGAGGATCTGGCTTGACTTAACTTCATTTTACCATTAAGTCAAAAAATTTTGAACTAGAAAGTGCAGAAGGATACCCGTGTATTGTCAGGAGGGTTAAAAGAGAAAATAATAATTTACTAAACTTTTATCTAACATGCATAAATATATCCATTGGCAAATGTTTCATTGAACTCATGTTCCTATTGACAATCATTTCTGTTAATTAGACAAATTATTATATAATGTTTTATTACCGTTAATTATTTCACTGATAATTCGTATAATTTATAAAGCCTAATAAAACATTGTACAATTAATGCGACGTGATGGAGCAACTATATAATTACAGTCCTACGTAACGTGATATGGTCTCGAGTTGGGGAATACAAGTGAATAATGTTGCCTATCTGCCTGAAATTTATTCGTTTATACACACAAATATATATATATATATATATATATATATATATATATATATATATATATATATATATGATTCATGATATTCGATACATATACATCCATCCTTATATATCTGTCTTATTTTATTACAAACGTACACATTAAAAAATAAGTGATATTCGGTATTCATTACCTCGTCCTCTTTCCTGTCCTTCGCTCTTCAGTTTTTATATGTCGCACAATTGTCGGTAAACAGTTTATATATATATATATATATATATATATATATATATATATATATATATATATATATAGTTAGGTAAATAGATTAAATTTAGATTAGGAAAATAAATTCGGCCTCCATCATCATTCTACTGATAATATTATCATGAAGATCTAATAATTACTTTCCAGTCGTGGAAAACGTAATTGTTGTATTTGCAGAGATTTGATCAGTGTAATTTATCAGAAATGATATATGTTTATTATAATTTTATATAAATATCTATACAAATAAAATGTAGTAAACCATGCTCATAAAATTTTAAATACTACAATTAGATTTCACTTGCTAGTAGTGCTTTATATACCACTTGATCTAGTCATGCTTATATATTTATTCGTAGTACATTCAATAAGTATGACTAAATCTAGGTACACTAAGTATTACTGACTAGATAGATCTACTTATAGCTTTGAATGAGTATGGCCTGCTTAAAGCAAGTTTATAAAGTATAACTAGATGTAGTGGCACCAAAAATATTAGGCAAATGAGACTTTTTGAGATTTTTTCAGATATTTATGTACCTTAACGATGTATGATGACATCGCCATCGAAATACACATAATCAACAATAAAAAAATGATCAATTAATACATATATATATATATATATATATATATATATATATATATATATACGAGTATATATTATATTGAATGAAAAATTGAATAAAACTGCAATATGCTTTTAGCCCTGATCCCGACGACGCGTTGTCTTGATGATCTTTGCCCTTTTGTATTATCTGAGTATTGGTTCTCCACCACTGATTTCGGTATGTATACCTTCTTCAGGTAGATATTAGAATCTCTACACGTGTTAAACTAGTAGTGGAGAACACACACTCAAATGATCCAAAAAAGACGAAAAAAGATTAAGAACATATCCAGAGAAGAATAAGTGTATAACGATTTGATCTAGTGATATTTGATCTAACGATTTGATAATATACGATTTGATCTAGTGGCACATTAGCCAAGTCAAACCTATATGAAAGATTATATAAAAAGCTTTTTTTAAAATTTTTCTGAACATGATGGCGTTGTGATCGAAATGCGCATAAGCATCAATAAAAAATGATCAATTATCATTTATCGAGCATTTTTTAATCAGAAAAAATGTTTATTGTTTGTGGTGTGAGTGAAAAATTTATTTCTAGAACAATAATTTTCTGTTAAATGCCTTTCACCCTGTATTTACTGTCGGGGTTTTCAAGCCCCATAAACAATAATTTATATTAAATAATTAATGATTCATCATTCGTCTCACGAGACTTCTACGTCTTAAATATTTTTTTTTTTGCAAAATTTATATTTAAAAATAATCTATCTTATTTTTTTCGTGTTTTAAAATATTATTCCTTTTCGTAATTTAATAAAATTGAGTTGTTCGATTTTTGTATTTTAATTAATTCAGTAAACGAGCTGTTAATTAAAAAAGTAAGGTAAGAACAGTTTCTAATATACGACAAAAAAAATAACTTCAGAAAATACTTAAAACCGATTTAAATATTAAATCATCTTTTGTAGCTTTCTACACATAAAACAAATTAATAATTGGATTAAAAAATGACGAAAAAATGTCGTATGTTGAATGAAACTGCTCAGTAGAAAGAACAGTGTTCAAAAAAATCGAATATTTATTTGCTTCAGACATTTTAAGTATATTAAATGATATAAATGTATTTAATATTGATAGTATCAGTAATATATTTCATCATGATCTCTATTTTCTATTAAAACAATTTGATTGTTTCATCTTATTTTTTTTAAAAAAGAATGTATGTATTCATTTGGAATTTTAAGAAGATGGGTATAATCTTTGACTGAAGTTAGTAGTGCTTTCTATACCACTAAATCTGGTCACGTTCCTTAAACGTATTAAGCATATGTTTATAAACATGTTTAGATCTAGTGATACATAATTCACTACTAACAATTAAGATTTAATTGTAATATTTAGTGAAAGATGATAACAGTGGATTACTATGTTATTTTATTAACCATTTATATGTTCATTTATTTTATTGACTTGTTTATTTATTGACGATATCTATGGTTATATACTTGATTTCATGGTATTTTACTAAAGAGTTGACTTGATTTATTTGAATATTGAAAAGTGCACGTATCTAATTTTCAGATTTATGGAAGGTCGTATCGACTTTATGTTTAACAAATAGGAATAAACACTAAAACACATAATCTCATTTTTAACAACAGAAGACATGGATGTGAAATATTTTTAACTTTAATGGATGATTTCGTTTTACATTAATTGTTCACAGCATTTTTTTTTTGGTTTTTGCAACAATCTTTATCTTCTGTTAAGGACAAAAGAAATTAAATCGTACCATATACAATAATGTTTTTTAATAAAAGATACAAACTTGTATTAGTAGTTAGTAAAGAATTAAACGTGTTAATTTAATATTTTAACACTGAAAAATTTCTCTCTCTCTCTCTCTCTCTCTCTCTCTATATATATATATATATATATATATATATATATATATATATATATATATATATATATGATTTTTTTAATATAATGTACAAGCATATATAACTAATTAACGAAGAATTGAATGTGATAATTTGATATTTGAACGATTTTTAAAAACACTTATTTTGTATTTTCTCCCTCTCTATCTCCCCCCTCTCTGTATATATATATATATATATATATGGGTAGATAGATAGATATCGAAAAACTGGCTTATATCTAAAGCTTTAAAATAATAAAAAAAAGATATCAAGCGTTCGAAACAATGCATGCTATTCGATAACAGATGAACGAAATCGGAAGATGTGATGTTTTAAAAATTCATATCCGCGTGCGTGAGTCTGTGTGTGTATGTGTAATCTCTCAATAATCGAATCGTATTTCAAATACAATGGAAACGAAACCGAAATGCACAAGCTTTTCGAAAACAACAGAAAACGTACTGAAACAGCAGGACTACAATGCAGATCTGTCGCTAGTCAATGTCAAGTGGATTATCAATGAAAACGCTTACCTTTTTACATGATATCCGCGCCGGACATCTCGTGCTGCACTTTAACCAGTCCGTATCTACCGAAATCACACAAAACACCACTTTGCACGTAAAAATCCGTGCGAACTGTGGAAGAAAATCGACACACGGGAATTAAAATCGTCATATGACAGCACAGGAAATGATCGTCCGTGTGTGTGTGTGTGTGTATGTGTGCGATCAGTGAGTGTGAGTGTGTGTATGTTTCAACTGCTCGTAGGCTATATGATGCGGGTGACCAATAAACACAGAGTACAGAGCAGTCAACTTTGCATTGAGAGAATTTCGCTGGTACATTTTGCGACAGCGCTATTTTATTGATTCGACTAACGTTGCGTACACGACGGGACGATTCTACACGGCCGCGTCTAGTGTGCGCTGCGCGAAGAGCGAGAGCTTATTGGGCGTTGCGCGAGCGCGACGAGGAAGTGCGCATCGTGTGTTCATGCGAATAGGCTCGAAGGATGAAAGAATTTCAGGATTTCCAGGAGCTTGGATGCTTACCGAATTACTTCGAGTTATAGGTCGGGTGCGTCTGGAAATGTCCTCGAATAATTATCTAAACGCGGACGTATCGTTTCGACATTGAGTTTTATTACACACTCGAGTTACGTTGTCTAGAATAAAAAAAAAGAATAACAGTAAAGACGACCTTTTTTCTAAATTAATCCTTGTATCAGTACGTATGTATATATTCTGCAGTGCTAGAGAGACGTATCGGCACACCTGCGTTTTACAAATAAAAACGGTTGTGGCACCTCACCCGCCATTTGATTGAGAACGCGGGCAGTTTTCAAAAATAGCATCTTAAAATAAAGAATTTGTCAGAATTTCTTTTATTATTTAATGTGTCAAGGGGTATTTCATTTAAAAAAGTCTGAAATACTGTAATTTCAGCAAGTAAACCATACGAACAATATTGTAACCTCTCTACATTTACTAAATGATTGAAAGGGGACATATTATCAGTGCTATCTATTGGCGTGAGTTGATATTTCTATGAAACGTGTTATTTTGAATTAACCATTATATTAAATGCAATGATATATAAAATTACAATTCCATGTTTTTATACCTGCCATACCATTAATACGTTTTCATAGTGGTCTTGCGGCGTTTTGGATCAGCAATTTTCCACTACTAATTTTTTTTGAGTTCCATTCTCAAGATGTTGAAGACTAATTTTCCTAAAATTAATTTTTAATATATACCTGAGGATGGCATTCGTGCCGAAACTAGTAGCGGAAAACGAACAGCTAATCCATAAGGACGAAGTACCGCCATGACAACGTTTTTAAAACTCATAGCAATAAAATTATTTTTATATAAGAATGTTAATTTTAAGATTTGAATATAATCAATTATTGAACAATTTTGAAAATGTAATTGTCTTTTTTGACAAATGGAGTCTTTTTCGGACCACGAACTACAAAATAATGTTTTATGGTAGAAATGTTCAATAAATGAGTTCATAAGATGATCGAATTTCGATGCCTGTCATCAGCTTCAGAGCGCCAAGATACAAAAGAATATGTCAGATGTATTGAACATTTTCAACCAGAAAAGTATTTTATGGTTTGTAGGATTAAAAAAATCATTTGTGAACGTGAATTTAGTCGCAGTGTCAGAACTGTATTTCAAAAATATTATTTTTTTTATCATTTCGTCCATTAGCGACAAATTAAAATGCACGTTTGAATTTAATCTCTAATCAGACTCGTGTACACACGTGGGTAAGAATCAGCATAAAGACACGTTAAGTTACCACCTACATCAGCAATGACACTTAAGCATCATCACAGACTTAATTTTCACATAGAAACAAAAATATTCCTCGCTCGAAACACATCGCGAACAAAACAATTTTACAACGGAGCCACACTGTTCCAACTAACGCTACCTCCTATTTAATACATTCCTCTTTGTTCACTAATTACATTATTCTTAATAATGAAAACACGACCGTTTTGATAATACGTTTCTTTCTTTTTTCTTCGGTGAGCAACGTCGGTGTCATTGAATGTAAACTGCGTTGGTACGTTTATATACGCGATTCGTAATTGTCGTCGCCTAGGTTACTTATACACAATTCTTAATAAGCTAACATGATTTGAAATAACATGTATGCTAAGTGAGCTGTGATGTTAGCAGTTTTATATGACGTACTGTGTGTTTTAGAGTATCTAAATCATATGTGTATAGATGTGCTTTTATATATATGTATATATATATATATATATATATATATATATATATATGTATATATATATATATATATATATATATGTGTGTATATATATATGTATGTATGTATGTATAGAGAGAGAGAAACCACAGATCCTAAAAAATGTTTCGTGACTTTTGATGGCGATTTTAATTGATCATCTATCGTAGTGAATCCTTGTTTATGCGCATTTCGATGGTGATACTATCCTGTTCAAAGCGTCAAGGTACAGAAAAATCTGAGAAAGAAAAGATAACATAAGATTTTAAGATTAAGTTATGAAAATTAAAATTGTGAAAGTGGGAAATCTAAGAAAAATCTAATATTTGTGTATCTCTGCGCTCTGAATACAATGGCATTTCCATCGAAATGGGTATAAGCAACGATCAAAAATTACCAATAACCATTTATCGAACATTTTTGTACATAAAAAATGTGTGATTTATAGAAGTGAAAAAACGGTGAGAATTGTTATGACATTCCAAGTAGTACAGTTAAACTCCATCGACATGATTCACTTGTTGAATCAACTTAGAATGTTAAAACCAATAATAATAAATGGAGAATAAGAAATATGAGGAATTCGTACAATACGCAGTTATAACTTTAAGGAATGGTTTTTTGATAGTGATAAATCAAGTGGATTTGAAAGATCTTTGAGATGTCTTATCTTGATTGTAAGATCATTGATATTTTCCTTTTCATTAGAATTAAAAATTAAATATAGTTTCTATATATAATAAAAATTAAATATAAAAACGAACTAATTTTAGCCTAATTTGCTTACGTACTTCTACTGTAAGCGATTGTTAATAAACATGAAAAATATTTTTACAAATGAATTCCTTTTTGACTCCAAAAACCACAAAAAGTTTTTCTGGTCAAAAACTTTCAATAAATTATTATTGATCATTTTTATTTGTTACTTGTAAAAATGCCATCATTTTTAGAACACCGAGATACAGAAAATTTTCTGATGATCTCAGTTTTTTCCGTGCCTTACCGCTCTGAAGATGTTGGCATCGCCATTGAAATTTCATCGACAGATTGAATTTGTAGTAAAACTGTTTAATTCTTAATTATACTTTTTTGTCATTTTTTAAAAGTTACATATAACATGACTAAAAGAATACCAAATATAATACAAAGTGATGTCGAATTAATTTGGAAAAAAATACGACATACGAGTAATAACGATTTATGTTCTAGTTTATATCAAGTATAGGAATTTCTTAAAAAATAATCAATAAATAACACAAAATAAATTAATAACTACACAAACATCCAGTACACACGTACCTAATCCGGCATAAAATGAACAAAAAATTAAAAACAAATGAAACAGAAACAAAACAACTTACTCTACTTTCACGGTCACGACGGCGGGACAGGACAGCGCTAGCATTTGTCGTGCGAGGAGTTCAGGAGCACCCAGATATGTTTTATTTGGCGGCGTTTCTGCGCAGAAGCTCGCTTGCATCAGGCTCATACGCGTCTCTGAAACAATAAACAAGGCATATAATTTATTTATTCTGTTTTAAATCTCAAAAATACAATTGTCTTCGCACCGTTTTATTAAAATCGAAGATATCTATGCTGCACTGTTAGGAAAATGTTTTCGCTTATACTCTTCTAGCTTGATTCATTTTTCTCTTTATTTCTAATCGAAAAAGGACCGAGTGTTCGTATATATATATATATAAGTGTGTGTGAGTATGTGTGTGTAGAAAGGGAGAGAGATGATGGTGTGAAAAACGTACAGGTCAGATACAAAACGAAAGAGCCGAACGTTCAAATTTCGATTTGAATTCTTGATTCGGACATGCAACGTATACGAGTACACTCAACCTACTACCACAGCCGACTGTAATCTACCATACATCTTTTCTATCATGAATAATACAAAGATCCGAGAAGCTTTCGGTATACGCTCGATTGCTTTTTGTCTACAATAAAATTGTATCGTCAGTGATTAAAAATGAAAATAGTGACGGATGCATTTCCGACATAAAAACAGAATTTAGACGATCTAATTCAATTGCTCATTGAATTAGCTTTTTATGTTATTATTTTTTCAATTCGTGCTGGGTATAATTATGAATGATGTAACTTTATTTACAATATCGATTAAAAGAGATCTAGTCAATATTTGTTTGGATAAAAACAATGAATGTACAAGTTTCAAGATCAAAGGTACAATGTCGGTAAACAAGGATGGCAGAACGAGCACAAATGTATATCTTTAATAATTATAAGAAACGCAAAAGTGTATTATTAATTTTTTATATTTTTTCCGTGTATTCGTGCGATTTTATAGTTTGAATGGATGATGACAGACCTTGGACGAGCCTCACGTTAGTCACATTTGTACATCTTTGTTTAAAATCGCTCTGTTCATCGTGAATAATTGTTTTTTTAAAAAAATAATTTGTTGTACGCGCGGTTGTTTGTTTCTAGTTTAGATAATATGTGAACTTTTAAGTATGAAATGTACTTTTATTATTTTAAAATCAATCCATTGTATACGTTATAGTCATATGATGAAATACGCCTTCTTCATGAAGATTCTATGAATTGCTCGAATTTCCAGAATATCATTTAATTTTGTAATAATACGAATACTACCGAGATTTTTCATAGAACAACTATCCCGTTTCGGCTCATTCATTTCTCAATTACTTAATACGATTTGCTTGAATTTAAATACTGACACGTTATTAAATGAACAACAGTACCTGTAATATGACATTCTATTGTTATTGTCTGTTATGGTAATTGTCGATAAATGATGATAAATTATTATATTTTCGATAGAAGAAACAACTGATTTCAAACAATTGATATTAGAAGAAATAAGTAATGACAATTGATTGTATCAGTAAATAAATTAATTGACACCGGTTTTTATAAATAATGAAAACATAAATAGAGAATATAAATTTTTAACAATAGGTTTAAGAAAATTTGATTATAAACGGATTTAAGAACGGAGTTTACATTCCTCCACAAACCAAAAAAAACTGATCATAATTTTTTAGTAAAAGATTATTGGTAATTTTTCATTAGACAACAAATTTATTTATGGAAGAGTGTAAAATTGATCTGCAAAAATAAATTGCGAGACAATGCTAAAAACTATATTGTAGCCTAAATCGTTGTCAAAAATATTTCTTTCTTAGAAAAGAAGCATTACTTGGATCAATTAATGACTGTTTATCCAGACATTATTAAAAAGTAATAAAGTATTTAGATATAAAATACATTTTTCTAAATAGTTTTCAAGAAAAAAAAGTGCGTAAATCATTTCAAAATATTGATATTTTGAAAGCCCTCACTTTTTGATAGATTATGAATTGTTATCATCTGTATTATTGGATTTATTATTTGAATACACATTCAAATCTAAAATAGGAAAATTTATATCGATTTATATCTAAAATAAGAAATTTCATAGTTGTAAAGACACGTTATTTTTTTAAATACCAATGAAAAACAAATAAAAAAGTAAACAAAACTAAACACAATTAATTATTAAAGTATTGTCCGAATATGTGGAAGTATTTTCAAAAAATGTACTTTTTCGGTACATTAATAACATGGAACTGATCAGTATTTAAAAATGATAATTATTAAAAATGAAAAATAAACTTTTTAAGAAGAATTATAATCAAAAACTAAATAAAAAACAAAAAGACACCGAACAAAAGAAAAGAAAACAAAAAATATAAATAAGAAAACAAACTCAAGTCGTTATTGAAATATTCCTAAAACATATTGTTAAAGTATTTTTAAAAAAAATTTTTTATATTGTTGACTAGTAATGTGTCTGTATTTATAAATAATAAATGTTGAAAATGAAAAATACTCTTTTCAAGAAAAATTTGAATAAAAAACAAATGGAACCAAGCACAAATCGTTATTAAAATATTATCGAAGCATGTTGTATAAGTATTTTGAAAAAAATAATACATTTTTATTACATTAATAACTAAAAGTTGTTCAATTTTAACAATTGATAAGTGTTGGAAATATAACATGCACTTTTTAAAAATAATTCTATTAAAAAACAAATAAAAATAAATTAATAAAACATAATAAAAACAAACACAAATCGTTATTAAATTATTGTCAAATTATTTGGAAAAAAATATTTTTTCGGTTCAATAATAATAAGGAATTAGTTGGTATTTACAAATAACAATTGCTGGAAATGAAAAAAAAAATTTTAAGAATTCTAATGAAAAATAAATAAAGAGAATGGACAAAGACAAGCACAAATTATTATTAATTGTAAAGCATGTTGAAATATTTTGACTAAAAACTTTTTCGGTACATTAATAACAAGGAGTTGGTTAATATTTCAAACTGACAAATGTTTAAAATGAATAATATATTTTTCAAAGAAATTCTAATTTAAAAAAAAATAAAAATAATCACAAATCGTTATTTACATATTGTCAAAACGTGTCTTTAAAGTATTTCGAAAAAATATTTTTTCGGTACATTAATAACTTGGAATTCCTCATTGATAAATATTATATATGAATAATACATTTTTAAAAAAAAGAATTCTAATGAAAAAACGAATAAAAGAATAGACACAAAAAAATCACACATCGTTATTAAAATATTATCCAACCATTTTGTAAAAATATTTTGAAAAAAAAGATGTTTTGGTGCATTAACAAGGAATTAGTAAGTATGAGCAATTAATAAATATTGGAAATATAAAATACACTTTAACACACTGAATTCCGATAAAACCCGAAGAAAAAACACAATTTAAAAATAAATAAACAATCACAAATCATTATTAAAATACTGTCAAAGTATGTTGTGAAAATATTTTAGAAATAAATACTTTATCTGTACATTAATAACTAGCATTTGTCCAATATTTACAAATTACACATTTCAGAAATAAAGACTACACTTTTTAAAAAGAATTCTGAGCAAATCCAAGCATGAATTAATCAAGTCGATCCCGCAGTTATCGAAATACGATTTATTTTTAATTTCGTACCTTATTTATTTGACAAACATTTCTCAGTAGTCTCCCACATGTATTAATACTGTATAAACGTAGAAATTCCACTGTTTTTTTTTCGTTTTTTCGACGATCTGAGCATTTTCACCGAAATATGTTCTGAAATGCACGGAGTTCAGAATAGAATCAATATATAATTCCATTTTCATAGCACTAACATATTTATAGTGTAAAAAGATCTTACGAATGTCGTGAAAGAGTTCATGGCTTCCTTACAGAATCACATGTAAACTTTGTGTTGGTTAAAACATATCAAATCTCGACAACCTCTTCATTTCTAATCTTGTACGAAGATCAATCTCACTGAATTCATATTGTTTTTGATCGTGCGTTTGATTTCCTGGCAGAAAATATACATTTTTCTTTGACAATTACTCCAAACAACTTCGACATGTCTCCTGTTGACGCATCTCTGCCGACGTTCATTTTAACCTCAGTGAATTGTGGGTAGTTTTTGTGTGTCATAGCACACTGTGATTAATTTTAATATGATATGGAATGCAAGTTAATATAATTTATATAAAATATGTATTTATTATAGTTTTTGTAAGTCAACTTTTAATCAATTGCACAAAACGGGGAGATTTTGTTTAAAAAAATAAAATACAAATAAATATAAAATTAAAAAATAGTATGTACATATGTTAAAGTTTAATGATAGTTTAGAGAAATCAATGAAGATATTTATTTTCTATGTTGTCTGCATTGTGAGCTGTTGTGGAATAAAGCGACATTGTCCTTCTAGAACAAAATTTACTTCCTATTTGATGCTCGTATCTTGTTTTAGACAATTCTGAGTTTCAGTTTAACAGCTGTCGTGAATAGACATTTGCATTTATCTTTCGATTAGGTTTTGACAGTACAAAATGAATGAATGAAACAGCACATATTCAACCAAAAAAATAAGAATTTTTTTAGATGAATTTTTTGTTTTGTCATTGGCGCGGCCTTTTAAACTTATCTATCCACAGATTTTTTTTGCATCTGCATTAAGTGTATAAATTTTTCTACACCTATAACGATGCGATTGAGAAAGTTAAGAGATATATCCAGGTGTTTATTCATTGTTCACAATTGGATTTCTATACATCATACTTTGTGTATCTCGTGTAAAGTAACGAAATGTAAATCCATGACAGCAATCAAATTACAATATTGTTTGAGCACTGCGCCTAAATTTATTTTCATAAATCAATTCTTCACTCATCCCACAAACCACGAAAGTGATTCTGATTAAAAATGCCAATAAAATAATAATTTATTATTTTTGATTTTGTATTATATGCATTTCTATGACGATGTTGTTATTTCATAGCACTAACAATGAGGCGAATGTTTCCTTCCGAGCATGAGGTTAAACTGCGTCCAGTTGTTTTAATATTTTTAAGCGTTATAAATAAATCCGTTTGAAGGTTATCGTCCTTTCAGCGTTAAGATACTAAGAAGATGGCATCAACATCGAAATTATTGAACATTTTAGATCAGGAAAAAAATGTAATTTATGAGGTTAATGAAAAGTAATTTCTGAAAATAAATTTGAAAATTTTTCAATCTAATTTTCTCTTACTTTGTTCTTCTTTTGTACGAGTTATCAGAAAAAAAAGATAGATGGCCTAAACAAAATAATTTCAATAAAGGCACTAGCCAATTAAATGATAATTCCGAGTCCAGCCTTGATTCGATAGTAGGCTGTTCTGAGATTTCTTCATCAAATGTCAATAACACGGAATGCACAGGCATCAATGTATAATATTCTAATATATATTTTCAATTGTTTTATGTTTTGAACAATGAACCAGATGTTTTATTTCCACGCTATTAAATTTATTACAAGAACAAGTCAAAAAGTAAAGACATTTAAGAAGTAGAAATCTTTTATTTACATACTTAGATTTTTATTTACATATACTTAGTCAAGAATTAATAAGCTTTTTGATTTCATGCCAAAACAAAAAAATTGCTCTCTTTCGCCGTACTATTAGACTGAAAGGAGTCCATTTCTGACTCGTTTAGTTAACTGTTAATGAAACATTGATCCATCACTACTATTCATAGAGTAAACTCTAAAGTTTTGTATCTAAATATCCATCATCACGGATACTAAAAAAAATATGTCATTCTTCTGCATTAAAGTTGATAATATCACCTTTTTAGGATATGTAAGGTGCAATTTTGGTTCAAATCACATCTAAAGGTGAAACAATAAATAGTGAATTTTCGTGGAAACTGACGTCTGAAACGAAGACCAAGAGACGTGGAAATTTAAGAAAGATGTGATTTTGTTCCAAGGCAACACTCGATCTCATACGGCTAATAAACCAAACCAACGTGTTCGAAATCTAGGTTTTGATCTCCTGGACCATTCACTATATAGTTCTCATTGAGAACCAAGTGATTTTCACTTTTTTGGCAGTGAAGAGAAAAAAAGTTTTGTTCTTATCAGAAGGTCATTAGTAAGGTGCAAAAATGGCTGCGTAAGAGACCATGAATAATCGTTCAGAACGGAATCTAGAAGTTCATTAAGCCTTTGATTAAATGCATAAAAGTTAAAAAAGATTATCTAGCAAAATGATCATAATAAGAATCCTATATGCAAAATAAGTTTTTTTTACTTCTTAAATGTCTTTATTGTTTGACTTGTCCTCAAATATATTAATCTAAGGATGTCAATTTTTTTTATCTCATTAACTCATCATTAACTAAATAATTTTCTTAAGATATCAATACGGTACGATAAAGAGAGCTTGTCTTTTTTCCATCGAAATTTTAATGTAAATAATTATTAAAATGCTACTCAACCTTTTTAATACAAGCATATATTAAGCACACACATTCTAATGAGGAATTGATTAACTATGGGTACATATTGAAATGAGTATGACTCGCTCCATTTATATATATATATATATATATATATATATATATATATACACATATATATATATACATATATATATATATATATATATATATATATATAAATGTATGTAGATGTGGATATAATGAGACAAAACTACTACAAATTCAATATTCAGCAAACAACGTACTATTAGAAGAAAAAAAAACTAATACATGAAACATTTCCATTTTACATACCTTTGTCTACATTCCTCCAATTATACGCTCCGATATCGGAATTCGAACGGTGTCTCCCGTTCAGATGCATGCTTCTCCTCAACGTCGACTGAATTTTGTGAAACGACGATCTTCGCACCAACTTATCAGTGCCGACGCCGAGTTTATCACTGCCGTTAGCCATCGATAATAATATGGCGTGCAGTCGAGTGTAATTTTTTTTTGTGTTCAGTCAACCCACTCCCATAGCCGTTGTCATATATATCTCCTTGTAATTTTGTTGGCTTCCTTCTTAACACCGTCTAACCGATCTCGTGTACACATTTTGTACGTCCGATTCTCCCTATATCTTATTATACGATTGTGTTTTTCTCAATAAGCGGTTAAATATAGAACGCGTGTTTTGTTTTTCTCTTTGTATCTAGTCTAGAAAACATGCAGAGTTATCAATGAGTACTAATTTTTTTTTCAATTGTTTACAACACACTTTTTATTTATATCAATGTTACTTTGATCTGTTTTGTTTTTCAACACGTGTTTTTATATAAAAATCTTTCACAGTTCACTGTTATAAACTTACGATTTTTCAAAAATCTTTGTCATTTGTTTCAAATCGATCTAAATTACATACTTTCGAAAAGTAGATAAGTCCGTAACCAATTAAAATGAATTATTCGAAGTCTTATCAAACAGTTCTAGACGTTTATCGAAGTCTTCTATTTTAAGGATACACAATAATACACAAATCACTAATAGATATAGTCCCTGTTAAAATAATCGCCCCAGATTAACATGCGTCTAGTATCTACAGTTTATATCAAAATTGTTAACTGATGATTGAAAATCTTACATTTGAGAAGTGTGTAACTATTTTAAAACAAGACTAAGAACCGATGCTAATTTTATAGCGTGCATCATTATCATTATTATATATATATATATATATATATATATATATATATATATATATATATATAAGTTTCAAATGGCCCTAAAATGATTGAATGAATGATCTAAGTTTGAAATGACTCTAAAACGGTTAAGAGTAATGATTTGATCAAATGTATGATTGAATGATCTGAGTCACAAATGACTCTGAAATAAAATGAATCTCGAGTGGCCATGAAATAAATATAATAAATGAAACGATCCAAGTCCCAAGCAATTCTGAAATGATTGAGTCAAATCGTCTGAGTTTAGAATGAACTTGAAAGGTTCTGAATTTTTAGTGATTTTAGAATAATTATATGAATTATTTTAGTTTCAAGTAATTCTAAATAACTGAGCGAAACGAAATGATTCGAGTTTTGAATGATTTTGAAATCATTGGATGAATAATCTAAGTTTTAAGTAACTTTGAAATGGCCTGAGTCTAGAATGATATTTAGGTGACTAAGTGCAGCGATCTAAATCTCAAGTGGCTTACAAATGTGTGAAATAGCTGTGGTCTAGTGTGACTGAACTAAATAAATAAAATTACCTAAATCTTAAGAATTCTGAAATGATTGAGTGAAATGGCTTGAATTTCGAATGATACTGAAATAACTCAACGAATGATCTGGAGTCTCAACTAACTTTGAAACACCTGAGTGAAATGATCGAACTTTCGAATGATTCTGAAATGAATGAATAAATCATTTGAGTCTTAAGTAGTTCTTAATCAAGTGATTGAAGTGAACTGACTTTTGAGTGAACCCAAAATGGCTGAATGCAATGACCCGAATCTAAAATGATCTTAAAATAACAGAATTAAATGTTTTATTCTCTAATTGTTCTGAAATAATTAAAAAGTGACTTGAGGTTCGAGTTAACTCCAAAAATTTGAGCATAAAAAAATGTATGCATCAATTACTATTCTCTGTTATTGACAGTGTTGTTTTGTTGTTTATTAATTTTTTTAATATTTTTATTTTTATTTTGTTTTTAATTTACATAAAGAAATTATTCATTCAACCTACCGATCACAAAGATGTTTCTGATCAAAAATGTTCAATAACAAATTATTAATCGTTTCTGATTAACACTCATGCGTATTTCGATCACGATTTCATCCTCCTCGAAGCGACAATGTGAATTTCTTTCTTACTTATTTTTTATTGACAAATGTTTTTTTTATCAGAAAGAAAGCTTATTTATTATGCTTATTTCAAAGTCTCATCTCGAGCACTAATATTAGTAAAATATTAAATTGATAGAAAAATAATTGCGGTTTAAGGCCTTCAAATTCATACACATTTTTTAATTTAAGTGGTCCAGAACTGTCGGATGACTAACGCTTAACTTTTATGCAAGCTCTCGATTGTGCGTGTTTCTGATTCAACTAACGCCTTCAATTGGTCGTTATGAACTGAAAAAGGACTCTTACGACCTTCTTCATCTTCAAGACACTCGGCCCCAGCACGAAATTTTTGGAACCACCATTGCACCGTACGTTCATTAACAGTACCCACGCCAAAAGCATCGTTTAGTTTAAGAGCAGTTTCTGTTGCTTTACCACCCGTTTTGATCTCAAACAAAAATTGCTCTTATTTGCTTTTTCCATCTTTAATTTAATAGTTCAATTTGAAGCAAAATTAATAATAAAATCAAAGTCAATGTTACCAAAATACAGACTGAAAAATGCACTTTAAAATGATATTAACATGAATACGATGAAATGGCACTTTCATTTGAAAAAAATATGGTTAGAATTCAGAAAACAAAAACCGCAATTATTTTTCTATCAATATAAATAACATGGTAGGATTAAGATTAAGAAGAATAAAATTAAATTGTTAGGAAGTGAAATATGAACCATTTGAAGAAAAATGTAAACCGGAATACACAAGCTCAGACCATTGCAAATACGTATAAAAAGTATCAGCCATCTTAGATATCTTGATTTGAGAGCTGTGAGTGCCATAGGTAGACTGGCAGACATCTCTCTTTTATTTCTATAATGATGTATAGATACGAACGCATCTACTTTTTATTAACCATTCGCAGTCGTTGTAATTTAAAAAAGGACATGTTTATACGTCACGTAAACATTTTATTCGATTTGTAACGTGTGTGCACTAGTCTCTGAACCGAAACTATTAAAATATAAATCATTACTAATTTTCGGCAACACCGTCCTACACCGGCAAAGTAAATATTTAGTAAAAATGTATTTATATCCGTGGAAGAGACACCCAGAGTGTAGGATTTGATTGAAATGTAAACTGAACAAGACTGCGACGACTTTAATCAAATGTCTACTGGAACGGTGTGAAAAGAAAAAAAGAGGCATTGAAGTCTTGAAACGTATACAAACATTGTGTCGAAATAGTGACTCGACGATTACACGTACACTATATTTAATTCATTTCGAGTGGAAATAGTAGAGTAGTCTGTCGTTTCATGTTCAAGTCATATTAACTGTTTTATAGCGCTGGGTCGTCGCCACGAGCAGTTTCTATGCAACGCTTGATATGTTTATGTGGTCCGTAGGGTGACATAAATACGATAACGGTTTATGTACTGAAATGTACTGTTTCAAAAAAGGTGGATGTGTTTTTTTATTAAGCGCTCGTCCGTCATCTATGCTACACAAGTTTAGAATAAGACCAAATCTACATTTAAATGTGAAATTTTAACATAGTATAGGTTTTACACTATCACAAAACTCACTTTCACAAATTACTTTTCACTAGCGCTCACAAACCATAAAAAATTAATAATGAACTTTATAATTTTACATACTTTTTTTAATGAAATGATCGTAGTTAGTCTGTTGGATTAAGGCTAGAAAATTGAGAAAGGGCGTCAAAAACCCATATATTGTTCTTTGCAGATTAATCTATTTATTTTTTTAATCTATATATTTATCTTTTTATTTTTTGTGTACAGAATTCGACAAAAAATTCGACAAAATAGTTTTGATAAAAAATGTTCAATAAATTACTATCGATCATTGTTGATTGTTTTTTATGTGCATTTCGATGGCAATGTAATATTCTTCCGAGCGCTAAAGTATAATAGAATCTAAAAAAAAAATATGGCAATGCAGTGAAATGTTCGAGAACAGGTCGACATAACATATCAAATTGAATTACAATATAAATCAGTTTTGGTTATTCTATTCAGTTTGGCAACAATTTGGTTCGTATTATGGATGTGAGTTAGAATTAACAGCGAATTAAATCAAACAGAAACTCGATTCATTTTCTTAAATGAATTTTTCACTCACTCCATAAACCACAAAAATATTTTTTGATCAGAAGTGTTTGAGAATTAATTACTGAGCATTTTTGACTTGGACTAATGGCGATACCGTCATATTCAGTGTCTTATTGCTCATAATGATATTGCTGCTATCAAAAACAACAACAAATATAATCAATAATAGATTTTTCAACATTTTTGATTAGAAAAGTTAGGAGAGAATGAAAAACTTAAATTTATATAAAAAAATTCTCCCGGGTATGAGGTTAAACTGCGTCGAACTATCATAATACTATTTATAGATGTACTTCAGAACTATCATTTCCTGATCATTAAGATACATTTTCTATAATATAACTCTAAAAATAATCTGATGCACATTATCAACAATTAAATATGATCAATTAACAATTATCGAACATTTTTAATCAAAAATGTTTTTGTTTGTGTGAAATCGAAAAATTAATTTATGAAAATCACTGCTTGTGCTTGATTTCATTCATTGATTTCATATGATCATAGAAGTAATTTTAGAGATCTCAAAGACTAGTTGAATTTTTTTGACCAAATAATTGGACTTCCTCAACCAATCAAAAACAGGAAAATATTTTTGCAAAAAAAGCAGTCACTTCTATCAAAATGGAAGTGTCTTTCGAACGTCTTACTGTAACTACATCTCTTGCCTGATCACAAAAAGGATAATCGATTCCTGACCTCAGGCCAATAGAACCTTCATTTGAATTATTTTTAAAATGAATTCAAAGAGCTCAATAATTCCACTGAATATGAAAATTTGAACAGACTTCGGTATAAAATGAGATCGGATACAATAAGTGCTTATACTTGTCGAAATGTGATATTAAACATGCTAAAAAGAGACAAATGAATGTAAATTTAAAAGAAGTTGACTAATAAAAATCTATAAAAAATAGTCAGTCATAAAATTTTTATTGTAAAAGTTCATAAAAGTTAACAAAACCCAATTGAAACATTTTTTTCACTCTAAAGCTTCAGTGAATAAAATATTTTGAATAAATTTGTTACCATTTTTACATTGAAATCGTATACGTTCATTCGTTGTACATCGTGAAAGAGGTACATACATGTGACTAATGTCAACCAATCAGAACAGAGATCACGCGATCTCCATCAGCCAATCAGAACACCAATAAAACTCATTTGCTGGCGAGAGGACTGATTTTTATTAATAGAGAGATATATTATTTAATTTTTTTTAAAAAAAAAACAAAACGAATGAAATAACATAATCAATGTATGATGAAACGTGCAAAAATAAAACACTATTTAAATGTTTATTGTTTTAAATAAGTGAACTAACTTTTGAATAGTAAATGACAACACGCATTCTTTGATCACTTATTTTCAAAGACGAATTAATAACAAAATGAAAATAAATATCGATTATATTTATTTTTCTAGATTTCTATATGAAAAGCAGATGCACACTAAAAAAGATTGAATTAATTCACTGCCATTTTTAATTGAAGCTAATATTTCAAATTTTTTGTGTATTAAAAAAAGGATTATCAGCCGATTTTAATCCTTTATGAACTGTCGAGACATTCAAGTTCCGTGAACAAAAAATTGGTACTAAATAATCAACAATTCATCATTCACCTCATGGAACTTCTATGTCAGAAATAAAAAAAAATTTTAAATTTTACATTTTTTTTAAGAAATGTATATTTTTTGTCTTAAACTGTTCTTTCTCTCTTAACAAAAATTGTATAGTTACATTTTTATATTTAAATTCATTCAGTAAACAAAAAGTTAAGAAAAACATACGCATATGTATATATGTTTATTTTTTATATACGTACGTGTGTTTGAAATCAATACCTTTCACTACTGATTTACTATTCGTCGAGTTATATTTAAACATAAACACATTTGAAGAATATCAAATAATCAACCAGTGAGTTCAATGAGATGATCGTACATTCGGTGTTCAAATATCGAACGAAACTACAAAACAAACGAAAACAAACAAACAAACGCGACCACGTTTACACCAGGTTTCGAAACCGGCGAGTTTTCTTTTACCGACGACGCATCACACTGCCGCTGTTAAATTTCATAGCCCAATTCACGGGTAATTTGCTACGTCTAGAGCGTCGCAGAGGACGTCAGAACGTCTGTTTTTTGACCGCCCACCTTTGACCGACGTCAAAAATATAGACGTACAGTGTGGCACGAGTCGAGCCAATATTTATAAAACCTAGACGTTGACATTAAACTATCATCTAGTGCGTCGACTGTTCATTCCTCACCTAAAGGTCATTTGCTTTTGTCGAGAGCCGGCTCGATTGTTCTATAAAATGGGAGCGAAGAAAGAAAAACACACACGCACGTCTCATTATTTATAAAACGCGACATTGTGTCGGGAATCATTTATTTTGAAACGAGCGGTCGGCAGCCAAATGGTTACGTAACGCGAGATCACCTCCGCTCCTTAATTTTTTTTTCTATTTCAAGGATATGAAAGTTATGTGAATTAAAACGTTCACGCGCTGCGAAAAAATGCGACTTCTACGAAGTATGATCACAAAAATAGTGACTGTAAAAATAAAAAATAAAATATATATTGTAAAAGAAACTCTTATAGCTGATACTATAAAAAGTTAAGTTCGCCATACTCGAACAAAATATTTTTTTAAACATAAATATATTTTTTACAAAAATCCTATCATTTTTAGAAACATTCGTGAAATTCATTTTTAAATCGATTTTAGTTGTTTGTCTTTAAGGCCTTCTCGATATCAGAAATTAATTCGAATTGTTTTTCCTGCACAGCTAGTCGGATCTTCGGGTTCTTGTTATCGGTACCAATCTAGAAATTCATTTTTAATAGCTTTCATTTGTCTACCTTTAAAGCCTTCTCCGATCAAAAAATTAATTCGAATCGTCTTCTTTGCATAACTAATTTGATCTTCTGATTCTTATCTTGAGAAATTAATTTTTTTCATCGGTTACAGTTGTCTACCATTTAATCTGCTCAATCTCTGAAATTAATTCGAATTGTTTTCCTTACATAGCTAGTTTGATCTTGGGATTTTGTTTTTCGAAAAGAGTTTTGAACTTTATTTTTTTTAATCACTTTCAGTTATCTGCTCTTGAACCCTCAGTTTTTTTTAATTAATTCGATCTGTTGCCGTGCATAGCAATTTTGATCATTGAATATATGTAAAAATCATATAATGGTTTGTATAGCGGATGTAAAAAGATAGGCATATCAACAAAAACTCAGGAAAAACAAGAAAAACATAGGTGAAGAAATGTTGTTCAAAATGTGGCAAATTTGACAAACAAACTTTTCAAAATTCGTCTAACACAATCTTGCTTGCAATGCTATGGGCGCTTTTTGCGGAATTTAGTGAAAATTCCATACACGGAACCTACAACTTTTGACTCACAATGGCTTTAGATTGAGAGATGGTTGTAGAGTTTTCTGTAACGATTACCACGGAAGAAGAACAGGCTGGAAACTGTGGGCGTATAGAGTGTCACAATATCATACTGACCCATCTAGCTAAAGTGTAATTTTTGGGTTTTTTTGGGTCGCAATTACGGAAAGAATCCTCTAATATATAATGAAAATAACCCTAATCCTGATTCAAATAACAACTATATCATCTCTTGATATTTTTTTTTTAATCGGATATGACAGTTCTGACACTGTGGCTAAAATCACTTTAATAATTGTATTATTTTTCGCCCCACAAATCAAAAAACAAATTTCTGTTCATAAATATTCACTTTTACTTAAATCTTAGATTCAATTTCAAAAGAGTAAGATTTTTCTACACTTCGACGCTCTGAATATAATGGAATTTTTTCAGAAAAAAAAAATTCTTGTGACATGTGGTATACGTTTCTTATAACTTATTTACAAACATACCTGTTTATTCGAATTCAACGAGTGCCAAAACGCTCGTGTCTTCGTTACAAAATTCAAATATAGGTTAGTCGAGACGTCATTAAAATTTGCTTATATTTTAGTTTCTTGTCACCCGTGACTGTTTCTCAATTCAAATAAATTTATTTCATTTTATATCGCTGCAAAAATAGATATATTATTGTCAGTTTTAATAAAATATTATTTATAATACGATTGAAATAGTATTGAGTTGAGATATGAATTAGTTAAGAGATAAGTAAACAAAAATGTTTTTATTAAGGTTTCACAAATGATTTTTTCTTTTGTTTCACAAACATTTTAATCAAATAATGCTGAAAAAATGATAATTAATCATTTTTGATTACTGCTTATACGCATTTCTATTCCCACTGTGTTAGATTCCTATTGTGTTACTTTTAAGGATTATTCTTATTTAATTATACGCTTTTTTAATTTTAAATAATCTTTCATCGTTGTTTTTACAATTTTTTAGTTATTTTCCTAAGACCTTGAAATTTTTTCATGTAAAAAATATATTTACTTTTAGTAAAATCCACAAAACCGTCTTGAAGTCTTGTTCCCTATCACCAGTTTCAATTAGAATCATCTTCAGACAGATTATTTGAATTTTAATCAAAGAAACATGAAGAAATTTAATTAAATGAATATGAATAACATACACAAAGTTTATTAAAACAATGTTTTCACAGATGAATTCTTCTCCGGCATAGAAAAAAGAAAAAATCTATTCATAACAGGCACAGCGTCAGAACTGTATTGTGACAGAAATTTGAATCGATTTTTGTGTAAAAATGACTATAAAGACACGAATTTAAATAAATAAATTCTTACTGCTTATGAAATTCGACTGATTATTCAAATAAATATGTATTTATTTGAAGGGCGTGTTTTGAGGAGTTTAATTATTTTTTGTTATTATACATTGACAGACGAATAATGAAGCGATTAAAAACACATCTTTCGCAAATGATTTTTTTTCATCTTAAAAACCACAAAAAGCTTCTTGTTTTCAGAGCGCCAAAGTACAGGAAAATCCCATTTTCTTAAAAGTCATATTTTCAAAAATCTCTCAAGATGGCATTGCTATCAAAATAAGGGTCAAAGAAAACCAAAAATTTTTCAGAAATCACCTAGCACAATAGTGTATTTTTTGTTACACTTACAGAAAAAGATTCTTGAATAGATCATTAAAATAATACATAATCATTATGAGAAAAAAGTTAGACTGTGCCGTATCTATTTTTTTAAAATTACGACGAGTATGTAGGTTATATAATAAAGTTCTGAAACTGTGGCTAAATATACTATCAGAGATGAATTCTTTTTTCAACCCATAAACCAAAAAACAAATGTTTCTGTTCAGAAATTTTCAATAAATCATCATTAATCATTTTTGATTATTATTTAAATTTGAGATTCATTTTCAAAAGAATTAAATTTTTTGAGCCTTGGCGTTCTTAAAATCATGGTATAATCAAAAATGATCAATAATGATTTATTTTTAACTGAATTTTTTTGTGATTTAAAATAAAATAAGAAAGAGTTCACTTACGGTCATGAGTTTAGCCACAATTTCAGAACTGTATCGTAACAAAACAATAACAATATAAAAAATGACAGAACTGAAATCACAGTCGAGTATTTTAAGTTTTTACCACACATTTTTTTTCTCGCTGACTTTAAGACGATTTTAAACTATATACCCAATTTATATCTTCTGTTAATCTATTTAAAGATCCCCAATTTGGAAATCTCAATTGATATACACTTAAAAATACTGCTAGAAAAGTCGAGATTTTCTTACACCTTGGGTTAGTCGTTCAATCGCACTTGCAGTACTGTCGTTGTCATTAACTTTAAAACACAAGTAACTCCTCCTGTAAGGGAACAATGAACGGAGTCATGAGTCATGGGTTTTATGGCCGACCGACCCTCAGTGAAACATCACGCTATCAAGCTGGCGCTCGTCACACAATCGTCTTGTAAAGTACAGCAAGATTTGTTTATCTGCATATAGAATAATCAATCGTTGAACGTTTTATATTTATTTTTCGGAGCGACTGCGTGCGTGTACTTCAATTTAACATTTTAGTTCCGGTAAAAAATCGTTTTACGATGAGGATTTACATGTCAGTTGCCAGTGTCTAACAAAGGATACACGATATAGTTCCAATACTTTCGTCTCACAAAAGAATTAATTTTCACTCCACAATTCACAGATAATGTTTCTGATAGAAAATATCAGTAAATGATTATTTATCATCTTTAATTATCGTTTATGAGCATTTCGATGGAGATTACATCATCTTTAGAGTGCCAAGGTACAGAAAATTCTCTTCTTATAAAATTTTAAAATAGTATTTTACGATAGTTAGATTTTTTATTAGCTTAATGCTTTGAAGATGAGTGCAATGCCATTGAAATGCGCCCGAGCAACATTTAAAATGATCAATAAAATCGATTATTGAACATTTTTGATCAAACACTTTATTTGTGATTTGTGAGGCGAACAGAATTCATTTGAAAAGATACACCACTTGAAAATGATCCTTAAGCTAGTCCATATTTTGGTATCTCAATAATTCTATTGAGGGGTTAATCGAGATTTCTTAATTTAGACTTGAGTTCGAAAAATCATTTCACAAATGAATTTTATCGTAGTGCCAGGACTAAATTTTTTTTAAACAAAACATATCACAAGATAATGATACAGGATCCTTTTGAGTCAACTTAGACCCTGTGCTAGCACTGGAATGCTTTTAAAATACAAGAATTTGATCACCAACAGAGCACTCTATGAATGTGCATTGTGGTAAAAGAAAGAACAATAATTTTATACGAGATACAAAACTTTTATAAGTTTTGAATAAAAAAAAGATGCGTCTTTTCACGAGGTTTAGACAACATACATGGCTGAGTTGGCTGGCATAGCTTCAAATTGTTTATATTAACCCTTAACGGTCGAAAGGACCCGCTACGGGGACATCATACTTATACCATAGAAAACGAAAGGCCCCAATACAGGGACATGTAAACAAACATTTATATATTGTTCAACATGTCCCGCGAATCCATCCTTGCACATTGGCGACTGCTTTGAAAAATATCATACTCTCAAAAATCATAAAAATTAATTTTACTTATAAAGTTACGAATCAACTAAATATCTTGAATTTACATCTAAATAAACCAGTTTAAATGTTTTATTTAAGTTTTCGTTCTTATAAACATTTTTTAAGCTTTCACCTCATTTTCTGTCGTCTTATTTTTAGGCGAGTATTACAAAAAAAGCTCCCGACCGTTAAGGGTTAACCAATTAAAACGCAGTATTACGCAGTACGACGTGATCATGGGTAGAACGATTAGCATAGTTTTGAAATTTGATTGAAATTTGACATTGCAAGCCATGTTCGCTGTACAGTAATAAATGCACATGGAATTTTTAATGTTTATTAAATAACGTTACTATCAGTCGATTATTTTCTATATTAGAATTTCAAATTACTATATTACGAATACACGAACGGTTGCGTGACGATTAATAATATTAAATAGAAATTAAACACTATGTTTTGTTGTTCCAATATTAGAACTTAGTATTAGGTTAGTGCAAAAATATTTGCAGTTTTTATCATTTTAAGTTTGGTGCCGACTTTTCTAATTACCGTTATCTTTTGTTATAGTCATGTGATACATCATTGTAAACAATAAAAATTAGCTGATTTCAGCTTATGTCTATTATTTTAATTCTTTAATATTGTAGGATATAAGCTCTTAAATTAGGTATAGAAAAAAAAGGAAACGCGCGATTTTATTGCATGATTCTAAATTGGAACGTAAGGCAATAGAAACTGCTCGAAATATTAAATTTGTTTTTGGCGAAGAGTCAATTAGTGAACGTACAGCTTAATACTGATTTCAAAAATTTCGCAATGGAAACGAAAGCCTTGATAATGGGGAGGATCGTGGACGTCCTTCAGCTATAGACAATAATGATTGAAGAACCATTATTGATCGGATCCACGTAAAACAACTCGAGAGGTGATAGAAGAACTCAATGTTGATCATTCAATAGTTGTTCGACATTTGAGCCTAATTGGAAAAACCAAAAAGCTGAATGAATGGGTATCGTATGAACTAAATGAACATCAAGCAATTCGGCGATACAAAGTCTGCTCTGCACTTCTTTTGTATAACAAAAATGATCCCTTTCTTGAACGCATTGTCAGATGTGATGAAAAGTGGATTCTCTACAATAATCGGAAACGTTCATCACAGTGGCTAGACCAAGGAGAAGCACCAAAACAGTTTCCTAAACCAAAACTTTATAAAAAAAGTATTATGGCATCATTCATTACAGCTTCCTGAAACAATAACAGCAGAAAAATATTGTCAGAAAACTGAAAAAATGCATAAGATTTGGATTGTTTACGGCCAGTATTAGTCAATCGAAGAGGACCAATACTTCTTCACGACATTGCTCGACCACACGTCTCATAAATGACTAAAAAAATTAAATGATTTGGGTTATGAAACCTTACTTCACCCACCTTATTCTCCGAACCTGTCTCCAACAGATTATCATTTTTTTTAACATTTGAGTGATTTCCTACGAGAGAAGGTTTTCAAAGATCAAGCATCAGCTCAAAGCGCTTTCGATGAATTCGTTAATTCCAGGACTCCAGAATTCTATATTGTAGGAATAAACAAACTTGTTTTCCGTTGGGAGAAATATATGCAGGCCGATGGTCTTTATTTGATTAATAAATATAATTTTTAACTGATATATGCGACTTTATGCTCGATACCTAAAAACCGCAATTATCTTTACATCAACCTAATACATCAACAATTTCTCTTAAATGTTCTGAGAAATATAGGTTATAGAAATGGGTGTTTCACCAATTACAAAAGCCAATATTAACCGAGTTGAGCAAACTTCTAGTTAAAACATACTTTCATGTTAAAGTTGTGTAATCCATGTCAAATCGAGCTCTATAAACTGCAACTCAAGATACACCTTAACAATTCATAAGAAAAGAATTTCAACATGAATTTTTGTAACAAAAAAATCACATTCTACGAAATGAAGACTTAATTCAATAATATTTTACGTTTTATCTTTTTTTTTAAAAAAAAACCAATGAATATTAATTAACAAGAACGTTGACAAAACTAATAAAAAATAATTGAAAACTAAATTAATATGCGCAAATGGCGATTATCGTATAAAATAATTCCTATTTTAATTAAATTCAAACGGACATTTATTGGATATAAATTAGGACAATAAATAATAGTACGCAGACGTAATTTCTGTGCATGATGTGTGCCGTTGAACATAAAACGCGGTCCTGTTGACCTCAAACAGATGTTGAACAGCTGACCGTGCGAGTTCGATCTCCATAAACGAGAGAATGGAGCTTTTTTGATACCAATAACGATTATAAATTGGTATTAGATTGATAATGTATGGAGAGTTGTAAAAAATGCTTTGTAAGATGAATTTAAAATTTATTCCCTTTACCGTTTAACAGAAATTATAATTTTAATTTTCAGCACTTTCACACGTGCTCTAATGGAAAAGGTCCCATTTTCGAATATAATAAAAAAATATTTAAAAAAACTGAGAAGTATTTCAAATTTTTTTGTTATATAATTTATGGATAAAGGGACGACTGCATAATTTGTTATTAAGATTATCTGTACCGTTTTAGAATAATTAATTATTATTTATTGAAGTTTGACCTGTTTCATAGTTTTTGAGTTACTTGAGTTACTTTTGATGAACAAAGGGACGGAATATTAAATTGCATTCAAATTCCCTGAATAGTTTTAGAGAAAACAATTATTTTTCATTGAAATTTAGCTTAATTGACAGTTCACGAATTGCAATATTGTAAAAATATAATAACATCGAAGATTGCCGATAAAAAAATTATTATAGATTTCAATATTTGAACGAAAGAATACAGGTTTCTATAAAGAGTATAACTCGCTCTTTCTCTTTTACACTCTTTTTTTACGTTATCTTCTGATCCATTTTTTCTGTTGCCATAGCTATCATATTTATGAACCATGACTGTTATTTTTTTACTGTTGTCACTTTAATATTTCAAAAATGAATTTCACTATTAATCGCTATCAATAAGACTAAATATCCATAATTCTAATAAATAAAATACATATTTACGTTTAATATTCATATTTGAATATTTATTATTAATTTTTATCAATAAATGTTGTCATCTAAATTAAAAAAAAAGTATTGTCCTATTGAAATTAAACATTTTCACATTCTAATGCACTGTCATGGTAATTTTAGCCGAAGTGATCATCGTAAAAGGAGAAAATATTTCTAAATTAAAGTTTATGGTATTGAATATCACATATCTCACTCCCAACTTATTTCATTATTTAAGAAAACGAACAAATAAAACCATAAAGTGTATATATTTGTTAAGTACGAATTTTAATACTTTTTTCCAATTTAATTTTTTCAATGTAATGATTCAATAAATAATTAAGAACTATTTATATATTGCAGATAATTTTTTATATGCAAACAAACATTCAAGACACAATTCTATTTGAAATATAGAAAAAGGTTCTCCCCTACATTCGTCCAATGATACGTTTATAAATATGTATATGTGTGTGGTATACATTTCGCATATTTGAATAAATTACTATCTATCCATCTGTATGGAATTGTCATTCGGCTAGATTAAATTGCTGTATAATAAACGTCAAAAACCTAATAGAACAATTAAAGCTCCGGGGGGAGAAGCGTGTGCACCACGTCGCTTTGTTCTTAATTAATTGTCAGTCGCGATTGGTTGTGGCAAATGACAACGTTTCGATGTTCTGGAATGTTACTTTGCAGTGTGTCACTCAAATGTTAATTGCTCGCAGTGGGATAAAGTAATGCACGAACACTAATTATTCGACACTAAACATATACAAAGATACATATTATATATATATACAAAATATGTATATAAATATGTATATATAAATATGTACAAACACACACATATATGTATTTATATATATATATATATATATATATATATATATGTCTTTTTATGTGTGTGTCTGTGTGTATGTGTGTGTGTGTATGTGTGTATGTGTGTGTGTGCATACGTGCGTGTATGGGTCTGTTAAAATATTTATTTGTTAAGTTGTTATTTTATTAGAAACCTTGCCATTATGCCATTATTGTGATCTTATTTAGATCTTGGACAGTGAATACAACTATATATAATTGATTCAAATTAAGATATTTTTTTATCGAAAAGTATGTTTTTTCCTTTCTATTCTTTTTGTATTTTAATAAATACTATTTAATAGATACTTTTATTAAAAGACAAATAGACAAACAGCGTAATATAATAATTTAAAAGCATTAATCAATGACCCTGCAAATCTTAAACAATCGTAAAAAATTGTACAATAAATAAATAAAACATCTGAAATATCTTCAAACTTTTCTTATATTTTTTAATCATCAAGATCTTCAGAGTAAAACGGTACAGAAAAATCTAATATGAAGATGTTTCTGTACCTTAGTGCTCGAATGAGACATTGTCATCGAAATGCGTATAAGAAATAAAAAACAATCATCTATAATCAATTAATGAATATTTCCAATCAAAATTTTTGTCGTTTGTGCCGGATCGAAAAATTCATTAGCGAAAATAAAAAAAATATATTTAATTCACTTACCTTAAATATCAAATGATGTTATCTTATTTTACTTCATTATTAAAAATATAATACATTCTTGTTAAAACATTTTTATAATCTTAACAGTTCTGAACAAACACAAAATTAAAAATAAAAACGTTTAAGAGAAAAAAATAAATATTTTACTGGGTCAAAAATAAAACATTTAAAAATATTTTGCAGAGAATAGTTTTATCAGGTTTATTTATAAAATATTTGTTATATTAAGGTGCAACAGACCTACAGTAAGTAGAATAGTGTACTGTGAGATGTTACTATGGAAGCATTGCCGTTGTTGATTCCAATATGTCATAGGTGACTAGATAATGAAAAATATATAATTATAATACTTTTCTTAAATAAATAAGTATCTGTTTACTTTTTAAAACAATTTTTAAAAATCTTTTTACTAGATTTCAAACTATTTGCGATGAACGACATAAAATTTTATATATATATATATATATATATATATATATATATATATATATATATATATATATATATATATATATATATAAATAACTGTAAATAGGAAATGACAAATAGATATAATTGTCATTGTTGAATATGGATATATATATATGTATATATATATATATACATATATATATATATATATATATATATATAATATATGTATATATATATATATATATGTGTGTGTGTGTGTGTATGTATGTATTGGATGTGGTGTGGTTTTGAGTTTGCTGCTATATATTGTATTGAGTTTCCTGGATACCCATGTAATAAAAAAAAAGTTATAGCAACCATAAATATAAAAAATATTAACAAAGTTGAATCATAAAGTGCTTTAATTATATACACACTTTTGATTTTAAAAATATTAAAAATAACAATTATAATCTTATGCATTATAATATATCAGTAATTAATAATTTTTAGTCTTCTTTATTATCATAGAAAGTTCTACGATTTGTCTGTATCTTGGCTCCGAAGATGATAGCATTGCTATCGAATTGTGCATAAGACTGAAAAATGATCAGTAATAATCAATAATCATTTATTGAATACTTTTGGCCCGACAAATTATGGTTTGTGATGTGAAAATAGAACTGTAATTTTTAATACTTTTACTAATAAAAGTTTAAATAATAATATTATAAACAACTTTTTATAGTACTGCATAAAGGGTTTTTCAATAGGGTCTAATTTTGTTAAGAGGTTATATTTCACAGATATCAAACTGACAACAGTACTTTTTTTGTCATTTAATAAATTGTAACAATGCTATTTTTAGTTATGGCTTCGTATGCAACAAAACATCACATTGAAATAATACAATTGTATTATGAAAATAGTTGTTCTATAAAATATACATTTCGTAAATTACGCGATAAATTATGTATTTTATTTCAAATTAAAACATTGCGTCCTTATTGGAAAACTTATATATTAATACATATATTGTCAATTCAAAATAATATTTTAATAGGCAACTTTTCGGACATTCGTACATTTACAAATGTATACATTTGAGTGATCAAAAAATTAAACTGTTTGATATCTCAAGCAAGAAAATAGTGTCTGTCAATAGTTTTATATACAATTTTTTAATATAAGTGTATATATATAAAAGTATGCACTGTAATTTTATGTACTGTAATCAGATATTCTTATAACCGGAACGAGTGTTATCTCCAAGTAGAGTTTAGATACTGTGGTAGAAATTGGAAAGTATCTAAATTCATAAAGATGCCTTGCGTGCCGTAAATCTCTTAGTAAAGAAAAACTCATTTGATCCAAAATGACGAATACCACCAAGACAACGTATCAGTAGAATCACGAGTATTAAAATAAACAATTATAATTTCAAGTCTATATTTGGATATATTTAGAATATTTATAACTGATCATTTATAACGATCACATTTTATTTTTGTTTGTATATCGGAAGTACAAGTTTTGAAGAAACTATGGAATCGTTGAAACAACTCTTGTGTTCTTGTATAGGAAACAAAAACTCAACAATGGCCTGAAAAATTTGTTTGTTTGAGTCAACATAACGTACACGCAAGAAAACAAAAAAGAACGATTATATAAATACAAAAATAAAGTGAATAAACGTCTCGAATAATAGATATATATTTTTTTATTTAAAACCCCAAATCAAATACGTTCATTACTTATAAATATATACATCTTATGAAACTGAAAATGTATATCTATTTATATATAAATTATAAAAACTTGAAATAAATAAATATATATATATATAATTATCGTTTAAGTACTTATAAAGTATGACATTGGTATATTGTTCTTATATTTTCAATACACGTTTATTAGACGTTCTCTTCATCATTTTATATTCATCCATATATATATATATATATATATATATATATATATATATATATATATATATATATATATATATATATATATATATATATTTATATATACATATATATATATATATATACATATATATATATATATATATATATGTATGTATGTATAAATGTATGTATGCATGTATATAGACGAATCACGGATTGAAAATATAAAAACATTTTTAACAACCATACTTATATATCAAGATAATTAATTGATTTTTTTATGTCAATATCTCCTTAAAATATTTTAACATATTGGTTGACATGAAGCAAAGCCATAAAATACATGTACAAATATTTATTATCTTAATATTATACATTTTTTTGTCTCAAATAAATCATTATTTTCTCTATACTATTACAAATCTTTGACTGTCATAGAACTTGTGTGCATCTAATTTTAATATTCGTGTATTATTTTTTATGTATTTCAATTTATTTATTACTTCATTGTTAGAGTGGGATGTGAGACAAGATGACAGCATCTGCTGAGTTAGTGTAATTGACGCGTTTTTTTATTGATTTTCGTTCGTTTACATCCTTTTTTTATAATTATTTAATCCATGTTTTCTTATATTTTCATTTGCAATTAGTCATCCGATTGGAAATCATCTTTTATGATATGTGTTTGTAATTGTCTTCATTGAATTGTTTTTGTGAAAGTAATTTATTTAATAGCTACTGCTTAGAATTTTTATGAACTCATGAAAATTGATTCTTTTTGAATGTCGCTTTTAATAATGAATTTTTCACTCGTCCCAATAACCTTAAACTTTTTTCTAAACAAAAATATTCAATAACTGATGGATCATTTTTGATTGTTGTTTTTGCATATTTTATCATCCTTAGAATGCTAAAGAATAGAAAATTCTAGATACTAATAAAATTAGTTTTAATTTCTCAGACACAGATCTAACGATAAAAGTGGAGATTTTTCTACATCTTAGCACTTTAAAGATCATAAGATCGTTATCGAAATGCTCATTAAAAAGAGCGGTCATCAATTATTGAACATTTTTATTTGATCTGATTTCTAGCTTGAATGAAAAATTCATTTGCGAGAATGAATTAAGTGCATCAACTTAATTTTTAATATGGTTTTTTCCTTTTCTATTACATGCTATTCTTTTCTAAGATCCAAACAGTTGATATAATAATAAGTATGGATTTTATTACATTAGTATCTTAGGCTTAATATCGTATTAAAAATATAAATTCTATACAAATATTCATAAAGCTTTAACATTGGATAAATTTTTAAAAATCCATCCCTTAAAAATATTTTCAATTAAACATTTGAGTAATCCAAAAAAAATAAATAAAAACCATATCCTTTTGTAATTGCAAATGAAAATATAAAAAACAATATTTTACACTTTTGATTCACTTATTTGAACAAATAATCGACATTTATTGAAATAAATCGCATTCGATGTGTCAATTTTGATTATTTTCTATTTATATCTCTGGATGTGTTTCTATGTTCTCGTTCAAGAGACAGTTTATCAAGCGAAAAAATATTCCACTATTATAAAGTTTTGTAGATATGGATTATTTAGAATATTACTAACACTAGTACTTCAAACCAAATACTCGTAAAGTCAGTGAAGAGAACGTATGAGATTTTTTTATTTTGTTTACTTTAATCTCGAAAGGAAAAAAGTTAGAGTAGAATATGCAGTCACGAAAACCAGCCAGAAACATTCAATTTTTTACATAAAAGACCGTTTTTAATATATCTTTCACATGTCGAATTCTCTTTGTCATCTTCAGTACTATCGATAATAATATTTTTCAGTTCTTTATATTGTAGAATTACACTTTGAGATAAACAGGTAAGGCGTGTATAAAATAATCCTAGATAATACTCTTCATTTATATTTACTGGGAAAAAACGAAACTTCTATTGTATAATCAGAATACTTTCCGTCTTTACCGTCTGTAGCATAAATACTGAGCACATAGGCTCTTGATAAGCTTCATTTTTGAAAAGAACCGTTTTTTATGGTGTTCTGTCAGATATTTCAGAATTTCTTTTGTGATTTCAGTATATTATTCATAATTTACAATTAAATTTTTTACACATTTGGTTCAGATTTCAAAACCGCTCCATAAGATATAAATCACACATGCCTTATCTTTTTATCGAGGAGTGTATAATCATAAATTTTATCACAATCCAAACAGTCTATTAATATTATTTGTCGTCTTTTAAATTAACGTGTCGTGTACGACGCTTTTTTCAAAAAGTCAAAATCCGTATTTAATACTGAAGTACTAGCTATTCAACAACATGGAGTAATAATGAGTGTTTATATCAAACACACCGGCTAGTGACAAAGTGTGACAGATATCCAAGTATTCATAAGTTATTATTTTTAATACACACTCTAAGTTTTACTGATGCTCATGGTAATATAAAGATCAATTTCGATCCTCAAACGGTTTGAATATTCATCTTTGTCTTTTGTATATATATATATATATATATATATATATATATATATATATATATATGAATAATATCTCTTTGATAGTTTTTATTCTATATTACTGATTAACAATTAGAGTCCCATATAGAACGTTGGAGTTTACCAAAAAAATATTTTATATGCCCATGACGAACGTCAGCATCTGTCATTGTCTTTGTGTTTTTTAATACAAATAAGGAATGTATATATATATATATATATATATATATATATATATATATGTAATCAAAGTTATGATTTTTCACGATCGTGTTTTGGTTCATATAAATATATTATTTTATATATCTAGTGTACATCGCTTACTAGATGCATACATATACATATCACATTGTTGTTCACAAAAGACCATTCTCAACATAATTGGGGAACATCACGATCCGCCATTGTGTTTGTAATACAAAAAACAATATTTATGTGTATATATATATATATATATATATATATATAATAGTGTGTAATTAAAGCGGCTATGATTTTCAAAACAATTGTTTTGGTTAAACAAAGATCTCTTTTCATATATCTAGTATGCGCTATACACTAGATATACAGTATACGCCGCATTCGTTACACATACTAAAAATATAATAAAACATCAATTTATAAAATAGGGGTGAATTGAAGTCTTTAAACAAATCCACACAATTGATCAGAATGTAAATTCAAACGACGTTACAATTAAATTCACGTTTTAACATAACTGGCGATCTGTGTTTGCAAAAGACGCATTTCAAACAATATGTCTGGCCTGCAATATGTTAACAAATATCAGTTATACAAAATTTAAAAAATGTGTTATTAAAAAATGTAATTATTATATTTTTCTATAATTCAGTACGTTACACATCGAGCGGATCACGCTGTTTATTAACGCAGTTGTTTCATTTTAAACATTAATTATAATGATATTTAAGGAAATATTACACTTTGATCCAGTGGTGCACACATTGATTTCGCATGGGAAGATTCCCATTCGGAAAATAAAAAGAAAGTAATTGTGAAAATCTTAAGAACATTTTATTTTAATCCGCACTTCTCAGACTTATGATCAATTGTTCACTCGTACATGTTGTAATAACCTTTATTATAAGAAAATTTTAGATACATATTTTAAAGTATTATGTTATAATGTTGGATCAATAAAATGTGTTAATTTGTATTTGAAAATATTAATCGTTATACAATTGATCGTATATTCGTAATACAGTAATTTAAACAGAATAATGTAAAAAATAATTAACAAAAAGTAACCTCGTTGAACAAACAGTAAAAATCCTATTCATATCTAATACTGCGCAGAGAGTACGGCTTCAAATATCGAATTACAACCGACTTTCAGACACATGAGTGCCCTAGTCGTGATCATGTTAGTTTGAAAATGGTCCATGTCGATTGGTTTACATGCAAATTTGAATCCGTGACATGTTCGTCGTCTAAACCTCAAGATAATGCGCACCTTAATATCGTTTCTATAAAGGAATACACTTTCTTTTTTAATAATTGAAAATGAAATACTTCTAAATTATTAAAAATAATAATGCTGTAATTATGATAATGCACTCCCGATTCATTAGATCTTCCTAAGCGTGCGTCTCAGCTTTGTTCTTGTTCAAAAGAGCAGAGAAGCATAACTCCAAAATATTTTATATAAAGAAAAGACTTTTATCCAGTATCAAGTGACAACCAAAATTATCATATATTATATATATATATATATATATATATATATATATATATATATATATACATATATATATATATATATATATATATACACACATATATATATATATACACATATATATATATACATATATATATATATATATATATATATATATATATATATATATACATAAAACGTTAAAAATAATAATATAACATTTATGAAACAGAAGTCGAGACAGACCAGACCATTAAATATTTATATATATGCGCCTTTGCTTTCATTATGCTCAAAAGAGCCAAGAAGTGATACTGCAAAATATTTTGTATATAGAAAATCATTGACGACAGTAGGCGAGGGTAAAAATAATTGTACTAATTAAATGCTAATACATACTTTTGATTGTTGATTATTCACATTCTTTATTCATCAATGCACTTGAAAATATTATTTTTTTTAGTGTAATTAACAAAATGGACAGATATTTAAGTTAACATCTAACAATTCTAAATAAACTTCACGTATTTTTTCAGAACGACAGCGGTAACATATACTAACTAAATAAAAAATGAACATCGAAATAAACATACAATCGATGTAAATGCATATATATAGGAAATATCTCTAATTAATTATATCGATTTTATATTCTCTGTTGAGAATTGTTTGGTTTTTACATACGATGTGTTTTTATGTTTTAATTATACATATATATATATATATATATATATATATATATATATATATATATATATATGTATATATTAGTGTTTAACGATTAAATTATGAATAATTTATATTATACAAAAAATCAATTTTGTACAAATTTACTAATTTTTAAAATCGTTATTAGCTTCTTTCTTATAACAATCTGTTGTATTTCAGATATACAATGTATTTAATATTTTGCTGTATGGGACTCTAAGTGTTAAGATTAATGTAATATTATCTGTATATAATATTATAAATGTCATATTTTTTATAATATATTATAACAGTTAATATGTACAGAAGAATTATTTTTATTCAATGCTAATATTCGAGATTAGCTCCACTGGATTGAAATCCAGTACATTTTAGTCGAATTCAGTAGTAATTAATTAAAGTAACTTCATTAGTAAATATTCGTATTTGAGCCATTTCGGATTTGATTATAAATAATCGTTTTTGATTCTCATATTACCATGAGTTTTTAACATTTTCTTGTATATTATCTAGTTTGATTACTTTACCTTCTAAATAGGTTTTTATGTATCTACGTTCGTTTAAAATACAATAAAGTAAAACATAAATGTGGTCAATTATTACTTAATCGTAATGTAGTAATTCACTTCTGAAACGCATTAGTTACATTATTCTTAATTTTTTTCTTTAAATATATATTTTTTTGGTTTCATTTTTATTGTTCATTAGAATCCTTCAGAAGGAATGTATGTATATATACAGATTTTATAAAGATATATAATATTTTTTTAAAGGACTATCTAATTCACGAAAAATCCAGCCCTCTCGGCTCGGTTTTTTTCCGTTACCTATCCATTCAAGAGGTATAGACACATGTTCTCGGTTCCCCGTTCCTTAAGCTATATCACAATCCCGCCGTCTGGCGAAGAATCTTCGTATCGTAGGAGATAACAAAATCGCGGAGAAATCAGAAAAATCTGTTTTTTTTAATAATTTATAGCAAGAAAGAATGAATTGTTTTCAGGTGAAGAAGACCCGAACGAAAATTTATACGTTTTGGCAAAGGGTGCTCGGTGTTAAGAAAATAGAGAGAAAGAGAGTGAGAGAGTACACACATAAGGGGTTTCATGTTTTTCGTCCGATTCTTATGAAAAATATTTATTGATCGACATGAAATAAAATACAGTTTTTACACATCAACTAGAAAGCATTTGTTTTGATTTGTTGCGCTGTGTATTTCATTAATTTCATTACACTCCTGATACACTTTTGTTTAAAATGAGCAGAGGAGGATTAAGTGCAAACAACAGATACTCATTCCGAAAAGTTTACACCGGATCAACACATTTTCAAATAAATGTGTATAGATGTGTGCTTTATACCAGCGTTTCTCAACCTAAAGTGCACAACGGGCCGCGTATGCATATATAATCTCAATGAATAATAAATCTGTCATTACTTTTTAAGCTCTCCACAGTTCTAATTGAGAAACACTGCTTTCCATTGTTATAATTCTACGATTTGTCTCCAAAAAAAGTAGGTATATACGAGAGGGAAAAATCGTCAGAAACATTTGTGCAAATACTTGCAAATTATCTCCTTATTAAAACTCAACAACGCACCATCGAACCTTCAATCAATTTGAACAGAAAAATATCGAAATTTCATTGAGCATGGGGATCTTTTTTCCAACTTACAAGCTTAATTATACAGCTAATAAAATATTCTATGTGTAATTATAGCTAAGTGTAATTTTATTTGCGTGCAGAATATATTAAGTAATATCATTGAAAAAATATCAGTTTATATTCTTAACTTATTTAAATGTCAACGGATTGGATGCAGAGTTATAAACAGCCAATTCAGTTATACACGCAGTCAAGTATTTTAGATTTCATCAAATAAGATGAATTTTGAATGTTTTAAGAATAATTAACACTTCTAAAATATTTAAATAATGTACACATTACATGACTTATATAATTTTAGTTAAACCTCTCAAAGTCGATTGATTTTGATTATAATTGAGATAAGTCTGCTCCTGTGTTTTTTTTTAAGTTTTTTATATACGCTGGTTTGATTTTATATAAAAAATATTCAATTTCTTTAAAAAAAGTCAAATTCAAAATCATTTCTTTTAAATAGTTTCATTTTTATTTTTATCCAGCTTGTCATTTAACACATAGTTCAATGAAAAATATCTGAATTGTGTTCTTCTTTAAAAAGAAAAACGAAAAAATGTACATTTTTTCAATCAAATGAATGCTATAATTATATGTAATGTTAATTTTTCAAGTGTATTGTGTAGTATTCTGTTTTGTGTATTTTTTCAATATATTTAAATAAGTATATTATGTAAAACAAACTGTCAAATAATAAGTTATTTGAAAAAATAATTGTTAATTTTATGTTATTATGTTAACATAGCCATCTATTGATCTAAATTTACACTTCATGTAATTATCTTAGTTTTGAACCTTATTGACAAACAATCATTACTAAAAATGATACATTTTCTTATCTAAATGTTTAACCAACTCATTGTTCATTTTAATCATCTTACATGTATTTTGATGGAAAACTACAGAAGCACAACTGTGTGATTTATACCTCTTATTACGGCTACTTCGTTTTTTTACAACGATTTATTGTTTTATTAGACTCTAGGTGATGATTAAATCAACCAATAAACAAATAAATATTTGTAAGATAGAGTAATTAGATTTTTATTTAGCATTTCTTGCAAACTGTGTGTATTCTCAAGCATTTGGCTTTATAATAAAAGGATTGCATCTCCAGTATAGTCGTTCGATCCTTAAATCCACAATCGAACCATCTGTCAAGAAACAAACGTGAAAATAATTGACTGACCTGGAGATTGAATGCTTAAAACCAGAAACTCGTGTGAGTTCAAGCGGCGATTTTCTCTTTACAAAAATATGATTCAATTGGAGTATATTAAAAAGTACTAGAAACACATTAGAGCAATACAATTAACATTACATACGTCATATGTCTTACAGTTATTTTTAAATATACTTTATAGATAGAACCAATTACGTTCTTAATTTATTGTCGTGAAAAATCGAAACGCACTTAATGTAAGTCAGTAGAAAAGAAAAGAAAAAACGAACCTAAACTCTGTTGTAAGGAAGCATTGAGTCAACGCGACGAAACGAATAATAAATCTGTTTCGCAAAACAAACGCTTTCTAACCGATTCGGAGTCGTTGCTTTTTTCTGTATTGACCAACGATCCGCGGGCCCGTTTTTTTTTATTTCACGTCCCTAGTATGATTACGAAATTAAATTTTGTTATTTTATTTTATTATTATTTTTTCTGATTCTGAGAATTTATTCCCGGAGTTTGTGCCAGTCGGCGATCTGTCGTCGCGGCGAGTTGCACACCTCGTTCCAATGGTGTAGTGCCGAACCTGTGCTCTTCGATCCTCCCAGCTCTAATCGTCCGATGATCTGAAAATAAAAATTGTTTAGTACAATCGAACACGAGCCTCTTATCAAAAATATAAGTATCAATCTTTAACGGACGTCTTGTGTATTCATATATTCTATAGGTTTTTACGAACAGTGATTTCAAAGTATAAAGCAAAAAGTGACCTTTTTTTCACAAATGAATTTGGTTTTTCATTTCATAAATAACAAAAAAAATGATGATCAAAATATTCAATAAATCCTTACTGATTATTTTTTATTATTGCTTAATCCGATAACATCATCTTCAAACCATTGAGGTATATAAAAATCGCCAGCATCAAGGTAAAGACATTTCTGTGCCTTGGTATTCCGAAGATGATGCTATCGCCATTCAAATACGCATAAGCAACCATAAATAAAGATCAAATATTTTACATTTTTATAAGAAACATTTTTTTTTTTTGGTTTGTGTGGCCAAAAAAGAATTCATTTGTGAACGGAAAGTTACACAGATATGATACAAACGTTTGATAACTATTTTTAAATCAAAAATTCCATATCTAAGAGGCTGAGATATTGCTTGTTTTGAATACATGACCTGCTATTCAGTCATCTGTCACATATTGCAAAGACAATGAGACAGACACGTCTGGTATGTTAATAATGACTTAATGTATGTACTTTTATATCAAAAAAAAATAAAACAACACATTGTTATTAATAATGAATAAGAGAATAATTTGACAAGTGGAGACCACTATAGTGATACTCAGTGGGCTGCAGTGCTTTCGCATAGTGAGTGTCGGACACAGAGTCCTATGCACATGCTTCACTATGATTAAAATCTGTTGGATGGTATGCTGAGTTTTGGTAAATCAAGTGTGCAAGGCCACTGAAGTAGGAAGCTGCAGACTTGCAGAATGCGACCTCTTGTCAGTCAAGAAAATTAATTTAAATATTTACATTTTATATTTTTTAAAATATAGTGGGCCATGCATATTTTATGAAAAACTGCAACTAGATCTCATCAATTAGTAATGCCTACTTTACCATCAAATATTCTTCTTCTGGATACTAGAGTTTCGTCCTGATTTTAGTATCTGGCACGCTATGCTACTGGTACCAACCACAAGACTCTTAACCTGTGCTTCAAGATGTGAGAGCACTGACAGAGACCACTAGATCTCAGTGTGGTTACTGACTTTAAAGAATAAGATTGCGAGTACAACTAGATCTAATAGTATATATAGCATTACTAACTAGCGAGATTTAGTTGCAGTATTTAGCGAAAGATTATAAGTCAGGCATATTATAAAGTGCAAAGTTATATTTATAAATTCGCAATTTTAACTCATTTTTCACTTTCGTCCTTCCTTTATTTTTTATTTGAGTATACTATAGTATAGTACAGTATATCACAACCGTTATTTTTATATGAGAACTCAACTGACAATATGTAATTTAGTCATTCATTGTTTTAGAATATTCATTAATAGTTAATAGTTCTAATTATCAGTTAATTAAAAAAAAAGAACGAATCAAAATTGCTGAATTTGTCTGTGCACTTTAATTTTGCTGCAAGATACATGATTTATTTAAGGAAGATTTATATATATATATATATATATATATATATATATATATATATATATATATATATATATATATATACAGAGAGACAGAGAGAAAGAACAGAAATTAACTCACCTCGTTTTTGGTTACTCTATCCCAATCCAACAACAAAAACTCTAAACTAACTGAGTCGAGTCCCTCTCCGCCGGCCGGTATTTCGAACACAAAGCTCTCGTTGAACACCGGATTCAGTGTACGTTTCTTCACATGCGTCTTCTTCTTCGCAATGCGCTGTCCATTGTACAACAAGTACATCTTGACGTACGGGTCTGCTAGTCCCGTCACATCCATTTTCGGCAAGTTTCTGGCCTTGAGGACGACGACGGTGAGTCTGTTTGCGGCCGGTTGCCAACACAGGGACACGAGCAGCTCACCCCTGCCCTGTGACTTTATCTGTTAACAGAGAATAGTGGGTCGATGTACTCCAATTTTCGGTTCGGTCGTGTACGATTTTTACAATTAAAATATTTCAACGAACGTATACATGTTTTTTTAAATACAAATAATAAAAGTATGTAAATAATAAATGTGTAAGATTGAATTATTTCACGTGCCAGTTCCGATTGTTTGCTTTTCAAATAATTTACCCGTATACGACACACGTGCTCGCCGTATTCGTCCAGTTTTAATCAGCCCGTATTTTATTTAATTATACATGTTTTAAAAAGTATTATAAACGATACCTGATGTTTGATTGTTTTTAATGTAACCCGTAAAAGAGGGAAAACAAATCGAAGGCTTAGCGTCATAGAAGTTTATTTACATTTAATAAGAGAATTCTGTCTCCAGACACCACAAAAAAAATTTTCCTAATCAAAATGATCAAAATTGATTATTGATCATTCTGATTATTTCTTAAACAGAATTAGATGGAAATATCGTCATCATCAAAACGAAGGTACAAAAAAATATAAATTTAATTAAACCAATACAGAAAGTTCATCCATGAATGTGAATTTTCCCGGTATCACAAAACTATAATTGCTAGTTTATTTACATTTTTTCAATTTTGAGATAATATCGAATATCTCTCTCTGTCTCTAATCTTATTTTTTAATGATATGATTTTAATTTTTTATTTTTTTACAATTCCTTACTCTCTACAGAAGAAGTTCCAATTATAGAGAATAAGAAATGCTTTGTATCAAAATTAACTGCCTTTTTATCTCTCTTGTAACATTTGTAAAATATAAATTTATTTGTATCTAAACTTTCAAAGTGTGACGAATGTTGATAAGCAGAGCATTACTTTTACAAAATATAAATAGTTGAACAATTCTATACAATACTCTGACTACGATTGATAGAGATTGCATAGTCGCTGCGGAAAATAAAAATGTTTGTTTTAATTATTAAAAAGCATTGTCGACATGAAAATAAATGACTAAAAAATTTCGTGTGATTTATCACAATGAATTACTTTGTTGTTCAAGTCACATATTTTAACATAATAATTTTAGCTTTTTATTTCCAAAATTAAAAGTTTTCTCTGTTTGTTTGTATAGAGTATTCCGTGAAATATGTCCTAAGTCTTTAGTAACGATTCGTTTACTTATTTCTCTTAAAATTTATTACAAACAACGTGCAGAATCTTAATTATAATAGAACTACAATCATTTGAAATTCTAACTCAAAAGTTTGTGTGGTAATAAAACTTTCTATTATTTACATAATAAAGAATAGATTCAATCTCAGCATCTCTGTCTGTGTATGTAAAAGTGAGTTATAGACTAAAAATATAGAATAGATTTTTTCTGATTTGTATTAAAAACTAATAATATATATAATATATATATATATATATATATATATATATATATATATATATATATATATATGTGTGTGTGTGTGTGTGTGTAACTCTATCTCTACCTCTCTCATACAGTTTTTACATGTCATCTTTTCGGTTCTAAGTTATTAACGAAAATGATAGGAAAAAAATAAAATATCTACACGGGGAGCAGAGTGTAGAACAATTCGCTATTTGATTCGCGCTGTTATGTTGTGCAGTGCTTACTAGATATTATATACTAGAGCCATGCTTACAATCTTTTACTAAAAACTGCAACTAAATCTCGCTAGTTACTACTGCCTACTTTCCCACTAGATCTAAATATGTTTATTAAATTTATTAAGTTTATTAGTACGACTAGTTCTAATGGTATACAAACATTACTAACTAGTGAGATCTAGTTGCACTATTTAGTGAGATTACGAACATGACAGAAAATGTCATTACCGTGTCATTTGTTTTCAAGTAAAACGACAAAGCCGACTTGACGAAATCATTTCTACTATGAAATTAAAGCAAAGTATTAAGGGCACTGCTCAAAACCGTTTACGAAAACTTTTAACTAAATTTTAATGCTTAGTAATGTTTGTACAACTAGATCTAAACATGGTCATTAAAGTCATTGTTGAACTAGTCGTACTCATAATAAAATTATGAGTGTGTCTGAACTAGTTGTATATGAAGCACTACTAACTAATAAGATCTAGTTACAGGGTTTAATAAAAAATTATCTGAATGACTAGACTTTTCATGAATGGATTTTTCATTTACTCCACAAACCACATTTTTCTGGTCAGAAATGTTCAATAATTTGATTATTGATCATTTTTGATTGTTGCGTATATGTATTTCGACGGCATTGCCTAGAAAGCTAAGGTAGAAAAAAAATAATTGTTATATATTTTTGAGATATAATCAATAATCAGAAAAGTTCAATAATTAATTATTGACAATTTTTAATTAGGAAAAAACTATGGTTTGTGCAAGAGGAGAAAAGATATTTGTGAAACTGAATTTAGTGTCAAAACTGTTATGTAAAGCTGTTTCTAATTTAAAATAAAAAACCGTAAATTTTTTCATCAAAGCATAGAAGTGTACATGTTTATATAAACTTTTTAGTTTATTTCGTATTCCTGGAACACTTGGAGAATTCTGTACATTATTTTCATACAAAAAGAAGACTTGATATGTATATATGTATATATATATATATATATATATGCACGATTTACATGGAAATTAAAGAAAATACTAAAAATATCAATGTAATCGTAGTCGACACCAGTGTTTTAATTTTTAGAAATAGTCAGTACCGGTGACTAATTTGATGCTCAAAATATTAATTATTTGTTCTGGCGTGACTTTTAAATCTCACTAACAAAAAGTGATATTAAATAATTAACGATTCATCATTCACTTCACGGGATTTATATGTCAGAAATAAAAGAAAAACTGTTCTAAAATTTACATTTAAAAAAAATCTATTTTTCTTGTTTTAAACTCTTGTTCTCCTGCATAATAAAAATTAAATTGTAAATAAAAAAATATTATAATTTTGCAAGTATCGATAGAATTTACTTTGAGCTATAAATAACTACGTAATTGTCTAATTGTTCAATTACAATATCTTTAAAGATGATATATTTTTAACAAAAGCTTGTGTTATTTTTATTCAATTGAAAAGCAACTATAAAAGATTTCTGCGTAAATGTGTATTTCCGGAATGTGTGTTTCGAAGGAAGCGCGTTTCCCGATATCGCCCACGTACGGTTCTATTTTTCGATGCACTCGTGTATTTCCGATTTAAAAACGAATTCGGTCACAAAACGATCGTCTCCATTCGCTCGATTTTCGTCTGTTTCTTATAAAATATGCTTAAAGACAAATAGTTTATATCAACGTATGTTTTACTTTTGTTTCTGTACTGTCTTTGTTTTCGACAAGTGGATGACAGATTTGTGTGTATTAAAATTCGTATGGAAATCAAAATGGTAGTGGCGTCAAAAGATTGGAAATGATGGTAGAGCAATAATCATAACGCAAATGTATTTTTTTCAATCATCATCCGCTTTATTATCTTTTTTCAAATTGATTATACACTTTTTTGTTCACAACTACATTCTGACAGCATATAAATTCTATAAGCATACTTTTTCATACAGAAACTGGATGAAAGAAGGGATCTTTTTTTGCCGAACTATATATATATTTATTTCGTTTTTCGTCATTTAAATTAATATTAAATATCGAACGATTACATATTGTATTGTATCGAAATATTCATGCAGTCTATTTGATTCTAAAGATGATAGATTTTTTTCCAGTAATTAGAACAGTTCTGTTTGATTTGTCTTTATCTTATTAAGAGTGATACACAGTGATCATCAATGGATGATTATACACATTGAAAGCGAACATATCGTTTTTATATTTATAAAAAATTCTATATTATTCTGGTCTAGTAATTTGTAGGAATCGAACAATAGCTAATCTACAATCTCGCGTTGAACTCGCGTACTTGTGCATGTGTTTCTTTGGCATTTCGATCTCTTGACATTTCAACACATGAAATTTCGGTTTAATCGACCTTACTGCGTTCACAATGCGTTGTCTGTCCTTCGACACATAATATCAGGGTCTTTATACTACACTACTTGTTTTAAATCATTGCTATTTATAATATTAATCAATTGAAACGATACTGGTTGTGGACTGTTAGAATAACTCGTTCATTTCTTTTACCAATAGAGTTTTGTAAGAAAATATACCTTTTTGCTCGTCTGCGTCGAAAAATAACCTCGCCCGTGTCCACAAAAAATATTTCGTCTTATAAATATTTCCACCGATCTACGAAACTACTAGTGTCATTTGAGAAATGCTAGTTGTGAGCTCAATGCTCAATATTTAAGAAGTCAATGAGACTCTATGGTTTCGCATTAATCTATCGGTACTGTATATACAGAGATTTGGTAAAACAGTCAGCCGTATCTACTTGTATAACATATATAACTAGTCAGAACTTGTGCACATTGATATTAATTGTATATATTCACGAGAACACGAAATATTGTATTATTTATCCAGGGTTATCCATTTATCAAATAAATTATTAAAGGAGATGCCCATTTTTTTATCATACAGAGAGACAAACTTCTTAAAGGTAGACTCAATAAATGTAGTAACTACAATCGATAACTCTTATTTAGTATTAGAAAAGTTAGAGTTAAATAAGAATCTATATTAATAAGATTAATCAATAATTATAATTCTTATTAAAAGAAAATAATTCCCGTTCTTAGACTTTAATAAAAATACATTTGCATTTGAATTGTCAAATAAATACATCAGCACAAGATTGTAGATTAACTTCGAAGGCGAAACTGAATTTTTGAAAAAAATGATCGTGTGCTTTAATACACTGATATCCATTTTATTTCAGAATGGAAGCTAATACTGTATAATTCGTTTAATAAAAAGAAAATAAACTCCAGTACACATTCCTTTATCTAAACATACAATGAAAAAAATGGCATTTCATTCAGTCGCTTATGTATTGTTATATTGTTTATCAGACTAGATCCTTTTTAGGACAATCTAACGAACGATAGTCGGCTATGTACGTCTATATCTGTCTAGCTTATAGAATTTTGTTTTGTTTTTCTTTCCGGTCACTATTAGCAAGTATGCTCATGTCAAATAAGTTAATTTAGGATTATAAATGTAACTGTGAAGATTTAATTCAAACCAGTGGTATTGTACAGGAAAGATAAAAACAACAAACAGTACATAAGTAATCGAAAAAAAAATGTAAACTACTTTTTTCTTTATATATTTTGATAAGAAATGAATTATTGGAAGTTTTTTGTTTATTTTATTTCCATTAAAATCCTATTGCTTGTAATTTTTTCTCCGATTAACGTGCACGGCACTCTTTTTATTATAAGATTCAGAACTTGATATTCGATTTTTTGTCTATGTCGCTTTATTCTATTTTTGACATGAACAATCTCTGACTCTTTCCTCAAGTTCGATGTCTACGTCCTAACACTCTTTCTTGTTTCTCAAGTTCATTAGCTTATCGGCTGAATACTCTCACAAGGAGTCTTGTCCTCAGACAGCAGTGTACAAGAGAATATAAAATAGTCGTGTAAGTTAAAAAAGTGATCGAAAGAGTACAAAACGGACACCTCGCAGTAAGAGTATTTAGTATTCGCCAAACACTTAAACAACGAACTCGACAGAAATTAAATGGTGAAACTTACTTTTAAACTTCGCGGCTGTATATCTCTGCACAGTGCAATTTGCTGGTTCTCTGCCTGGCTAAGATCTACACCTGCTAATGCACAAAATACTTCACCGATAATGTCGTCGCGCGAGTATCTATCGAAACTAAGTACAACGAAATGTAGTGTAATGTTCGGCAGTTGGTTGAAGCTCAAGCCGTAGAATGTGAAGTCTTCGTCATAGACGGGGTTGCGTGTCTTGCGTAGCACCCGGGTCTTGACTTTATGCTGTTTGTCGGGCAACAGTTGCAGCTTAACGTATGGATCGCTCGAGCCAATGTTCGGGTCTTTCGCCGGTAGGTCACGGCATCGAACCACCGACACGATCAATGCGTTCTTGTCTTGCTTGTATCTATTGAACGAGATTTATATATAAATAATACACGAAACAGTACAAAGAATTCACAGACGACAATGAAACGGACATAATTCCGAAACTCTCACCTCAACTTGAACACCAGTTGACCGAGTTTGTTGGCGTTATCGACTGCTGCGTCCCTCGCTAAGTTTTTCTCGTTCGTTTCTAATTCTTCCTTGCTCGGAGTGTGTGGAACACTAGTTATCTCACTCTCTGCGTGAAACGTGTCGCGTGACGTCGTCTCTTGTTCTTCGGTTATGGGTGCAGCGCTTCCTGTCGGACTTGGTGTACCACTGCCGGGTCCAGCCGACATCTGCAATATAAATGTTTATATTGTAATAAAATATATTTTAAACATTCAAAATATAAATTCTTATGCATAAAAACGGACATAATTATTTCAAATAATTGTGTTAAAATAAATTATAAATCAGCCTAAATGTTTACACAATAAATCACGAGGTACAGTAAACTCATAGTCTGTTATATTGAGATTTTTCTGTCCCTTGGCGATCAAACAATAACGACGTTGCCATCGAAATGCGCATAAACAACAATCAAAATTGATCAATAATGATTTATTGAATATTTTTGACTGGAAAAGTTTGTGAAAGTAAATTTAGCCATTATGTCACGGAACTGTATTTTAAGAAAAAGTGTAGTTAACTTACAAGCTGCTATTAGGTTGGTAGAAAAATAATTGTGGTTTATGATCTACAAATACATATACATTTTTCTCTTTTTCTATTTTCCTAGCTGTTTTAAGTGATGCAGATCTGTTGGATAACTAACGCCTAACTTTTGTGCAGGCTCTCGAACTGTTGTACGTGGTTTTGATTCAACTAACGCATTCATTTGGTCGTTATGAACTGAAGAAGAACGCCCACAACCTGCTTCAACTTCAAGGATATCGTCCTCAGCACAAAATTTTAAGTATCACCATTGCACCGTACATTCCTTAATAGTACCCACACCAAAAGCATTGTTTAGTTTACAAGCAGTTTCTTCTGCTTTACAATCCATTTTGAACTCATACACAAAAATTACTCTTATTTCCTAATTTTCCATCTTAAATTCAATAGACCAATTCGAAGCAAAATTATAATAAAACCAAAGTCGATATTACCAAAATACAAACCGAAAAATGCACCTTAAAATGATATTAACATGAACACGATGAAATGACACTTTCATTGAAAAAAATTAAGGTTATAATTCATAAAACAAAAACCGCAATTATTTTCCTACCAACCTAATATGGTTCATAGCTAACTGTATTATTTTATGAACTGTCATACTTTAAATGCCAATAGACATAACAAAATAAAAAAATGTTTTGTTGTTTGCTTTTTAATATGCGTTCAAATTTGATAATTGGTCAGTGTATAATTAATAAAAAAATATAATTTAATGCGAGAGATTTTTATAGATTGACTTGAAATGATTTTAACTCTTTAAGTGTTAAATAATCAAGCAGTCATGAATTATCTAAAAAGAGATAACAGCAGAGTTGTATTGGCGTTGGTATTTTATTTCTCGAATTTATTCAAGGATGCTCTTTTCTTTGTTACTAATTTTCGTAGAGATGACCTCAAGATATCTGTCACCGATGAATTATAACTATGTTGTTTAATTCAAGGAAATAATCAAATAACTTCAAAAGAAATCAGATCAGAATCCTGATATTTTTAAGGACAGTTATGAGAAAATGACAATTAAAAACAATCACATGTATAACATTAAATCAGAAAATTATAAAAACGATATGGGTAAATATTTTATTTTTAATAGAAACATGAGATATCGAGATAAAATTCAATCATGCATTCTGAAACCATTTTCTCCTCCTATATCTTGCCATTTTTTGTCTTTGGCAAAAAAGTAAATCATGGAATATATGACAGATGATATTAATTTTATTCCAAAAACAACCCCTACTAGTGGACTAATTTATCCTTGAACATTTTTACATACATTTTAGAAACATCATATATATATATAGAGAGAGAGAGAGAGAACCGAAACTATACTCGATCCAAGTAATTTATAAAAGTATAACCTCGACTAATGTCCCTGTATCTTTGGTGTATTTGTAAAAGTAATAAAAAAAAACCCAAACTGCATTCTATGGCAATCGATACGATAAATGTTCCGCTGAAATCAGAATTTAAACTTGTGAGATAAAATCTAATTACCGTCCGATATTAAAACGTTCGCGTCATGTTTTCCGTAACGATTTTCGCGTGAAAAGGTTGTGAATTTTAATTAATTAACAGGAATAAAATCGAGAGCCGTGCGATTTGTTTTACGGCGTGACGGATAGTCTTTTTTTGTCGACGCGCCTGAAACAATTCGTATAACTTTTAATGATTTAAATTAAAACAAATTGTAGGTTCTGATCTAGTAGGTCTGGCTATAAAAAAAATACAAGTGAAAAAGAAATAAACGATGTATATACTTTTTCTATAATAATTTGTTGTGTGGGATGTTGATTTTTTAGTTTTTCTAAAAAAAATGTAACATTTAAATGCATTTATTTTTATTATGAATTTCTTTCTCTCTCTCTCTCTCTCTCTCTATATATATATATATATAAAATTTAAAATTCAATTTGTGCCAAGAAATCGAATTTTTAGTAGCAATTCCATGCTTTCTTGCTGCCAAAAATATAGAGTTGTTATTGAAAACCATTGAATATTAACAAAAAATATTAATTTATTTAAACAAAAGTTCAATTTAAATTTTGATAAAAGCTATTGCTGTGTTTGAAAAATGATTTTTTGTTATAAAATAATTGATTTATCATTGAAGACGATAATTAATAACTAAGTAAGGTATTTGTTTACTTAAAAATTGATATTCAATTTTGCAAAGCCAACCTAGTCGAAGTTAAATTCAAAATCTGAGTTTTTTAGTTTGAAAAAGTATAATCTAATAAAAATTTATACTTTTTCTCTCTGAAAATGTCTTCATATTCAAATAGTACATGTTAACAAAAAAAGACTTTGTATTTAAAACAGACGCTGGTTTCTAATTTGAATTTTTTGATAGGCAAGATCGATTTCTTAAGAATCATTTTTCTGATATGAAAAATGACTATAACATAATTACAAAATCGCTTTTTACTACAAAACTGCAGCTACAACGGATAAAAACTGCACATGTATAAAAGTCAGTTAGTAAACATTTTTATGAATAAGTTTGTAATATAAAACCGTATTTGAACTAAAATATTTGTTTATAAAGTAATGTACTATTTGTATATCGTTTTTGTATCAACAGAACGAATTTTAATATAGTGAAATCTCTTTGTGATTAACAACGAGAAATTATTAACATAGCACATGACTTTTAAATCGAGTTATTCTTTTTTTAAAACCAATAATTCATATCATACATGCAGTATTTGTAATTATTAATGATTGGTCCGAAAATACTGGACCATGCTCATAATCTGCTACTAAACACTGTCATTAGTTAATAGTGATTAATATACCACTAGATCTAGTCATGCTTGTTAAATTTATTAAGAATATATTCATAAACACGAGTAGATCTAGTGGTATATTAAATAGTATAGTAAGTAAGGTCTAGTTGCTGTATATAAAATATTAAGAGCATGACCTACTTTTTTGAAAATTAAAACTTTTTGATGCACATGTTTTAATGCAAAAATTAATAAAGATAATTGTCTTGGATTTTTAAATTAAAAAAAAATAATTTCATCCTTATAGTATTTGTGACAGTTTGCTAATCTACACTCATAGACAGTTTCTATTTTTGGTATTTTTCATATAAATCGTAACTAGTACCGTCATGAAAAAAATTGTGAGCCCGTATGCTTCATTTGTACGACTCTTTACTCGGCCAACTTGATAGTCGGATTTAATTGCTTGAAAAACAAAGAAGTATAAAACAATTCCGACAAACACAGTCAACTACATGTCGTCATTTGATCTATTCAAATTTATAAAAATTAATCTAATTTAAACATTAAACTATTTTCTAGTTTAATCTACGCGTTTCTCAAAATTTTATATATTTTTTTTCACACGGTGGAACATTAAATACTCTTTTAGTTATTAATTCAGCATACTACGCGAAAAATCTTCACAATGTAAACCCGTGAGTCAATTTTTTTTAAAAAAAAACATCTAAATATTTTTCCATACAGGTAATATTACAGCTTTTTATACGTGTACGCTCACACACACCTACATTCTAACTGCGAACGTACCTATAAAGTTACATCGTGGGCGTACTTTTCGCTGGCTCGAATTCCCGGGCCGTTGAAATAAATTATCGCAAATTAAGCAAATATTTTATAGATTCCGTTGCGATTAAAAAAAGCTCTGCATACAGTTCTATACGTCTTGGTTTCGCGTTCCTTTGAATACATTTCGTCCGTTTTATATCAAATAAAACAGATCTCAGATACAGCGAGGATTATCAACCGAAAAATATGTAAGGAATTCTTAAACAGTCGAGTGCTGGGCTTTAATCATTTTTTCGTGACGTTAACAGTCGTGATTTTTATAAAAATTTGTCGTGAATGCCGTCTAGGAAACTCGTTTAAACAATACAAGGATTCACATTCATTTTTATTTATTTAAAATCTACATTCGATCTTTATTATTTTAATAAGATATTTAAATTAAAATCTATGCACTAAAATTTAATAAGAAAGTTATACATAGATAGAGGGCGAGGTCTCAATTTTCATATAAGTTTTAGTGTCTGGGACGAATAACATTCCAGCTCGAGTATATTAGCACATCTGTGTTCTTCAGTGGTCTTAAGAATAGAATGAGAAGAGAAATCTGTAAAAAACTAAATCCTACTTTCTTATTGAAATTTCTGTCACTAGATCTGCTGACATAAAAAATATACTCACAAGTATTGTTATTTAAAAAAAGTTTCTTCCAGAACTGAATCCAGAAATTTATTAAGAGTGCATATAGGGTGATTCAACTTAGGCTTCCACACAAAAGTATTAAAAAAAACCCTAAAATAAAAGAAAAAACATGTTATCCCCCATTTAGTATTTTAGTATTGAATTGAAGTAAAATACTAAATAAAAAATAACATGGCTTTTGTTAACCTCTGCGCCCCCTTTTAATACTTCCATGTAGGAGTCTCAGTTAAATCACCCTATAGAAGTTATGGAAGGGTATATATATATAAAATATTCTTAAAATTCCTGTATGTAAAAGAAGAATGTTTCACCCTTAAATGTGTTTTTGATATATTTGTTTAATACCTTTATCTATTGATCAATGTTTAGTTTCAAACTTAAAACACGTCATCATTCATTTCGAACCTATCCGAGCTTAAATTATCGTCTATAAATTATTTTATCTTTAATAATGTTGAATTTTAATATTAGCACCCTTTAATGCACGAACGATAAAACTTATTCACACCATAAGCTACTTTTATATAGCTGAAAAACTTCAAAGAAATAGAATTTTTCGTGTTCAAAAATAACCCATACACGGTTTTTGATATTGTACTTTCATCTTAGAATCGAAATGATTTCATGTCAAGTAGGATTTGTCATTTTACTTGAAAAAAATTACTATCATTAGACAAATGCAGAACGTGAAAAAAATACCTACAGGAAATGTTCAATACGCCGTCTTCTTTATAAAACAATCAAATGCTACAATAACCTCGCATTTTGATAAAAAATGAAATTAAATTATCAAATAAATGTTTCGTTTGACATTTTATACGCACGTCCAAACAAACTTCCGGCTTTTTTTTACTAAACGCTGATTCAGTGCCAATCAAACAAAGTACGTTTCGTTTCGAGTACAGTTCCTGGCACTATCGCCAAATTCACTTTCATAAATGAATTATTTTTTCACTTCACAGGCAACGTAACACTTTTGTGATCAAAAATGTTCAACAAATGATTATTGATTGTTGCTAATGCGCATTTCAATGGTGATGCCAACATCCTTAAAGTAACAAGGTGTAATAAAATCATACAAACAGATTTCTTTGTGCCTTGCGCTCTGAAGATGATGGAATCACCTCTAAATACGCATAAGCAACAATCGAAAATGATCAATAATCATTTATTGAATATATTTTATCAGAAAGAATGTATGTTTTGTGGGATGAAGAAATAATTCATATCATCATAATTTATAAAGAAGATATTCAGTAAAATTGGATGAAAACTGTGTAGCAATCTTTTAAAATTTAGAAAGAAAATATTTTTGGAAATATCCAGAAATCTGACACACTGAAAAATACATAGGCTTTGTCGGCTGAGAAAACAATTTATTTGTGAAATTAAATGTAGTCAGTGTCATAATTGAATTGTAATAATATTATTTTAAATATTATATATATATATATATATATATATATATATATATATTATTCATATGTAGAATAAAGAAGAATACTAAGAAAACCGGCGTGGCGTCACGATGCTCGAGCAGCCAAGTATTCCCAGTATAATCTTAACAGGTTTCATCAATTCAAAAAAGAAATCACATACCCCAGGTGGCGTACGCGCCTTTCCTGTCGGACTCGGCGATTTCTTCAGATAGTGCGGCGGTCCTGCTGATCCTGCCGGACTTTTGACGGCGGTCGGTCGCCGGTGCGTGTGGAACGCGAGCGGCTGATCAAATCCGCCGTGGCCGCGCTTTCCACCCAATTTCGCATGTAGACCGTCTAATCTCCAGCGTCGATAACAGAAGCAAGTCACCGCCGCCAGACACATTACGAAAAACGTCACCCCAAGACATAATCCAACTATTGCGGGCGTTGCCACTGGAAATAAATACAGAGAATCATTGACACCGTATCGATCCTGTTCTAAAACAGAAATGTGAAATACACGTTCGTTTATTTGCTTTCAGTTACACAAAGCAGATGGAGTTAATTATTTGCAGAGTTTGAAATAATGGATTCATATGAAACAGTAATCTAACCTTTGATTGATCTTTGATTTGATTTAATAAAATGACAAATAGAGGTTCTGCGACATGTCAATACATGTTCACTTGTTCAACAATTTAATATAGTCAGTTTGATTAGTTGTTAAAGTAATTACTTAATGTTTAAAATTTTAACAGAATAATACACATACAATACACGTATAAAATGTATGCATATTCAGAAATTGTACAAATATTTTTTTGAAAAAATTCATATTGCAGAAATAAAAATACATAATTATAGATAGCTATGAATTGTTTCCACGCAACTCGATGTTCAATCTTTTACCAAAGTTGTCACATGCGAACCATTAAAAAATAAAATCACTACAAGTTTTATAATGGCTAAAATTTCAAATGCATTATTTTTGTATTGTTGTAAAATATATACATATTTGAAAAGTTCACCAATTTTTTTAAAAAAGTTCATAATATAGGAAATAAAAATGAAAAATTATAGACAGCTTTGAATTTGTCTTGACACAACTAGATTTTTAATGTTTTTATTGAAATTGTCAAATATCAACTATTTAACAATATAAACATTGCAAACTTTATAATATGAGAAAAGTCTAATAGATTGTCGTTACACATATATGTACAAATTTGAAAAGTTTTTTAAATGTTTGTTTTTTAAATTAAATATACAGAAATAAAAGTACAAAATTATATAACAAATGGCTATGAATTGTTTCGACACAACTCGATTTTCAAGTTTCAACTACTAAAAAATAAAAATTGCAAGTTTTATAAGTAACGAATATACAAATATATTATAGATGTATTATTTTAAAATATATTCGAAAAGTTTACAATGCACCTATTCAAATTTTACAGATAGGATAAGACAGTTGATAGGAGTACTATCGACTGGTAGGTTTGTGGAGATGGAGAGATCATTGTCAGTCATTTTGTTTCGATATTATTTAATTAACTCATAGATGCACAACCTCTAAAATACATTTTAAAGACACACATATACACATACCGGTGAGTTAAAGCTATTTATATCGTTTTTTTTTTGTACATTTTTCGCAAAAAATTAGATATAAATTATAAAAAAAATAATATGCCATAAACCCACTTTCATAATTTATGAATTTATTTTTTACACTGGATTATATTAATTAATTATAAATTATAATCGAAAATTTCTTTCCATTTTTTACAAAAGTTGTTTTTGTTTTCTGCTAAGAACTGGAATTGAAACACGTAGGACATTTCAACATATTTTGAAAAGTGACATTTCAACGCTTACTTAATTAAAAATATTTAATTCTAGAATATTAAACTATCAAATAATAGTAATCTACGGCCATAACGTTCCACTAAATACTACAACTAGATCTCACTAATTAGTACTACTTGATCCAGTCATACTCATAAATCTATTTATAATCGATTTAATAAGCATGGATAGATTTAGTGCTTCATTAAAGTATTATGAATATGGCTGCTTGTATGGAATATTTATTTCTCGTTTCAAGTAGTGAAAACAGAAAAATATTTATGTTTTAAGTGATTAGAATTCTTAAACACAATAAAAATAATAATTAGAGCAGCAGATTTAGAACGTTTTATTTCATTTTTATTTTATTTTCTCGATATAAAAAAAAATAAAAATACCTGTCGTTTGACAAAAAACCGTTCTACTTCAATATAAAAATAATCCTGAGGTTGATTATATTTTTTCTTATTTGGAAAGATATATAATAATATATTATGCTGTCAGTAATGAGACAACCTTAATATAATTTTATCTAAATATTTCAGAAATTGTATACACAACTGTCATAAATAAAATTATTTTGAATTAAAGTCACATCCCTTAAGTCATATAATTAATCAGTCTAACTAAAAGAAGAAAAAAACCATTTTATATAAATATAAAAAGCCGAAATTTAAAAAGGATCATTTCTTTTGGTATTTTGCTTCATATCAATTTAAATTATGAATTAATAATAAACATTTTAAATATTACGTTTATTTATATTTCTAAAATGTCGTTCGTATTACATCATTCAGTGTTTGAGACAGGTTGACATTTAGAATGATTAATATTGAGTGAATATATTAGAAAAGAGTCTATAATATAACTCGTTATAAAATCGAATTTAAAATCATGTATAAAAATATAATTATTAAATAAAAGGATATAGCCGGATTTGGAATAATTATCATAGAATGAATTGTATATCAAACAATTATAAAATAAACCATAAATAAAATAATTGTTTTTTTGTAAAAAAAATTCGACCAACACCCACTTAGAACAATAATATGATTTATCAACAAAACACAATTAGAACATTAAATAGTTACAAATTATAATTTTGTTATATTATTATAATCAAAGTTAAGTTTTTTCCGGAATCGGTTCATGTTTTTGCAGAATTACAGCAGAATCGCGTAGTTCAATACAAAGCTAAACATGCAGAGGTCGCTCTAATTGATTTTTAAACTGGGTTTTTCTACGAGTGGAAACATTATACAAGCTTTTATAATTACATTAAGAGAGAGTATCTTTTTTTAAAAAAATAATGCTAGAAAAAAGAACACAAATTAGTGTATTTAAGTAGTCTTAGGAAATTTAAATTTGATCATAACATTTAAAAATCAGATAAATATTAACTAAAAACAGGAAACTTTGTAAATATTCAGATCTGAATTCTGAAAAAGAGACTGAATTGACAGAATTTCGGCCAAAAAACGCAAATAATTATCGAATATAAAAATATGGCCAGGTTTCGAATAATCAGTATAAAAATAATATTTCAAAATAAAATCAATAAAATTCATTGTAAAATAATTGCGGCCAAAACAAATGAAAATAAAGCGAGTTTTAGTTTTAAAAAACATTTTAAAGATATTATTGGCTCGAAAACATGAAAACTTTTAAATATTCGCAGCTGAATTTCGAAAAAAATATTCATGAAAAAACTAAAGTCTATAAATGTCGCAAAAAGTTCCAGTGAAATGAAATGAAAACGAAACAGTTTGTATTATTAAAAAATATTTAAAGTATATTAATCATTGAAATATCGGCCAAAAATGGAAATACCTATAATTATTCACAGCTGTACTCTAAAACATAATGGTTGAATTAAAACAGAATTTCAACCAAAAACACACACAAAAAATTATCTAATATAAAAATACATACAAATTTCAATTAGTTAATATAAAACGAATATTTAAGACCAAAATCTATAAAATTTCACATAAAAAAAGAATTTCGACTAAAGCACATGAAAATGAAACAAGTTTTATTATTTAAAAAAGCATTTCAAATACATCAGTCGCTAAAATATCGATCAAATCGAAAATAACTTGCAAATATTCACAGTAGAATTATCGAAAAATGTTTGAAATAAAACAGAAATTCGGCCAAAAAAACACAAATATTTTTTGAATATAAAAATAAAAGTCGTATTTCAAATAATTAATATGAAACAAATATTTGAGACTAAAATCTACAAAATTCATTAAAAAAATATGTTCAGCCAAATAAATGAAACTGAAACAACTTTTTTATTTATTACTAAAAAAAAAACATTTTAAATATATCGGTCAATATGTATAGCTGAATTCTGAAAAGATGACTAAATCGCAATTGACTCTTCGAATGTTGTTTGGGAGTTTATATAGAGAGCTATAGAAATATTATTTTTATATTTTCTTTGAATGGTGGCGAGTGCAACTGACCAGCACATTTCATGGAAGATGCATGATTTTTTTCAATAAGAAACTATGTCACTGATTAGTGTATTACTCTCTTAAAAATCATCAAAAAATAAAAACGAATGGTTCAAAGAGTTGAATTAAATCCGTATCGCAATAATTTCGAACTCTTTTTCATTTTTCAGTGGTCATGAATAATTCTTATCGTGTGTGTGTATATAAGAAACTAAATCACTGCTTCGACGAACTCTCGCCGTTCGATACGTGTACGTCGTGCATTCTCCCCAAAATCAACTCATTTCGTACACATAACTCTTTTCGGAAGAGACGAAACGATAAAACAGTAATTAAAAACATAGATACGCAACGAACTCACCCCTTTCGATAGCTTTGATCTCCGGTCCGTCTTCCACCATGTTGTATTGGCAGAAAACACCCTTACAGTACGACTACAACTCCTTCGGACGTACGTACGTTTGTTTGTTTTTGATTATTGTTGTTTTCGCACCGGTTTGTGGCCCGCGTGGGACGGCTCTCACCGTTCACAGTTTCGAACACACGATCCGAGACGAGTGCGCTGTATTAACAGACCGACATGCAGTCAAAACTAGTCAGGTAAGACGGCTCGCGTTGTCATTCTGTCGCGGTTGAATGTTTTCGAGATGATCGCAACATACGAATGGCAACCCCCTTCGAATCTAATCAATAATGGTCTCACGAGCGACAGCGCATGTGTCTCATGACGTCACCGTCGATGCGTGGGGGGCGGAGCAGGCGTCGTCGTCGCGACGTGTGGTGGCATCGGCGGCCGTACGGTTGGTACCGGCGATATTTATTGATAGCGATAAGTCCGTCGAGTGAGAGTCATCACTACTCATCGGCGAATTATTGATGGTCATTAGTAATTTAGAGTGGATTAATCGTACATCGTATCGCTTTTCTTCGATCGATATCCGACGTACGAACGACCGTGTTCGAACCGGCGATACACGGACTGTACTGATTTCGAACTTTCGTTCAAGATGACAAATGCGATTACAAAAATGGAGAAAAGATATAACAATAGTCTCAACATGTTAGAAAAAACACTTCCGGGCTTTTCGTTGCCACTCTTTTGTCTCGAGAAAAGAATCAGGGGTGCCACCATTTGCTGACACTCTGACTAAATCGACTTCTACAAATGAACTCTTTTTTCACTTCACAGACCACAAAAATTTTTTTCTAGTCAAAAATGTTTAATGATTGAGTATTGATCATTTTCAATTGTTGCTTATTTCGATGACGATGAATTCCATCACTTTCAGATCATTGAGATATAAAAAAAATCTTCTAAGTCTTCTATACAGTAAAATCTTTGATCTTACTTATTTCTATATCTTAGCGCTATAATTATGGAATCGATATAGAAATTCGTATAATTAAGAATCAAAATTGATTATTAATCATTTATTGAACATCTTTAATCTAAATTTTAGTGGTTTGTGAGGTGAGATGAAAGTTTACCTGTGAAAATAATATTTTTTAAAAAAGAAAGTTGAATATTGAATATATATATATATATATATATATATATAATAGGAGCGAGGTTGAAGAGTTTCTTGGTTCAATATTAGAGACAACAGCTTCAATTTCAAAGTATACTTTATTTTTCGACTTAAACCCCTCGAAGTTCAATGCACTTTCTCCTACGTTTCTACAGCTTTGCGATTCTCCCCGGAAGTGCGTTTCGATGTTCTAAGTCCTCGAAATAGTCGTTTGCAACCTTCATCACCTCTTTATTGGGCCCAAATCGCTTTCCAATCAAAAAAAATGTTAGTTTCGAGAACAGATAGAAGTTCGAGAGAGCCAAATGTGGTGAATACAGTGGATGCGGAAGAATTTCAAACTTCAATTCGATCATTTTTTTCTGAACGGTAATGCTTGAATAGAGTAATGCATTCATATGGTGAAACAACACTTTTTTCTTAGCCATTCCGGGTTGTTTTTCCACGATCACTGCTAATATGTCACACGAAAAGCTTTTCGAAGGAATGCAGTATGTTTCCTAGAACAATTTCTTTATTGATTTGAAATTTATAGCTGTTTCTTGTAAACATTAGTCACGTTTGTATGTCATAACATGACTCACGTATTCGCGATTAGTTTTCAGTTGTTATAATTCTTCAAAACTGAAAGAAATACAAGTATTTCGAATGTCAATTAAGTTCGAATTGTAAATGAGTGTACTTAAAATATTCAAATAAAGAATGCATCACACAAGCTCGTGCGCTTTGCAGGTCATATGGGGAAAACATTATACCAAATTATAGAAAAAGTGTTGAATATTCAAATGAGCTTCGAAATATATTCGAGGACACAATTATGGCAGGAAGAGCTTAGTCAGCCGGTAACATTGTGTGCTAACCGTGAAATTTACCTTGAGCTTATCAGATAACAAGGAAATATAAAATATACTATTTTACTGTGATGTGAAACGAATGCTTTATAAACACATTCACTAACAATTTAAATAAATATACGAAGGGGTGGTTTTTGTTTACAATCCATATGAAATAAATGTATATATAAATGTGTATACTTTTTTATTTTTAATAGATTTTTTTATTAGAATAAGATCAAAAAAATCAGGAGTATTTCTTGACAATTTTCTTGTAATATATTAACATTCGATTCATGCACAATTTATTGTGTAGATTTACAAAAATTTTAAATTCGTATGCATATTTAATATATACTTATTAATTTAATAATAATAGTTTTAGAAATGAAACAATTTATAAACAATATCTGTAAATATAATTTGAATAGACATACCTTCTTACCGACCTTTTCTTAGGGCTATTTTGTTAATATACAGATAAAAGATTTGAAATTTCTTTCAATAAGATAAACTTTTCAAAAACTATTGTCTGATAGATAACTGTTTTGCATTTGTTATTGTATCGAAACCGTCTAGATAAATTTGTAATTTTCATGTAGTTAGCTATTCTAGTACCAGTTAATTACACTCGGATCAAGAAAGTATAAGCAAGACAAATTCATAAAAGATTCCAGAAGTTAGACAGATATGTCTATAATTAATACATTATGATATTTGTAAAATCGTTGCTATCCATTTCTTTATAAATTTCTATAGTGTGTATCATTCATATTTCATAGACATTAAGTTGGATAAAATTCTATTCCCTTTCACCAATATTTTTTTCACTCGCCTACAGACAACAAATTAATTTACGAAAATGATTTTTTAATTGAATCGTCAGTTCACATCTATACTATTATCTCTATTGATCTTTATTTAAACAAATACTATATACTGTAATACGGGAAACTTTTGACATTTACTATACAAATAAGAGACTATATATTTTCAATACCATCTACTGGCTTGAGTTTATGTTTATATAAGACCTATAATTTTTAATTGGTATTTTCATTAAATTCAATGGTGATGACTGTGTTTACATGTTTAAAATAAAGTAATAATTGATAAAAAAAAGTCATATTGTATGATAAATAATTTAAGAAATGATTTTATGAAATGATTTTTATCCTGTCGCATATTTAACCATATTTTCATTTTGCATCTTGTTTTATATTTAAATTGAAAGTCTGTAGTATAATATATAGAACTTACTTATAAGTTATTGTTTTCAATTTAAAGTTATTTACTTACCTTTTTTCATATGTAACCATCGTTGGTAAAATACCTGTTCGCATAATTAATACCATTTATGCTTCAAAAAATAGTTTCAAGTGGAAATGAATTTATATTTTCATTTAAAAATTTTATAATAAAATAACATTACCAGAAAATTTATCTGAAAGGGTCATCGGAAAATAAAAAGTATATATCTGATGTTTAGGATTCTGGGTATCATTACGACTTTGTTAAATTTTTGCTAGGTGCACATTTTCGGGAATTCTGAATCGTAGCTGCTTTTGTTTACTTTTATTATTTATTATTGAATTTCCAATACATCCTTAGATATTAAATTTTAAAAAGTTCTTACTGGATACCACTATTGTTGTAATTACTAAAATATTACCTGATATGAAAAATATGTTACAAAGTATTAACTGACAAAAATTTTCACGCATTTTCTTTTTTCATTCCGCAAACCACAGACAAATTTTCTATTCAAAAATGTTCCATAAATCATGATTATCACTTTTGATTGTTGCTCATATGCATTTCTATGACGATGCCATCCTCTTCTGAGCGTCAAGTTACAGAGAAATCTGTAATTTATGGAGTGGAAAAGGAATTTATTTTTCAACTTAGCTACAATAGTAGAACTGTATTGTAATTAAAAAGTATTAAAAATTGATCAGTAATATCTGAAAGATCTATTCAAAGTGCTAATCATTCCGCTTTATATAAAATGTTAAAATAGGATTATTTGTTGCTGATATTTTACAACTACCGGTGACTTCATTCCATAGAAAATAGAAACGAATGCCACACATCATCAATATTGTCCAAGTATGAAAATGGACTCATTACCTTTTGTATCGTCGGCTACCATACAGCTTCCGTCAAAAGAATCGTCGATTTGATACGAAAAGTGTTTAATACGGTTTGACAGTTTTGTTCGCTCGGTTTTATTTTACATAAAATGACGTTCTGTCTGTCAAATATTGTCAGAATATAAATCAAGTGTGCTCGATTCAAAACAAGCGAAATTCTCTCAACAAATTACGCACCCATGATCGTATTTTTGTAGTGAGATTTTCTAAAATTAACTTGTATTTGTATTAATACCAGTGAATATAAATTCAAAAGAGAAGGAAAAGAAGGCCTCGTCCGTTATTGATAAAAACAAGATCGAAACGTGCGAATAAAAAAAAATACCTAATAGATCTCTTCCAAGCTTTCTTTTTTCGATTTTATTGTTTTGTTTGCACAACTACTATTCGAATAAAATTATTTTTTTTTCAAATTTGATAGTAAATAATTCATTGTTAAAAGATAATTCTATTTTACAATTGAAATATTGAAATGAAATAATATTTAATTTGTTTTTTTTTTGTTGAAATATAAATTTTACAAATACCACCTACAAGAGCAGCGCCGAAAAATTACGCTCGTGTGTACGGCCATCCATATAAAACAATACTTTTTGTGTAGTGCTTCAAATTTCGCGGGAATTTCTGGTTGGGAATAGTTTGCAACGTACTGCATCTTTGCAGCTGCATTGCAAAAACATTCATGAACGGTCACTTAATTTAACCAAATATAAATAAGTGCAACGTGGCAAAAATACACTTGTGCGCGCCTAACCTAATAGACTTTCATGTTATTGTTTTTGAATTAAAGGTGTAATAAATCAACATAGTATAATCTGGACAAATTTAAATAACGGCAATCACTTTTTATGTTCATAGTTGCACGTTATAGAATGATTTGTGATTGATACGTAGTGCCAATTATCAAGGCAATTTGATACTTCCTAGCAATTGGTACTTGAGTAACCAAATCACAAGCCATTCTATGAATATAACTTAAACGTATAAACTTAATTTTTGCGATATCAATTCAAATCGGCTGACAGTCAAATTAGGAACCATCATTCAAGATAATGCATTACACAAATATCTGTATTCGTTTATTTACACATGTTATAACTTTTAATCCAAATTCAAAATATAATAAAACATTTAATATTCATATCAATTTATATTGTAAGAAAGCTACGCTGTCAATAAATATTAATAATATATTCTTTATTCTGAATACTCGTGTGACAGTGTTGTGTGTACATTGACAATACGTGTGGCTTATACAGAATTTCAAAGGCACTACGTGATTTTCTCGTATGTTTGTTTTTTATACAAAAAAAAAGTACAACATCATCATCGCTTAATAATAAGAATAGTAATGTAACATATTAGATGAAAAGAAACCAACGTGCGACAAATCGTGAACAAAGAGAACAAAATTAAATAAATACATTTTTAAGTATACCACGAATTCCTTGTTGTTTTTTTTTTAATTTATTCTATAATATAGGTGGTGATATTGTGATGTTATTGACGATAAAACTATAGCTGGAAACACTGGTGCCAGTGTGTTTGTAACCTTGATGACAGTGGCAGATGATTGTTATTGATTGCAAATGAGGTAACGTGCTTAATAACCAGCCAACTCAGCGAAGGTGGAGTCCATTTCGTCAGCCAAGCTCTTGTATCTGTCCTTGTTGAGACCGAGTTCGTCTGTGGAAACAACAAAAAAAGGTATAAACATCTCTCGTCGGACGTGAAACGGGCGCAATTAGTATTCTTTAACTAAACCGAAATATAATATACTAAATCAATACATGTGCCTAGCAATCAAAGTGACGAACATACTTCTACAGTACCGTACAGCGAAACTACACAGTGCTTTTAAATACACAAATGAATTGTAATTTTGAAAACCTGTCTGTGTTTATTTAAATACTACATATAATACTCACGTACATTTTACCTCACTCTCATCGCTTTCATCTCGTTTTTTTTTCACGCGAAATATATGAAAATATACAATGGAGATATTTTTATATATTTCATATCGTTTAATACTTTTTTTTATATATGAAATTAATAATTCGGGAGTTTATATTTATTTAAATTTTATATCGCAATCGATATTTTTTTATTCCAAAATATTTATAATGTTTTATATACTATCTATATCAGCGGTTTTCAACCAAAATTGAATTAAAGTGAGCTTGACTTACGGGTTTACAACTAAAAAATGACGAACATATAATCAATTTTGATCAAAGTAACGGATAATCAAATGAAAAAGAAAGTAATGCAGAAAAAAAAAACAGAAAAATACTTTAATGTTTAGAGATCCAGGGCCAACTACGTCCGTTCATCAATTGTCTGAATACAGAGGTATTCTAATCAAAATATGATAAACCGAAACATATAAAAGAATGTACACGAAAGTAACATTTTGTTCTTAGTATTTTGTAAGTGTTTAACGTGTCAATATATTTTTATTTATAATTCTTCTGTTTGAATGTCACGTATGAGCTCATTTCATCTATGAGCTATTTCGACTTTCGTGATCTTTAAGTAGTTTTGAACTGATTATGGAATATGATTTTCAAAGTAAACACAATTAAATTCCTAAATCTGTTTAAAATGCACCTGAAGATGACTAAAGTTTAAACTGGTCGTAATTCTTAAAAATGAATTCATGCGTGACCTCCAGGTTTCAAACAGAACAATCATGAAAATAGGTACGCAGGAAAAGAATACAATAATGATTACTTTATTTTTAAAAAAGGCTGATCGCTTTGATTTCTACTTGTCGATATACTTTTTAGATAATTAACCCTCTTTGCTGTGAAATTTGAATATATATATATATATATATATATATATATATTTCAAAAGAATATTTTTTTAAAAAAAATATATTAATTAGTTTTAGTTTTAATTATTAACTTATAAAAATGTATACAACCACCGTTCATAATGCAAGTCAGCATGGAAACATGATTTTCTCCTGTCTATACACTATATGTGTTAGCCTCAGCGAAAGGGTTAATACATTTTTAAAACATTTTATAAATATTTGTTTAAATAATTATATATTTATTAATTTCATACTTTTTATAAAAAAAATTGAAATGTTGCCGATGTCTCGTTTAAACGTTCGTTGTGTCAAATACATAACCGTGTTAACGTATCGGCACTAAATGAACATGTCTAAATGGAATTTCGGAAAATACACCGACTGAAAATGACACTTGTGCTTCTGCTAGTAAATCGACACCAATGTCAGATTTTTCATAGCGTGATTGTTTCGTGCGGCGACCGATCGACCGCACGCACAAAATTAATTACAAGATGAGGAACGTTCTACACTATCTTCATCATGGTGTTCGATGTATATATATATATATATATATATATATATATATATATATATATATATATGTATTGTGAAATTAAACGAAAACACACACATTATCAACAGATTAACAAAAGTGAGTATCAATAATACACAAACAATACGTGTAGGTATCGTCTCATAATACCATTATTAAGACAGATTGACAGATAGATAATTAATTAAACTTGACATGAATATGCATGGAATATATATATATATATATATATATATATATATATATATATATATATATATATATATATATATATATATATATATATATATATATATATATATATATATACATACATACATTTATGTACATAAATAGATGAACAGATGGATGCATACGTTTAATGATTCTATCTACTTGTAATTAACTACTAATTGTTACAATACGTATTCTATTTTCAATGACTCCCTTTCTCTGTTTGTGTTTTGATTGATTTTAAAATATCTTACCATTCTTTAAAGAAATGACACGTGAAAATATCAAATAAAAACTGGGTCTCTCTATGATAATTTGATTAAAAATATGTACGAAACAATCGCACACAAATAATCACATTTTAATTAAAAAATTGAGGAAAGGAATAAAAACAAATTTAATTTAAAGTTGAACAAATAAAATAATGACTAAAATCATAATAAACTTTGATCCAAGTAACGATCATTCGTACTTGGATAAAAGAGAAAGCAATACACTTTGTTATATGTTAGAATAATTTAGATACATGGCGAACTATGTTCGTTGATCAATCGCTTAAATCAAATTATCTATGGAATGAAAGCTAGTGTAAATAAAGTAAGAGACAAGTATATAATATCACATGAACAGAACAAATAAAGAATAAATAAATGAGAAATGTGTTGTACTGTTTTTCAAACACGTTGTTAAAACCCATTTCATTTTTTAAAGACTGATAAAATATTAAATATAATCGTTTGTGTATTTAAGTACGTGTGTATTTATGTATGTTTATTATGTATAAAAATATATGAGCGATGTACGAATTTAGCCAGAACTGAAATCTTTCACGGTTTCTCTAGAATCGTGTAAGTAGGTCGAATTCAAATTCAGAAATTAAGGAAAGTATATTTTCTGATTTTTTTTATTGATTAGAAGAGTTTTTAATAAAAATATCTTTTTTTCATAAACCCTTTTGAAAATAATATCAAATTTGAATATAGATTTATTCGTAATTTTCGGCATTATATACCAAACTTAATTTATAAATTAGCCATAAATTAAATATGAAACAAAAAACAAACCTCCCAACGAGAAACCTCAGCAAAAAGAATTGCTAAAATCTTTAAAATATTGAACATTTGCTAATGAAATTCGTTTCTTTTTTTAAAACAGACCTAATATAACCTATAAATTTTAAGAATTCCATTTTTAATAAAAAAATATTGAAATACTTTACACTACACTCTTTATAAAAAAATAAGGATTAACCAATATGCTTCATGTTTTGAATGATTGGCAAAACAATAGATTAAACCTATTCCATTTATTGAATTGTTTTTTGAGAGTATGTATATTTTTTGAAGCTCACAAATGCAGCTTCATTAGTTAACCTGTTTAGCCTTTGATTAATTTTAATCCTAATTATTTAAATTTATTTAAAAACAGTAATTGAAAGATACATGAATCTCCTAAAGAGGTAAAAAAAAAACAAATACAAACAAATGTTTAAAAATCAAATCGTATATGAAATAAAATATATTTCATTTCATTTCTAATCTCAAATACTTTCTTTTCAAAAAAGTTTTTCCATTTTTTCTCTCATTCGGTAAAATTGCAAAAAGAATTATTTTGATAATTTTTCTGATATGAATAATTTCTAGTATATCAACGAAGATGCCTGTTAGTAAATTGTTTTTAATATATATAACATTCTTTTGTTTATTAACAACTTATTAAACCAAACAATAATCTTTTTAAAACATATTTAATTCTAAAAATCAATTCGAAATACGATTCCATTGTCAGAAACAATCGCGAATTAAACAATTGGAATAAATTTGAATCTGAATTCGTAATCGATTTTTGCGACACGTGTTAACAAAAGCCCTCGGTGCACGAATCTGCCATTATATAAATACACATGTACACAAACGTGGAGAGAAAGAGAGATCATTAGAAAGAAAATAGAGAGAAAGAATATATATGTACAGGCAATTTTGCATATACACTCTGATCACTTTTCTGTACATCAGGTCATATATAAACGGTGACGTCATTGTCGACCTGACTTACGGCCGATCTCGAAACATGGCTGGCTGTCAAAGAAGAAAATAAGTAAAGTGGCGCAGCCAGCCATGATTCACGATGAAATGTAAGTCGAGTCGATAGTGAGATCATCAGTTATATACGAAAGGATGTACCGCTAAAGCGTCGAGTTTTTATATTATATATGCGTCGAGAAATGCACAAGTATATGCATGCATAATGTTATAGCAATTATTGTAATTCATCGGAAATAGAAAAAAATGTTATTTACAGGTATTAATTACATGTAAAACAAGTGACAATATCATCTTCAATTTTTTCGCGAGCAGGCGTTGGTCAGTTTGAAATAAACGAATTCAAAAGTTGGATCAAAATGACTTATAAATTTTTAAAACTGACACAAAATTTTAAAAGTAAATAAATAAAATTGATCTTATTCATAATTGAATAAAAAAGGCATTGAAAAAATAAAAACAAATAAACAATAAAAATAAAACTTTTTGTTTAATTCATCTGTTACTACGCTGTGTATTTATTTAACGGCCTCTAGTTTGATAAAAATAAACATCCGAATTTTTTATTATTTATATCTAAAAAAAGTAATAGTGTTTAAATGACAGTCTGGCTAAACTGAAATATACGACTTATTTTCTATGAAAAAATGGAAAAAACATTCATTGTCTCATTTGTCTGTGAAATAAAATATTATGTTTAATAGGTAACTGCATGTTGAATTGTCTATTTCGAAAAAAATTTAGATACGAAATCTATTTCAGAAATTTAATTCAAAATAGTAAATAAAACCTCTTTGACTTTATTTTATATACAAAATATATTTTCCTAGATTTGGAACAAGACTAAAAAACTAGTTATTTAAAAACACTAGCAGGTCTAAAATGCTTTTATATGGCCATTTATGCCTTTGAAAGGAAAAAAACGAAAGTTGATAATTCCATTTAAAAAATAGAAAGAAGAAAATATTTAATTTTTACACGATTGGCTAAAAATAGCGACGCTTAGTCTCAATTTTATTTTTGTTTTCAATAATTTACAATTCACAGATCAATAACAGTTTTCTTGTTTCTCCCGATAAAAATTATTTAACATTTTTCTGGCAACCCAATTTACATCAGTCAAGTAAGAAAGAAGTACAAAATGTTTTAATACAGATATAATGCTACCAACAAAGCATCGACTTTCAATGACGACCGATTATAAACGCAATGATACGTAGATTTTAAATTTTATTGAATTTTTAGTCGAAATAATAAAAATTATTTAGCCTTTAAAATTAAATAATGATATACAAAAATACCTTTACAAATTTCTAATCTTATAGCCTCGTTATCATATTATTTCAAATTATTGCAACTACATCTCATTAATTACTAGTGCTTATTGTGTCACTCAATTAAGTCGTACTTTTAAATTTATAGGTAAAAATTTAATAAGTAATTTTAGATCGAGTGGTATAAGCGCAATTAACTAGCGAAACTTGGAATTACTATTAAATAGAAAACTATGATCATATTTTCTTATTTTAAAAAATCCACAGAATTCTCATAATGAATATAAGTAGTCTAACAGGCTTTGTTTCAACGAATAAACATTATTTATGTAAAAACAATGAGGTCTGAATCTTTGAAACAAAATCCGACATTTCGCGTGCAGTCACCTACTATGATGTGAACGGAACTAATAGAACAGTATCTAACAGAATTGTCTATAAGTATATGAAATGTTACCGATTGAAGACGATGTTTGTTTAAGAAAAAAAGTGAAGTAAGAAAAATAAATGAAAAAAAAAATAAAAAAACATAAATCAGTTCGTGGCTCCATACGAACAGTGCAGCAATTTTGAGACGTTCTGTTCTGTAGACAGTATACATTCTCAGTGTTCCAAACACAAATTATATCACAACGCAACAATTGAAATGTATATAATAATACCTGTATGTTTAAGAGCTGAAGCGAAGCGATGATAGAAATATAATTAATTCACGTTGCATTTCAGTTGGATAATTAGTATGCTCTTAACGGTAGTAATTAATTTATATCGTTGGACTCTTTGTTAATGGCAGAAGAAGCTTAACGGCAGGATAGATGAAGGAGAGGACATGTTAACAAAAAAAATAAAAAAGATACTGGAATCTAATCCTCTCTTTTATTAAGAATTTGGATTAGAAGAATGAGAAAATTACAATAATGATTACGTCTAGTTGTTTGTCGATCGTCTGAATTGTTAACTAATCATAAAATCATAACTTCCAGTGACTGTTTTGGCCTTGGTTAGTGATGATTATGATTTCATATTTATGTTTAGTTTAGAATAAAATTAATTAAAGGACGAAAATAAAAGAAGAAACAAATAAATAAAAAATAAATTGTAAACTGTATGTCTGTGTGTTTGTGAGAAGTGAAAGAGGGGATTAATAGCCAGTAAGTTCTGCGAACGTAGAGTCCAAATCATCGCAAATGGATTTATATTTCTCTTTCTCGTTGAAGAGATTATCTGTAAATGCAAGCATAAGTAGGGGCATTAGTTTTTTGAATTTGCAGCGCCGAATATTTTGCGTATATTTTGTGTTTTTTTCTACTGGTATAAAAATCAAAAAAATCTACTGAACAGTAAAAAAAACTATCGAAAATTAACAAAAAATGAACAAACAAATAAATAAACAAAATAAAATCGTTGAAAAACTGACGGCTCGTCTGACATTTACTACTATAAAAAAGATCGTCATTATGTAAACATATGGATGAATTTTGAGAGACCGCACTCGCACTCGAGCACCACGTACCTTCAAGTCTGTCAACTTCCTTCTGCAATTTCTTAACAGTCTTTTCAGCGAATTCGGCGCGAGCTTCTGCTTCCTTTAGCTTGACGGTGAGTGTTTTCAATTGTTTTTTGAACTCTTCTACTCGCTGGTTAGCCTTCTCTTCAGATACTTCGAGAGATTTCAACGAGTTTCCGACAACCTTCAACTCTTCCTCAAGCTCCATGATCTTGGCATCACCACCCTTAACACGATCTTCAGCTACTTCGAGCTCGTCTTCAACGAAGGCCAGCTTGCGGGAAACTTCGTCTGATTTGCCGTCAGCGTCTTCAGCGAGCAAACGGGCCTCCTTCAATTGGTTGGTCAATTGGTCCATACGTTCTTCATCTTGTTGAGAACGATTTTCCAATACTTTGCACATACTACCGAATAAAAAGTATATATACATTTATGTAGAAATTACAGGCAAATAATTGCCCTAATGTACAGAATTAAAAAAAATGGATACTATAAGAATTCAGCGACATGTACAGTGACAGTACAGAGATGGAATGAAAGATCTAAATAATAGACTGACTAGTTCAAATTGAAAGAGATTAGAAAATGCGTTTATCAAACAGTGGATCTTCAAAGAAGGGTGATGATAGTAATATATCCTGATATACATATACATACTATTATAATTTTTCATAAATTTATATGCAAAATATATCGTACTGATCCGGATTTTTAAAAAAATACTATCAAATAAAATGTGTCGATTTAATTGTTATCTCTGTAATTAAAATAGAGACATACGAATATTTATTTATAATAATATGCTATGTATATCCTTTGGAAAATTTTTCGCATGGAATAATACCGTGAGCTTTCATCAGCAGCTTGAGAAGCTTCAGCCAACTTAGAGGTGGCGGTAGCCAAACGTTCTTCAGAGCGTTCAAGATCTTCTTCAATAAGTTGGACTTTGCGGTTAAGAGCAGCGACTTCAGATTCAGCCTGAAACACAAACACGCACAGTGAATACAACATGTCGTGCGAAAACAGAAAACGATCGGATAAAATAAACAATTTACATTGGTCAAAGCCTTCTCTTTCTCTTCAAGATCTTTATTGGCTTGTTCCAAGCCGTTCTTGTTTGTGACGAGATCGGCCTCAACCTGAGCAAGTTTCTTCTGAAGCTCATAGACCTCTTCCCTTACCTAGAACATAAAAAGAATACTGTTATTATGTAAACATATGGATGAATTTAGAGAGACCGCGCTCGCACTCGAGCGCCACGTATATTCAAGTCATTTAATTTAGATTAACACATCTAAATTAAAGTTACTAAATGCAACTGTTTATATAATTGGAAATAAGTGAATATTTCCTTTGCGCATATTTTATTTTGAAAAAATAACATTTTGGTAATATTACTGAGTTCACAGTTATTGTTTCTTGGAATTTTCAGTGATGATAGAATGGACTATGGCGAGACTAGAAAGTGAAGATTATTTTCCGATTATTGAAATTAGAAATGGTTTGAAAATAATTCATATTCTGAGATATATGTAACTCGGAGCTGGGAACAGGGTTTACAAATTTTTAGGCAGTACTCTGAAGTACTGAAATTGTTTAAAAAACTTGTATATTAATCGTAAAAAAATGACAAATGGAAAAAAAGAGTCTTTTGAATGACTTTTTGAAGTTAATTTTTTCTTTATTAAAAAAATCAACAGAATAGTCCATGATTTGATGTGATTGGGAAATGACTTCATTAAAAGTTTCACAATGTTTATTTAGCTTGTTGAGGTTCCTAGAAATATTATGATGTAAATGATTTTGGTAACAATTTTCGTGTAAAAAATTTTGATACTCTATACAACTCTAACAATAAGCAATTAGCCTTCATACCTTGGAATTTTTCGTATTTATTTCCCTCTATCAATTCTGAAAATATTAAACAACTAATATCTGAGCCCCCTGTACGAAATAATCTATCAAAAGTGATAGATATAATTTAACGGTTTCTTTTTATATGAGTGATCTCGTTACTGTGTTGTCCTATTGCTCTTCGTCCTTTTAGACCGACTATCTGTTCTCCACTTCTAGTTTCGACACAAGTTCCATCCAAAAGGAAGAAGACCATAAGAACAACGAGGTAAATATAATTCAGTGTAAGATTTTATTTTCTTCATCTGCTTCATACGTACTTTGTCGGCACGTCCATTCGCGTCTTTGGCCTGTCCCTCACAGGTATCTGCCTTGTCCATGGCATTGTCCTTCTCCAACTTCATCGCCTGCATTTTCTTCTTGATCGCGTCCATGGTGGCGGTTTTTTAGGGACTGGCTTAGGGACAAAACTGAAAATAAAAAAATATAATTAATATCAGTAAAATTCGATATCGAATAAATAATAATAAATTAATCAATGATTAGACTAATTCAAAATTCGTATGATTTAACAAACGAACATACATAGTGGCTACGTATATCTACTCTTTTCTAACATAGGAAAGATATATTATTTTCTTTTTCTATTGACTAGAACTGATCTTCAAGTCATCCGTATACGGGTTATTTTGGAGCATAAAAGATATTTGGAGAATAATAAAAGCTGTTAGACAAACAAATAATACAAAAATATAATTTTTAATTTTAATGTTAAATAATTTGTGAAAAATCCATGCTTGAAATCAAATTAATTAGGAAGAAACTCAAAGAAACATAGATCTGAACTCTAATCTTTTTTCTTTATTTGTGTTTCCTTAATATTTAATTTTAATTTTTTTACAGCATTAATATTTACATAATTGTATAAACTATTTAATGTCATTGATGAAAAAAAATATTCATCTGCCTGAATCCGAGAATTACTCGTTAAAGAATTTAACTGAAAAAATCATATACACTTTTTTGTATTGACTGATAAAAATCTGTAAATAGTCTTGAAATATTCAACTTCAAAAACAATAAAAATACCAATGTTTTTTTGTCATAAAATCTAAAACTGCTGGATTGTTTCGAAACATGTACCTAACAAGTGATAAACTTGTCTCCACACTATTTGTAACAATTACATTACAATAAACAAAATTACGATAACATAGAATAATGAATCGATAAATTTTGTTATAAATAACTTGGACAACACAAAAAGCTGAAAAAGCCTACAAATTTATATTTAATGGAGAGAACATTGAATATAACCACCATTATAAGTTATACCTAGTATATATATATATATATATATATATATATATATATATATATATATATATATATATATACATATACATATATATATATATATATATATATATATATATGTATATATATATATATATGTATATATATATATATATATATATATGTATATAGTAGACTTCGCCCCCTGATCGCTACACTCTCCAAACACCAGGCTCGCTGTGTTCACCTACTTGTCAATTATAAGCATATACATGTAACCAAACGAAACAATATACATATTTTTTAAAACTCTATATCTATAATAAGTCTATATAATCATCTCGCAGATATTGTATATTGAAACGTGTTGTTATATATATATATATATATATATATATATATATGTATGTATATATATATGTATGTATATATATATATATATATATATGTTTACTATGTTAGTGTGTTTATATAATCATTATCGTAGATAGATTGCAACGTGTTGTTTTATATATGACATAAACATATTTAGGTACCACAGAAACCTCGTCCCAAATAAATAAGTCAACATCATCGATTTTTTTGTGAATAATTTTGATTTTATATATAGAGAAATATAGATAAATAGATATAGATGTAGATAGTAAGGAGGAAGGAGATAGAGGAGGAATAAACAAACAACGTTGAAAATTTACTTGAAACTTTATATAACTTCAAATTTGCTTTCAAAGCTCTGATGTTAGTATTTGTATATTTGACTTGTCGTTCAATTAATTTCAAAGGGGAATCTATATTTATATTTTATGAAAATAAGCAAAGAAACAATTAAATAAATAGATATCTTATTACGAATTCAAACCCGATAAGTATGTACGTACATATTTAAATTCATTAAAAAGTATCTCGTTCGTTCATATTCGTATAAATTAGTAAACAGCCACGTCTCTAAAAAAAGTAGTGATTTTTTCACAAAAAATCTGTTTAGACTAGTAGTTCTAAAAAACTTTTATTTAGTTTATACACAAATAGACTTTCAAATATGTTATATTCTTTATTAAAAGAGAAATTATCGCATTGCCGACCGAATGGGTAGATCTACCCCATGACGTTGCACGACCGAATAGGTGTTACTGTCGGCAATGTGTCGATTATCAAGTAAATTTCTAGTCAAATTTAATGAATTCTAATCACCAGAAAGTACTTCGGATAATCATACAAAATAACAACAGAATCTTTAGAAACCTTTCGTATGAAAATATACCAAATTCAAATTTGGAATAATATAAATAAATTAAAATGTCTCTTTCTAACAAAACAAATTAACTGTCTGTAAAAGAGTCGATTCAATACTTATTATTTTCAACGGAAACATTGTTATATATATATATATATATATATATATATATATATATATATATATATACATACAAGTCAGTAACTTACTAGATCTTATTACTTTGAATCTA
>CM068315.1:14501509-14521509 GCA_034766995.1 Acanthacorydalis orientalis | reverse complement strand
TATATATATATATATATATATATATATATGTATATATATATATATGTTAAATTTTTTTTTGTTAAACACAATTTTGAACTCAGTCTCCTATCGTAGAAGATTTATTGCGTGTACATTTTTATTCACACGTTGCGTATCCCTCGTCCTGTACAGGAGAAAATCTTGTCTACAGTTTCCGTACGACATATTAGATTTAATTCGGATCTTTGTTTTTATTTTTTAAATCTAGTTCAGTAGAATATATAAATATATATATATATATATATATATATATACCGTATTAGCAAAAATATCCAGAATATAAGACGTCCCCGAATATAAGACGAGTCCCAGTTTTTTTCCAAGGAAATCGAGAAAAAAGCATTTTTATGCGATAGGACGACGCGCAGTTTTCTCAAAAAAAAAAAAAATAAAAAAACAATAAAAAAATATTGATTTATATTTTAATATAAACTAATAGTTACAAAAATTATACAAATATATATTTAAAACTAATTCAGGAACATTACATATTTCGGTATATGTCGTTAAAATCTCTTACAGTGGCGTGCCAGATTGAACTTCTGAAGATACTAATATAAAATGACTCTTGGTTTTTAATGAAAATCTATAGAAAAAAACCTCACTTTATATTCGGGCTAATACGATATATATATATATATATATATATATATATATATATATATATATATATATATATATACATATATATATATATATATATATATATATATAATGATTAATAAAAGTGGGACATCAAAATGAAGATAAAGACGAAGAAACACGCTATTCACTAGAAAACAGACAACACACAGTGACTAGAAATGCGAGTGTGACTACTTTATATAGTGGAGTATATACTACATTATATACTCCGCCAGGAAGGGCATAAAAAGCAATTTGTCTTCCAGTTAAAAACAATAGATTGAAAATTCTTTAAAAATATATTTTCAACAGATCAAAATATGAATATGAATATTATATTTTGGATCATAAGTGGCTATAAAAATATTTCAAGTTGAGATAAATAGTGCATAACATATAAAACTTAATGTGATATACTGAAAGTTCCAAGTATTGGCACTAAATAAGGACAATATAAGAAAAGAACAAGCAACATACAACCCTGTCTGTAAACTAATAAAGTACTCAGTTAATACGGAATAGTACTTACTATTTAAATTGCCAATTAAAATTACAAGAACCATAGCCCAGTTAAGATTCCACAGCAAAAATAATTATATTTCAATATCAATAAAAATATATGTATAATAAATAATGAGGAAAATTGTACTGTATGCAACCTAGACGAAGAAAAGACAATAAAATATATAATAAAACAATGCACAGCTATATAACCATACCTGGAAATTTACCTTATATAAAAAAAAATAAAAATAGAACCTACAAGTGACCTAATCACTATTGAAGTTAAGTTTAAAGCAATAAATATATTTAATTTTATATATAATAATTTAAAATTAAGATCATTTTGTATTAATGAATAATTTTTATATCAAATTATGTAAGTAAATATTGTAATGTAAAATGGATATATGGGGCACACCCTGAAACATCCCTAAATAAACATTTTATTATATGTAAAATGATCGTAAGCTTGTTAGTTTTTCATTAAACAGTTGAAATAGTATTGAAGTCTTAGTTAGTAAAAAATAGAATGAATTATTAGAGAGAATTAGAATATCAATTTTAAAGTTTATCAAGAGAACAATAATTGAAATAAGTAAAAAGGTATAAAATAAAAAATAAGTTACTTATAATGATTCACTAATTAATGAAACTCTTAAAATCCACCCTAAGTGATTAATCCACAAGAAAGCTATTAATGAACGTAAATGTGTTTAGTTATCCAATGGATCAAATTGATTTCATAAAAATCATGACGAACTTGAACTATTGTTGATATCTATTTGTAATTTAGTTCATAATTTATCTGTTGTTCTAGTAAGGAGCGTACAGACGAAACAGATGCTCTTTTTAGATTTTTCTAAGACATTTAATGAAAGATCAACAACAAAACACCACCTTCGATAAATTATACCTAATTGGGATTGACAATTCAGTAATTCTAATAATTCAGTTATTTGTTTCAGATAGAGATAATGGTCACTATATAATAAAAATGATTTAGAATTCAAAATCGGCTGAGCCATAAGTATCTCGAGGCAATTGATCCACTTGTGTTTGTTCTATTTATTAACGATCTTCTCGACGTTATTAAATCTGATATAATAGTATTTTCAAATGACTATAAATACAGAGAAATTTTGTCGAAGTTCAATACACTACACATTCAAGATAACGCAAATAAGTTTTTCAAGTGAATAGAATATAAATGAATGATCGAAAACCAATTTCATTTGGTTTATAAACAAAAATAACTTTAGTAATTTCATCAAGAATTTTTTCACACTTTTACAATCCACAACTAAATTTTTGATTCAAAATGTTTATCAATTAATTACTGGGTATTTCTGATTATTACTTATGCGTATTTCGATGGAAATACTAACATCTTCAAAGTATTTAAACACGTTATTAGAACAGAGACTAAATTTCAATCTACTTATAGCTTCAGTATGAACAAAAGTACAATTTTACAATTTTTCGTCAACTTGTTAGCATTTTTACAACTATTTTATAAATCCCTAAAATCTCGAAATTAATTTCAAGCTTGCAAACTAAAAACATTCCTTTTTCCTGTACCTACATTTCACAAGAGACTACCGGATCGAATATAAGACATTTTATAGTTTTATTCCGCCGAAAATCACTACCCCTAGATTAATCTACTGTAAGCAGACTACGCTTATTAAACAAAAATTAGACTCAAATTGTATTATTTAACCCGTATAAAATGATAAGATACAATTAATTCTACATATATAAAAACGAAATAGATATAAAAAATAAACTATTAGTGCATAAAGATTCATTTAATATAAAAAGTCTAGTGATATTTAAAAAAACACAAAACAAAATTAATAAAATGGCAAGATGCCACTTTATTAATTGTTATAAAAATATAACTCAAATATTTATCAAATTACTTGCTTTTTTTATAATAATTAATATAAAATGAATTTAGTAACAGACGTGTGTTTCAATTGTTTATATTCGTTTTTATCAACCTATGCGTACTTTTTTAAATATATGTATATTATATACATACACACATACACACACATGAATATATATATATATATATATATATATATATATATGCGTCAATACATACATACACACAAACACTACATCTTCAAGGCAATAAAACGAATGTAAAACTTTGTTACATGTCAATCAATAAATTGTTGAGAACATTCTTTTTATCCGTCGTTATGAAAAAAGAAATATCCATATCGAGTTTTAAACACATATAAGTTTGTTTATTTATGTTTAATTACTGACAGATATATAACTGACGTACTTTTTATTACGTATGTAAATATTTTCCAGTTCGTGGCTAATATGTTTCAAAGTTTAAACCAAGGCCAGATCTATTATTGATTTCGATTGGCGTTTAAACGCCGTTCGCTTGAAAGTTCGATCTTTCTCGAATTATCTATAGATATTCGATAATTTATATATATATATATATATATATATATATATATATATATAGACAATAAACAAATTATTGGCCATGAATAGAGAAAATGATAGAGAGGTGAATGAATAATTTGTGTTTTAAGCTTACATTTCTGACAAAATTGACTGATACATTTTTTATGGAATCTTCTGTTGGTTATCCGGTGGACTCTTGGGTCCCAACCGTAGAACGAATAGTGATCACTGAGGCTCACGACTCGTGTTTCTCAAATTAATTAGTCCCGTGGGTTGTGATTTTTGATAAGAAATAGAGCATTTTCCGTGGACGTCCGACGAAGCAGCTTCTCCCAGATAGCCAGAGGAGAACCAGAGTGTCCACGAAGGCATGCTGTTACTGGCCTGATTTTTATGAAATTAAAACTACATAATATGATTTTTATATCACACTGATATATTGCATTAATTGCTATATTGATATATAACAATAAATATGTTTTTATTGTATTTCTGCAGATGTACCAATGAAAAAAATATTTTTCTTAGTTAAAACTAATTTTATACCCGCTTTCGCCACTTGAACCATCTTTAGTATTTTGTAATGTTGAATGTCGTCAAGCTATCAGAAAATAAGGTTTAAGAAGCGAAAACGATCACAACAGAGTAGATAAATAGTAAACTAACAAAATTAGCCGAAGAAAACAATTAAAAAATTAAATTTTTGTATATTTTTTTAAATACAATAAATAAAAAAATATCGAACAGCAGAAGTATGCTCCGCGTCTACTAGTCGTTTAATAATTTACAAATCTTCACAACACACAATAATAACCGATCTCTCCCGAAATCGCTCAGAAATGTATAAAAAAAATGATACGAGAATTTCCTCAATATAATTCGAAAGTAATCCCTATATCTAGTAATCTTGATGAAATATAATTCTCTTGCTTTTAGAATATTGCTCTTTTACAATTTTATGAAATTTATTCGTTGTATAATCTCTATTTCACTCTCTCATTTCAGTACATAAATAGTAACCTAACCTACATTCTGTCGAAGAAACAATTAGAAAAGTAAAATTTTTGTATATTTAAAATATAGTAAATAAGAAAAAGATAGATAGGGACACGATCCTACCGCATGTCTGACAGTTATAAGAACTCATCAATCTTCGCAATGCAGGATAATAAACGATCTTTCTCGTAATCGTGGAATAATGGACCAAAAAGAAAGCGATACACGATTTTTTTAGTTTATTAGTTGTGAGGTCATTATTTTTCCCTCTCTAGCATTTCCATATTGAGAAAAATGTTATATTTATAAGCACTTATTTGTCTGTATTCTCTCTCTCTCTCTCTCTGTATATATATATATATATATATATATATATATATATATATATACATACATATATATGTGTATATATATATATATATATATATATATATACATATATATATATATATATATATATATATATATGTGTGTACGTATATTTTATTATAAAGAATTTGAAAGATAGTATATAAATATATTTTCTTCAACAAAGAATAAAAATCTATTGATTATTAATATATTTTTCAATTGATTATTGTTGCATTAAAAATGCCCAATTAAATAATTCTCTTTCCTCTCGTGCTCTCTCTCTATCTATATATGTACGCTTTTTCCACTATAAAGATTTTAAAGAAAATCTATTATATTTAAACGATTTTAATTTCAGTAATATTCAAAATAAATTAATATTTTTTCATCAAATAAATGAATGACACTATTGTTTATTAATATATTTTTCAATTGATTATTGTTGTATGATAAATTCTCTCTATCTATCTATCTATGTAACTATATATATATATATATATATATATATATATAATATATTTGTGAGTATTTGCGAATATGATACCATTGAAACGATAATTATAGAAAATAATAGGATGTCAGTTCCAAATAAAGCATAAGTCTTGGATTGTTGCCCTGTGGCATCAAGGTTGTCAGTTAACCTAAATTTAATGTGTGTGGATATTCGTTCTTTTCTGACCATGTGTTTATCTTTTTTTAATGCATAAATGCATATATTTAAACTGATAAAATTAATATAACTCGAATATACGTGCCACTGTGGAAATGTAACCTTCGTGATGAAGGACCCACGTTTATCAGAACTGAAATTGCTAACAGACTGAAATCTGTTAAATTTCGATTTTCGAATGAAATTGCAATGTACGTCCGTTTATTTTAACATGAGCTGCCCAACGGTATATTTTTTATCGTTAGACGGAAGAAAAAGTGTTGAAAATGAGATCAATCGCATATTAGTTTTGATAAAGAATTAGCAGATAATAAATAGTAATATATATATTTTTTGCATTTTCATCTTTAAATATTCTAAACAAAGATTAAAATTATTATCGTGTATTCAGAGATCTTTAAACCTTTTTTTGATTACGCACCCCGATAATAAATACAAAAGGAAAATAGCACGCAAACCTGATGTAATACTAATTTATATATAAGTTACAGATATATTCATATATTTAAACAGAATCACAAATACTTATTGTTATAATTGTTAGAAAATCATAAATCATTTTCACAATTGAATGCTTTTTTTACTCCACAAATCACAAAAAATCATCTGGTAAAAAATGTTCAATAATGCATCTTTGATAATTGCAAATTTCGATAACGATACCTTCATCTTCAACATTTCAAAATGATCAATAATGATTAATTAAACATTTTGGCTAGAAAAATTGTTTGTGAGTTCTGAGGTGAAAAAAGAATTTATTTGTGAAAGTGAATTTTGTCAGAGTCAGAACTGCATTTTGATTATACATCACGATTTATATAACATTATTTTCATATTTTAGTGCCTAACATATTTTTACTACTCAATAAAAAATTAAATATCAAAAAATTAGGGTAAAATCTATCAGAAATTAAAACAAAAAAAATATATACAAAAAAGTGCTCTATTCTTAGTGTTTTATACAAAACAAAAAAAAACAATTTATCTTGAAAAAGACAATGTCATACAGATATAAAATATTAACAGTCAACTATAGAAATATCTACTGAAAACGGTTTGTTTTATGCACCTACTGGCAAAGTGTTTAACAAAGACATTAATACAAAGATATAAAAAATGTGTATGAATAAAAAAAATTTAAATGAAAATCTATATTCTAATATATTAGTATAAACAATAATAACATGTATAAAATAGAATTAATTCAGTGGATAAAAAAAGTCCGGGTCACTTTAATTTTCGACATACTCATCTTGATGCCTGATATAACTTTATTATAAAATGGCAACATAAGAGAAAACTGGAAGAGTTCAATAATATAAATAAAAGATAAAATTGTGTTTTTTGGAATAAAAAATACTTCAAATAATAATAATTGTCGACTAATGATTGAAATTTAAATCGATAAAACTCCCCTTCTTGACAAAAAGTCGCGGAACAAGACACTGCAAATCCTCTTTGTTACGACCTAATGCATAGTTTAATAATTGAATTAATGAACATTCTAACACTCTTTAAAAAAATGAATATAAATTTGTAGCCAACTCAAAAAATCGAGTATTAATGACCTTATTTGTCGACAACTAAATCCCAAATATCTATCTTGATTAAAAAAAAAACTTCACACAAGTCAACAAACAAGTTCAACAAAAGTCACTAAAGGGTTTCTCTATTAGGATCTTATGCATAACTTCATTAATAATTTAATAGCCGTAAAAACCTTCAGAATAACATTATAGCTCAATTAAAGAAATAATCCGAAATAAAAAAATTTAAGAAAGTAATTAAACCCCAAATTGATTTTACTGAATAATTATGAAAAGTGCAGCCTTCTATTTGCACACACCCATCCACCCACATCCACTGATACAAACATCTATCTATTTTTATACACACATAGACGTATATATATATATATATATATATATATATATATATATATATATACATATGTATACACACACACACACACACATATATATATATGTGTGTGTATGTGTGTGTTAAAATTTTATGTAAAACCTCATCAAATGCAATTTTTCAACTAATATATTTTATTTGTGTTCTTGAAAAATAAACGCGTTTATTTTAGGAACCAGGATTACGTCACATCACTGCTATTCCCGGCTATACAAAATATCTCTTACAAAATGTGTGAATATATATATATATACATGTGTAATACACGCAAAAAATGGCCAATGGTAAGCAAGGGGAACAGAAATGTAAATAAATAAAAAAATACACATGTATATAATTTTTAATTATTAGGTTCATAGAAAAATAATTACGGTTTATGATCTTCAAATTCATATACATTTTCGCAATTATTTTCCTACCAACCAAATACATTGTAATTCTTTAATTATATATGGTTTTTCAGTTGTTTTGAAATAAACAGAGAGATCTCTGATTATAACAATTCAATAAATACTACAACTAGATCTCACTTGTTAGTAGCGTCTATTATACCACTATATCTAATTATGCTCATTAAACGTATTCGAAATAAGTTTATTATTACTACTAGACCTAGAGGTACATAAGGCACTACTAACAAGTAAGGTAGATTTTCAGTACTTAATGAAAAATTAAAAATAGGCCTTCAGATTTTCTAAGCCTGGTCAATATATATATATATATACACATTATTTTATTTTTTTTAAAAAAAAGAACATTTTTAGAATATTTTATAACCGAAAGACTTGAAGACAGTAGTTAAATCATCGTAAATTACCGATTTTTCAAATAACAACACTTCCGTTTCCAAATCACTTTTCAGCTGACACTTAAAAATGTATATATATATATATATATAATTGTATATATATATATATATATATATATATATATATATATATATAAAAGTAGTGTAAATGTGTGTACATTGGTAATGTAAACGTATATATGTATAAATAAGCTATATATGTGTGTGTGACGTATCTATTTCGAAAATATCCAAGCATCGTTAAACATTTTTATTTCATTTTATATAAAAAAGGCACTTGAAAATTATTTCTTGAATTTACATTGTCACTTTTATATTAATTATTATTTTCATCTTAATTATCTTAAATGTTATTTTTCTATATCTCACTGATTGTTTAATCGCACTTTAAGAGTTCATAAATTAATTCCTTGAATCTCTTCCTTCATTTTGTTTGGAAGATTACATATAATTCAACATGTTTTACATGTTAATGCAGGTATCCATAAATATATATATATATATATATATATATATATATATATATATATATATATATATAAATACATAAATATATAAAAAAAATATACATAAACAACCAGAAAAGAGGTCGTTTTCTTATTGTAACAGCATGGCATATCAAACATTGTATTATTTCCATTGTTAGGAGCAAAAAATGAAACAAAGAAAACATCACACATTTGCAAAAGTGGCGTTAGTAGGGTATGGTTATTTTATAACAATATAGGAATGTCTAGATAGACGACATCGCAACGATCCAAATTGCTTGCACTCGCAACATACCTGGGCCTTCGAGCGATCGAACGGAGGCTGCGACGGTCCTCACGGCAATAACGACGGCGCGTTCTTACGATCCAGCGTCCCGATGCGCCCACCCCACCCCGCACGGCATCGCCGACGATCCCTACCACTCCGCAGACGCGGGGTGGTAATGTACCGTATAAACGCAATCGAGTGCAGGAAAACACGAAGGTGGTACAACCTTACACTTATGACGGAAACGTGTCGAAAAGTTAGTAGGCAAATGGCGAACTTGTTTGATGTTTACATAACTTTAATTGGTTCCTAACCGAATTAGGAGCTTTTCCGATTTATTCCTTTATTTGCCAATATTTATGTCAACAAACAGAGTCCAACGAATGCCTAAAACAAATGACTCCATTAGTTATTTAAGCGTAAGAAGTAAAAAACTTAATTAAATATTAATTACAATAATTATAACAATTATTGTGAATAGACCTGCTTATAACATCAAATCCTATGGAAACAGTTCCAGTGAGAAAGTCTTCTTTCTCAAATACACCAGAAGATAATAAATTTAAAAATAATAATACTTAAATTAAGGAACTTTAAATTTAAATTAATTTTTAATATTTAGTAACAAGTTTCAAGCGTTCTTTTTAAAACAATGAACGACAAATAACAACAAAAACTAAATAAACAAATAAACATATACATCAACATCAGATGGATGTATATGAAAATATGTAGGAATAATATCTAATTAATTAAATCGTTTTTAGTTTATCTGTTAAAAATTATTAGATTTTCATATTTTCATATTATAATGTAGTTAAATTAAATTAATTATACATTATTATATAATATATATATATACATATATATATATATATATATATATATATATATATATATATATCATATTTAGATTTTAGCGACCTATTCCTGAATAATTGTCTGTCAATGTATATCACATTTTTTTTAAATTTCAATTCATTTTGATTTAAAAACAATACATTTAAAAAATAAATGAACAAGATAGAATGTTTATAATTAATTATTAATCTTTTTTTAACAATATTAAGAGCTTTATTGCCGCTTTTAATGATTTCCCTTTCTATATGTGTATATCTCTATATATGTACAGAGAAAGAACATAACAATGGGACAGAGAAAACATATTAAAAGGTCTAGAGGAATGATATATATATATATATATATATATATATATATATATATATATACATATATATATATATATATAATATTGTATAATTTTGAAACTATTATTGATATTTTTATTATAATCTGTGTTTTTATTAAAATCTTCAGTATTTAATAGAAACAATGCTAGAAATTTTGTACTATTTTACGAACGAATTAATAATTTTAATTGTAATGTATTTCAATTAAATACTAACTTAACACTTTGTTTCCTGAATTAATTAAAATGCAAAATGGAACAATATAACAATACAGTGCTAACAGTTTGGCTGAATTCACTTTCATAAGTGAATTCTTTTTTCAATCCATAAACTACAAAAAATTTTCCTGGTCAAAAATATTTAATATATTATTATTAATAATTTTTGAATATTTTTGATATGTTTCTATACATCAGAACTCTAAAAATGACGATATCGCTATCAAAATACATAACAATTAAAAATGATCAACATTGCCCTATTTAATATTTTTTATGCTATATGTAGTGAAAAAATTCATTTGTGAAAGTGGAGCTTGTGTTTTTGTTATGAAAAAGAATAATATTTGAAAACTGAAAAAAAAACAAAATATTTTTTTTTAAAAAAAATGTAAAATTTAGAAGTTTTTTTTATTTTGGACCTAGAAGTCCCATAAGAAGATTATTGAATCATCGTTATTTAATATCTGTTTTTGTTTATGGGACTTGAACGTCCCAACAGAACATTAATTAATTCAATTTTCAGATATGTATGACAAATGTCAATGAAGATCATCACATACGATGATTGATGCATATTTTATAAATACCAGCCACAAACGCATAAAAAATGGATATAGTAAATTGGTTTATTCGAACGAACAATATACATCACTGAAAACATTTTCAAGCGCTCGGAAATGTGTCTAAAATCACTTAATTAACATATTGAGAACGTCTTGCCGACATTCTGTTTTCGCCTGTTTCCCCTCAATCCGTGCTTCGTAGATGTCCGATTGTCCGAAAATACATATGTGACGTCACGTACAAGACTCAAGTTACCTCTAAATAATCATTTAAACTCAGTCCGTTTGTAGGTTTTGTAGATATTCAGGTCTCGAAAACAAATCCGGGATGGAGCGTATATGACTTATGAAACAATAACAATCGTATAATAGTGCACGTACGTTCCAAACGTTATTCTCTTAAAAATATTCGTGCATTCTATGTTCAAAATGAATGCTTTATGAGACAAAGTCGTTGAGTTCGTACTGAAATTGTTAAGTATTCGATGGAAATAATCATTTGTTTCTGACGATGGATTTAAATATCGAACAATTCTATTCTATTTCCTACTTTCGATATAAAACTTGTAAATTTTTATATTATTTGTATTTAATTTACAATACAGTTCCGATACTGTGGATGAATGTACATTTACAGGTGAATTCTTTTTCTGCCCATAAAATAGAAAAACAGTTTCTGTGAAAAATAAATCATTTTTGAATGGTATTTATACGCATATCGATAGCTATTCCATCATCCTCAAAACGTCATAAAATTGACCAATAATTAATTATTGAACATTTTGTGGTTTTTGAAGTGAAAAAAGAATTCATTTGTAAAATTGAATATGTTTTTTATATATTTAAATGTAAAACTTTACTTTGACTATAAATAATATTTTTTCACTGACCAAATATTAAATTATTTCAAAATAAAAACCAGTTTTTAATGTTTGTAAAATAAATGTGATTTCTTAAAAATCATTTTTCAATAATAAAATTTGTCCAGTCATATTACAAAATCGATTTTTTCTCGAAAACGTATACCGCCTCAAAAAGAATCGATTTATGGCAAAAAAACAAACTTAGAACTTTCAATTTTTCCTCGAAAATCAACATGGTCTTTAGTATGATAATAAAAACATCATGATTTCTTAAAAATTATATTTTCGACGGGTGTTGGTGGTATTGTTATAAAGAACGGAAAATATACTTACTTACTTTAAAATGAGTGTTTACCAACTTAATCAGTATCATACTTAACAAAAAATGTTTTTTTTTAGAAAGAAAATCCAATCTTCGATAAAAATTCAGACTTTCTTTTATTTAAAATGAGTTGTTTATATAAAAAGATGATATTTTACTTTTTATTACTTTTTTTTAAAAAAAATAAGTCCCATTTTTTAAAGTATGGAAATTCACGATTTTTAAACTATGGAAATTCTGATGACAAATTGTTGACAAAATTTTTTACAAAAATGATTTTTCGATAATTGTGAATTTTCAGCAAAGATTCAGATTTTAGAATTTTTAATAAAAAATCAATATTACATTAATTTAAAATATATCGCGATTATCAAAACAATGAAAACAAAATAGAAACAAGACAAACATATTTCATAAAAAAACGCGTTAAGTAGACAGAAAAAAGTATTAACTAACAGACAAGTACACAAATTCTCAGAAAGATACAGAGATAGAATTACAATATCAGAAAATGCTTCATAAATGTATAAAAAAGAGGCATTAGATGTTTTAAATTGAAAGAAATTAGATCATTTATCTAGTAGTGAATCGGAATTTATATGTGTATGTATACAGAGTGCGCCAGTGAAGCGAGAAGACATAGAAGATACATACATTGATTTTCTAAGTAATATTAAGACAACCGCGTCAGTTGAATTACACAAAGAAACAAGAAAAAGATAGCGAGATGCAATTTCTTCAAAATTGTTCACAGCAACCCCGAAAAAGTATTCAAATTGATTAACTGGGAAGATAAAGGAATAAAAATAAAAGGCGAAAAGCTACATCACCGCTTTGTTGATGATATATTTATTTTTGCAAATACTCTGGAAGGCCTAAGTAAGAAAAGTAAAGAATTAGACAACGCCAATCAAAAATAGAATTCGGCATGAATCACAGCAAAACAAAAGTGTTATTTGATGCGTTTGTTTTTTCCAAGAAAATAGACCTAAAATGAACAGAAATCGAAGAAATCACGATGAATGTTTATTTGTAGCAACTTATTATCAAGGATGAATAATTCATTAACGAATTTAACAGAAGAATAAACATTGGATGAAATTCATTTGGACAAAACGCTTTAATAGTTAAATCGAATATCCTACTCTATTTGAAGAGAAACGTATTCGACCAGTGTATTCTACCTGTATTCATCTACAGAAGTGAAACATGGCTTCTTAATGCCAAACCAAAGCAATGACTTAAGACAGTGCAGAGAAATATGGAAAGATGTGTGTTGGGAATAACAAGACGAGATAGTAGAGTTTTAAATGAAAATGGGTCCGACATATTGCAAGAAGAGAATACAATCGATGAAGAAGGGAAGTTATTGACTAGTAACCAAGAAATTTAAGAAGATCTAGAAAAATACTAATAAATATATGGGATAAGGACATAACCGGTCGTTATGCCCTTATTGTATTGTTGTTTATTGTATTTCACGACAATGAATATGGACCAGCGAACTCCAGGCGCGATTATTATGGCCTCTTACCGATTCATCAGTCATATATATATATATATATATATATATATATATATATATATATATATATATATAATGCATTATAAATACTTAGAAAGGACAGGAACTAATACGTTCAAATCGAAATAAATACTATCATTTACTTAGCAATAAATCGATTTAAGCAAAATTGTATACATACATATGGGTATAAATATATATATATATATATATATATATATATATATATATATATATATATATATATGTATACTTAATACACATATGCTTGTTTGTATACACAGACATTACCCAACATTTGTGTTGCGATATTTGTTTGACTTTTATATACAATTTTCCTATAACCTCATCCTAAATTATACACATAAAATTTAAGTAAATACACGTATAAGTTTCATACTATTAGTTCATTTATAAATAGAATCAGATAACTTTTTTTCTAATAAAAATGTTAACAAAATACAGAATCTCTCAACACGATTCTTATGAAACTCAGAAATGTTTCACATTCATACCAAAATACACACACACAGATATATATATATATATATATATATATATATATATATATATATATATATATATATATGAATGTGTACGAAATTGTCTACATTATTCTAAAATGTTTTCAATTATAGCAGTATTAAGAACGGTGAATCACATTTTAATTACAAAAATTTAATCAACAACTCTAATAAAATGAAATTTAATCCTAGCAACAGTCTCTAGGTAAATGAACGTAGTAAATTTCCAAATAATCATATGCATTATATTCTTTATTATATATATATATATATATATATATATATATATATATTACGTTATATTCTTCTGAAAACCATTCAAAGAATTGATTCGTAATATTTACTTTCAGAGATGAATTATTTTTTCACACAACAAATCACAAATATTTTTTCTGATCAAAAATATTAAATAAATCATTATAGATCATTTTTTATTGTTGATTATGAACATTTCAATGGTGTGCCGTCATCTTCAAATCACCAAAATACAGAAAAATCTGATTAATCTGTTTATAGTGTTGTATAACACTCAAAATTGGTTAATAATAGTTTATTAAACATTTTTTACTAAAAAAATTGTTGTAGCCTGGAACTACATCAAATTTGTAATGTGTTTTAATATTTAATTAGTCTGATTATTAACGTATGTATGAAAAAACTATTCAAATCAATAAATCATAAATATGAACGATTCTCGTGCACCAAACGATCGACCGTACAAAACAACTTCCTGTGTAAGACATCGATCGATTATTGTCGGATGCAATTTTCACAAAGAAATAAATCCAATAATAAAATATTTATTCTGTACTCTCGAATAAACGATCCGCCGTTACTTCACACCCATAAAACGTATGAATCAATGCGTTACCATTCCTTTGTCCAGCCGGACGCATCAGTTATTCGTCATACATCGAACGCAACGCAAACTAGAATACGAAAAATCATAATCGTGAAGGAAAAAAATACATTACGCACACCGTTCCAAAAACAATCACGCACAAATCAAAATCTAAATAAACCTACGATTGTAATTCAAAGAATGTTCTGAATGCAAAATGCCGTGCTAGATTAATCTGCTGCATGAATATTGAACGTTGGCGGCTCCATTTCGAGTGATAAATTTTGTATTCGTCGTAAATGCGATTCGAGGAGATTTAAAGAAACCCGTGTTCATCGGATGGAGATTAAAATACCTTCTCGATTACAACGGCTGCAACTGTAGACAGCCGGTCGATTCGTAGAATTGTGATACACGACGCTAGGAATTTGTTGATGTTTACATTTTGATCGACGAAAACACAACCTACCAAAAATTTTAATACATTACAATTGATTTTAAAATAACATATGCAGTGTAATATATATATATATATATGTATATATATATATATATATGTATATATATATATATACTGGAAATTTATGGAAGAGAAGCATTAAATCATTTGAATTAGAAAATTTTGGAAGAGGCCTTTATCCAGCAGTAGATTCAAGGAAGCTGCTGCTGCTGATATGTATATACGTATATATGTATATATATATATATACATATACATATATATATATATATATATATATATATATATATATATATATATATATATATACGTACAGTAGAACCTCGATTAATCGTGTTAATTACGGGTGTGGCACAGCCGGAAAATCGAAAAACACGGATAATCGAATAAATAATAAAATACAATAAAACGACAATTAAAAGGTATTTTTACATAATATGTAAAGTTTATTTTTCTCTGTACCAAATAAAAATATGTATGTACGTAGAAACATTTCAGTGACATGTATATTTACATTATGTATTTCTTTGTTATTTTGTGACAAAATCAGGCAGAAGTAACTGACACTTATTCTTATACAATTTTTGTTTAATTGACATCCAAAATTTTTTAACGCTAAGTATTTCACTGTAATTAGTATCTTCTTGTTGTACAAGATACTGTAATAATGTTTCTGAAGAAGAAAAGGCATTTGCAAAAAAATACTTTTGTTGATGTTGAAACTTCGGTAACAGATTCCTCATCGCTGTCACTGTTAGGAATGATATTTCTTAGAGTTTCTGATAATATAGTAGATTTGTCTTTGATCTCATATCCTGGGCCTTACTCATCTATTTTCATCCATTGTTCAAGATCATATACATTTACTTCTTCAAAACCGCAAATGTTTTGCAACATTTCTATTAGTAACTCTGGAGTTACTTAGTCAGAGCCTTTATTCCCGATACTATTTCAATTTCCACACGAACGTAGATTCCCCAAGAACAGTCGCGTACGATTAAACGAAATTCGCGTACGTATAACTGAATAACTAACATTTATGAAAGCGAATAGGCAACGTACGGTTAACCAAGTGAACGGTTGATCGGGTTACGGATAATTGATGTTCTACTATATATATATATATATATATATATATATATATATATATATATATATATATATATTGCAGCTATGAACAAAAAAATAGGTATGAAGAGGTTACTTCTATCCTTCGAATTTTTTAAAAAATTCTTTTAAGTATTAATAACGCCATCTATTACAAAATGTTGCCGCAGCACTTGGCTGCGTACTTACATTATTTCGAACGTCATTCGTAAGAACATATTCAGGGAAACCACCGCCCTATCTTCGAATTGACAAAATTGTGTAAGTAATAAAAAAGTTGTGAAAATATGATGTAAGGTGTTCAATTATTTGAATACTTGTGTCGAATTTGTTTCGAATGCATCTGGTAAAATAATGAAAATGTAAATTGAACGATTTTATATTTGTGAAAAATTATTTTACAGTGAAATATGGGACGCGAACGACATTGGTGAAAAATCTTGTTAAAAGATTGTGGAGTCAAGAGAAAACATGTATGAAAATACCACAGATAATATATTGCTTGTTAAATGTGATTATAAATGCTTTAAAACAAAAAACCTAGTAGAAAAGAAAGGAAGGCCCAGGAAAACGTCTCTAGCAACAGATAGGCGTATTGAAAAAATTTCAAAGGTAAATTCTTTTAAACCTTCAAATGATATTTAAAAAAATATCTGAAAATCTCAGTGCTAAAACAATTCGCAGAACATTGAATAAAATCAATTTGTATAAAAGACCCCCCCCCCCGGAAAGTTCCACTTTTAAGCTCTAGACACATAAAGCAATGAAAATAATTAACAACACAGTACAAATACTGGAATGATGAACAAGTGATAAAAAACTGATGGGAAATTTTTTGGACACATAAAACTATAATTAATTTATGTAGTAACTGATGGAGCACCATTTGTTCGACATTCACATACGGAACTCTAACCCTGCCCCACGAAGAATTCTAACACACTCTCAAACATTGAAGCATAACATTATGGAATAGAGCTGTTTCTCGTGGTACGGTGTTGACCCTGTATATCCTATAACAAGGACTATAAGACAGCACAAGTACGTCGATATTCTTAAAAACGTTAAGCTACCCTATGCTGAAGAAAATGTGCCACTGACTTGGACATTGTAATGAGATAATGATCTAAAACACATTTCCAAGAAGGCAATGAAATATTTTCGAGAAAATAAAATATCAGTTACGCCTTAGCCAGCACAGTCTGTGGGCATAAATCCACTTGAAATTTTATGGAATGAAGTGAAAAATACAGATTCTAAAAAAACGTATCGAAATGGAAATGAATTTTTATACGAATTTCAAGCAGCACGGTATACAATTCCAATAGAAAAATACTGCACATTGGTGGGAGTCAATGCCTTGACTCTTCGAGCTAGTGCTTAAAAATAAGAAATATGCCATTTAATATTAATTAAAAAAAAACTTATTTAAAATAAAGAAGTTTATGCGGTATATTTAATTTAAAATTTTAACCATTTACTTAATTTTTAACTAACGCTTTTAGGTGAAATGTAATTATAATAAGTGTTTTTTAAATATATAATAAATAAGTTTTAAATACGTGCGAATTAAAATAAAACAGTATATAATAAAGAACAAATAAAAACATAACTTCATGTCAAAATGTCACACATTTTTCAGTTGGGGGCAAATTTATTAAAAATTTTGCAATACTTCCTTTTTTGCCCATGGGTGTATTTCACAAATATGGTATTTATTTTGCTACTCTCAAATTTTTTTATAAAAATTATTTATAATAGCTTTCATTTTATTTTCAGTTCTATCAAATCCGCCTATTTATTCTTTCATTGATAATTATTATTGTTTTAAAAAATGTTTATATAAATTAATATAAATTAATTAAAATAAAAAGATTTATATGTCTCCGCGGGAATATATATATATAAAGTGTGTGTATGTATGTGTGTGTCTGTATGTGTGTGTATGTATGTGTATGTATGTGTATGTATGTGTATGTATGTGTATGTATGTGTATGTATGTGTATGTATGTGTGACACTTCCTTAAACTGGAAGTAATGAATAGTATGTACATGCTGGCAGCATATAAAATTCAGATAATATTTGAAATCGACTCAAGGATACATCCAAGGTAAAAATTCGCGGCATTGCATAGACAACAATTCTAGAAGCGTTTAACAACCGAAAATCTTCTCAGAGAACAAAAACCGTACACCTTAAAAAGCATACTTTGATTTTATAACAATCCGAATCATGCCTGTTGTTTAAACAATCTAATATTTGTTTAATATGAAACATCAAGTGTCACAAACAACGAAAAAAAAACAACAAAACACAACAAGCAAAATAAAATTGATTCGAAACCAGGTCACTGGTGAATTATTATATTTCTCGATGGTAACATTGAGCATTTATTATTGACCATACACTGAGTTATTATAAACAATGTTAAAAGTAAAAGTGATTCAAACCGCTTCGAACACACGGTGACCTGAACTTAGCTACTCATTCGTCCACTGATGTAAGTGACCTACTGACCAATATATGGACTGAATCATTCATATACCGTGAACAAATGGTCCTATAAAACAATATTATTTCCTGAAACAATCGTCCGGCGAGAATCGATCTCGGGCAGTGGCAGTTCGACCCGATAAACTGCAGATGAACGCGGACGAGCCGTGCTGAAAATCGTTATTTTTGCGTAAATTTGCCTGTTTTTTGTTTCGTGGAAAATATTTTCTGCCTTATATGGTATAAGCGATACGTAATGGCCAAGGTTTAATCTCGCGTCGGTACAAACATGTGTATACCTTTTATACATAACATAATGATTTATAGAAACGATTGCAGTAAGACTGAATACGTGACACATGTATCTAGACGAATAATTCGATTTATTCATTTTTTGTCTCGTTTTTAAATTTAATTAATTATCATTAGTAATCGTTCAACGATTAAGAACCTGTTCGTGTGAGAAAACTGAAGAAAGATGATGTTGAATTGGCTCGTGGAAAATGTATACGGTAACAAAATTGATGTTACAGGAGCTTTATTAGTTTCTTTCAACTTTTACTACGATACCATTATTGAAATTTGATATGTTGATAATTAATTCAATTTTTTTAATTCAACTAGCTTAAATTGTTCAATATCAAAAATCAATATTCACCTTTTAAACTCAAAATACTGAAAAATGGCCTAATGGAGAGACGTATATGCTCAGAAAACCGATTTGTCATTCTGATTATAAATCATTACCAGATAGACTATTTGTGTTGAAATATACTCATTTATTGTTAAAAAATATATATAAA